>JBBBDQ010001612.1:0-150000 GCA_037127315.1 Ascarosepion bandense | reverse complement strand
GTAGAAGACTGATAGGGCGATAGTTGGATGGGTCCGAGGGTTCACCACAATTCTTAAATACAGGAACGACTGAAGAGAACTTCCAGCATGCAGGAAAGCAGGAAGCACGAAGGCAGTAGTTAAATAGTTTAGAGAGGACAGGGGAAGGTTCAGGAGCACACCTCTTATGGACTATCACAGGGATTCCATCGTCTCCACACGCCTTATGGGGGGTCGAAGTTTTGAAATTACTCTGGATACTACTGTCGGGGTAATATATACGTCGTGCAGTTTGGCCTCAGTTCTAATAGGGAAGTCGAGTGGGTGTACTCCGGACGAGTCGAATGTGGAGTTGGATGAGAATCTGTGGACAAAGCACTCAGCTTTGTCCGCAGATGACGTGAGAACCTCAAATTTAATCTTCACCCCGAGCCAGGCGGTACAGCCACTGATGCGCAAGGGGAATACATTAGAATGTAAAAGTTTCAGCAGGAGGAGAACGAACAAAAGACGAGTCAGTTCCAGGATGGGTAAGAGAGAGAGCAAGAGAAGGATGGAAGCGAGAAAGAAAAAGAAGATAAACGGAGTGAAGTAGAAAGGACGAGGAAGGACTGGAGTTAAGTGGATAAGAGATGGGAATTGGCATTGCATTTAAATTCCTGGAGGTTATAGCTGTTAGGAAAGCAAGTATACGGAAGGGAGTTCCACAGGCGAGAAGTGCGAGAAAAGAAGCTGATGGAGTAGAACTGTCGGTTGCATTTGGTAGATTTAACTGTAAAAGGGTGGGAACTTGTTGCCAGTCTGGTTTACTCGAGTAAATTCTTGTGTAGGGGGCACCAGTGACCTAAGTTCGTCAGAGCAGAAGCCATGAAAATATTTGTAGAAGAGACAGAAGGAAGCCACGCCCCGTCGGTGAGAAAGTGGCTGGAGTCGAGCTGCCAGGTCTGGACCGATCACATTTGGATTCTTCCTTTGGAGCCTGTCGGGAACCCCAAGATGAACAGCAGGAGTGCCTGACCAGACATGACAACAGTATTCTATGCACGTCGGATGATTTATTTGTATATGTGTAAGATGGATTCAAGCGAAAAAAAAACTTCTTGGTCTGACACAGTGACTCAATCTTCCTAGCAGTGGATTTAGCTATTGATTCAATGTACTAGTTTCCACTTGAAGTCAGAAGAGAAGGTCAGGCCAACGTAGGCGTAGTGTATCGCTTTCAGGAAGACTTGCTTGGTCCATGCTTATGGGGCAGGAGAGACTACTTGTGATGGTTGACAGATAGCAGCTTCGTTTTAGAAGCATTGAAATATACAAGTCTACCACAGAGTGGAAGTTCTTCTCAGATTTCTTACTGATGCGGGAGTAAATGGTGCTGTCTGCGTAGATGCCTACTTGGGATTTGATTACGTCAGGGAGATCATTTATGAAAATCAGAAAGAGTGTCAGGCCTAGAATAGAGCCCTGGAGGACGTCAGCGTTCGTGTGGTAGGATGAGGAGACATGCTCGTTCAAGACGACCTTCATTGTGCGGTTTGATATAAAAGATTGGATCAAATCAAGCAATCGTTCAGTGATAGCATAACCCCGTACCTTGCGTAGAAGGCCGGCATGCCATACTGTGTCAAATGCTTTGGAGATATCCAAAGCAACAGCTCGAGTTACGCGGATTTATCGAGGGCCTGGTATATGTACTCAGTGATGGCCATTAGTATATCGGCACTAGACCTGGCAAAGCGGAAGCCATACTGTCTGTCTGAAAATATTTTATGGGCAGTAAGATGCTGAACTATTTCAGCATTGATAATAGCCTCGAACACTTTTCCAAAAATTGGTAAGAGGATAATAGGACGATAGTTGGATGGGTCTGATGGCTCCCCTGAGTTTTTAAATACAGGAACCACAGAAGAGGATTTCCAGCAGGCAGAAAAACAGGAAGCAGAGAGGCAGTAATTGTAGAGTCTAGAGAGAACAGAGGGGAGTTAAGGAGTACATTTCTTCAAGACAATGACCGGGATTCCGTCACCTCCGCTCGCCTTATGGGGGTCAAGTTTTGAAATTATCTTAGATACCAGGGAATAGGTTATGTGAACATCTCAGTTGAGCCTCAGTTCTAAGGTGGAAGTCGAGTGCGGATACTTCAGACGAGTCAAATGTGGAGCTGGAAGAAAATCTGCAAGCAAAGCACTCGGCCTTGTCCTCAGATGCCGCGAGGACCTCAAATTTATTGATTAAGGGATAGATGGTGAGTTTGATGTTGTTCAGCACACATTTGTAGATCTACCAATAGTCTTTAGAGCCAAACTTGCGAGCAGCTGTGCGCTGCCTCATTCTCTCAGCACAGCAAACAACAGCTGAGCCTCACTCAAGATCCTCTTACACTCACTACGAGCAGAGGCAAGTAGGCGCCTATTATGGTCTGACGCATGGCTCCGAAATAGCCGGAGGTAGTTGTTTCTATAAGCAATGGCGGCCGAGCAGTCTGTAAAGAACCAAGGAGATGAATTAGGTTTCGAAAAGAACTTCCTGATCGGTCTGAAAGCATAAATGCCAGCTTTCACTCAGGAAGAGACCTCAGTGGCGCAGTCCTCAACGGGGAGATTAAACACTTTTTCCCAAGGAAGATCCCATAGGAAATTGCGGAACGCATCCCAATTTGCTCTTTGGTAGTATTAAGAAGTTTTGTTGGTAGGAGGCTCTTGGGAGGAGGGAGAGTGGAGAGAGATATTAACAGAAATGACGGCATGATCAGAGTTACCGAGAGGGTAAAGCTGTGAGGCTTGGTAGGCTTTAGGGACAGAGGTGAGCCATAGATCTAGTAAAGAAGGGTGTCCTGAAGGGATACTGAGGAAGCGCGTGGGGAAATTCACCACTTGAGTAAAAGATTGGGATAGCAAAAGTTCATGGCATCAATATCAGCAGAATCAGTGGTATTTTTCTAGCCACTTGGCATGGTAGCGTTAAGATCTCTGAACACAAATATGTTATCGAATGGGTGGGAGGAAGTAGCCTTATCTATATTACCAGATACAGTCTAGCAGGGAGCAGTCGGGAGTGGAAGGGGAACGATACAGAAAGAAAAGACAGCTTACCGAGTTGAGAAGTGAAAGACAGAGACACGTGTGGGTGGTCAGGGGATTCAAGAGATGGCCTTCTAGCTAGAAGGAGGTGTTCACTGACGTAAACCCCATGGCCATGCATATGTTCAGAGGAATCCTTCCTTAAGAGGGAAAGGTAACCAGGAATTCAGAGGTCAGAGGAAGGAACTGAGGGGTTGAGATTAGTCTCACAGAGCGCTAGGATGTCAGTGAACTTTTCGTGGAGAAAAGATTCCACGCTACTAATGTTGGTACGAATACCACGGATGTTCGAGAAGGAAATGTGATTTTAAGTGATTTAATTTTGCCCTGTTTAGTTGTGTTTATTGGTGTACAGTTGTTCATGTCTGCTGTTGACGAGGAGAGACTTCGATTAGTGGTAGCAGACGGTCATTGACTGACACTTGTGCCAGAAGTGGAACTGGCGTGGACTGCAGCAAAATATAGCCTCGGGGTTGCCCACCGGAAGCGCTTACAGGGACACCTATCCATGCGCGACATGGCACTGCAAGAACCCCGATATTATGCAACTGTTGATCAGAACAGCCGCTCTCGACGCTACGCAAGAGTTAGGGCTCCTAACTACCAGTCGAAGCATCAACCAGGAAACTGCCAACTCGGTACCCTCACAGTGCAGAGATGTTGCCACCGATAATGCAACTCGCAGAAAAATTGCAGAAGCACCAATACTGAGGTAAAAAAAAGCCGGTGGCCACTTTCCAAAAAGGGAACAAGGGATGAGCCTTTACTCCTGTTCAATAGAAATGGAAGGAATGTAAACCGGTCGATAGTAGAGTCTATCATATATCCCTCCTGTCACGCTCATGGAGAGAAAAACAATAGCAAGGCAGCGTCGGCTAAGTTCATTCTCTTTATTACTAGTTACTAAACTACTTACAATCATGAAAGCTCTTGTCGCGTGTTTGCTTTATAACAATGCCTTCTTTTACTTTTTGTAATAATTATGTTTTCCTTCGAGTATTGAAGAATATATATATATATATATATATATATATATATATATATATATATATATATATCCTATTATAATAAAAACCGTTTTATACATGATTAAGCACTCTGGAGGAATGGTAGACTTTTAAAAACAGTAGCTACTTTAGCATATACGCATCGTTCATTCAGCAATGAATTAGAACATTCTCAGCTATTGGGCGCGTATAATGATAATATACACGCTAAAATGTCTGCCTCCTTCTGCCGAGCGCCCGTAGCTCAGGGGTAGAATCGCCGACTGATGCCAATTCGGTTGGGTTTCGGTCCTGGGTTAAAGAGCAATCGGAGTCTAACCGTACTGATAAGCTGCGAAACACATCTGTCTGCGGATGACTATATATATATATATATATATATATATATTACTTAAAATTAATATAGTTTGCATTGCTACATGGAAATTTGTATGTTTCGAGATTTTTACCTTGTCATCAGGCAATGTTAGTTCATTGTCGTGAAAATGATATTCATTTGAATGTAAGAAACAATACCTTTGTTATTTATGAATGTGGGAAGACAGAAAAATTTATATGTGTATTCAATTTAACTAATCAGAATAGAGATCCACTTTAAATTTGAAAAAAGGTTATATACGTGATTTCTTCTTTCAATCTTGTAGCAGTGACTTGCCTCGGCGACCCAAACGGGCCAGAGTCGGGTCTATGTTTTGTAAGGGAGTGTGGCGACGGGGAATTGAAGAGCGTTGGTCAAATGGAAAATCGGACAGCACTTCGTGGTAAACAGAATTGGTGTCGCGTGTAGCCGTTTATATTTACTGTGCTGAGCGCTCATTGGCTGAGTGGTAGCTAGGTCGAGTGAATAAAACGTGGTATGCTCATTTTGAGGGGCGTCGTTGCTATTCAAACCGTCATTTGCGTGAGAACAGCGTTTCGGATATTAAGACAAGACGTGTAAATTTGGCGTGCCTGTTTGAAATACTTTCCTGTGGTTGCTTTTTACCAACACATTTTTTTCCTCTTTTTGCAACAAATCTTAACAGCAAAAGTGTCATTCAATCAAAACCCCTATCTAGACTGTATTTCCGTTGATATATCCATTATTGTTACAAAATTATTCTCTTGGTTTTCGTTGTCTTCCCACAGTTTAGTTTTGGAAGTGTTTAAATTACCATGTGATTTCTTGCCACAGTTAACAAAAGATTGAATGTCATTTTTGAGATAGCGGCCAATTTGTCTTATTTCAACCTATCAGACTTACCGCTAAATCAGGAGTAAGTAGTTATATCATCAGCATAGATACCTAGTCGAGATCTGATAACATCAGGATAGTTGTTGATGAAATTTAGGGACAAAGTGGATCCAAGGATGCCTTGAGGGACCACTGCATTAATACAGAAAGCGCTAGAAGAGTAGCCATTCAAAACAAAATTAATTTCACAATTTTATAAGATAGAATTTTTTATTTGACTCAATCAAAAACACCACAACTCTTCAACCTGTAAAGAAAACCAGCCTATCAAAACCCTTTGAGATATTTAAGGCAATAACTCGAGTTTCACCATTCTTATCTAAAGCTAGACATTGGCACATTCTGACCTAAAGAAGCAAAAGCCATATTGCTCGTCTGGAAGATCCTACAGAGTGAGATATTTAACCAATTCGGTGTCGATTAGAGTTTCTAGTAGTTTTCCAAAAAGAGGTTGAAGACTAAAGGGTCAGTAGTTTGAAAGATTAGGCAGTTCAACCGAGTTCTTAAAAACAGGAACTAAAGAGGATTTCAAGCTAGCTGGAGAGTGAGAAACAGCAAGTCATTTATTGTTCTATTATTTGTTTTTAAATATCCCACATTGTATCAGCATCAGTTTTGAGAGAAACAACATCATTTGCAAAAATGTACCAACAATGCAAAGGTGAAATGTTTGTTGTGGTGCAATGGATATCGGCTCGGAATGAGACATCGGAGAGTCGAGTTCGAATTCGAGCTGAATTGGTTGCAGTTACTTGCACGCAAATTCCCTTTGGGAAAGGTATTAATTCATCTCTTTTTTTCCAGCTATGGGTTAAATAGCAGAACAGATTAGGTTCTTTCGCCTTGGTTGACAACCGCTCTACCACAGAAATAAATGGCAAACTACTGTGAGAAAATCTTTTGCCTAGTCAGTCATGGATCGAAAGAGACATGATCACCCAAGCGTTTATCAAGCGTGTCAATTGATTGACTGACTGACTGACTGACTGACTATACGAACACAAAAGGGACCTTTTACAAAGTACACTCAATGCATTAGATGTTCATTGTAATATGTCTGACCATAATTTTCAGCTAATAAATTACTTCTTCTTTTAATTAAAACTGCTTTTTTAAAACCAAAAATATATTAAAGTGCAGTAATTTTGGAAGTTTTTACAGCAAATTTCTGCCCAGGGTCATCCATATATAAGAGTGAATTGATTTATTAATTTGAAGAATTGATTTTTAAAAAGGTATGTATGTGTGCACGTATGCATGATATATGTATAACTTATTTTAAGTACATTTTGCAAAGAAATTTTATCTTAAGAATTTTTTGAACACAAGTTTGTTGATTGAACCGCAGATAAAGGAAAATAATACTAGAGATTCCGCGGATAATGATGTTATACTAGATATTTTGCTAATTTGGTATTTTTTTAGTTCGCATCCTGAGGTTTTTCTTTGGTATTTGAAATACATACTTATAGCTTATGTTGTTGAATTTAGTAAAGATGTGTTTTTTTATCTTTGCAGCTGACAAATTGCGCTTAACTTACGACATTGTAATAAACAAATTCTCTTTATATAATGGACACGTTAAAGTGAAAGCAGGTACGTCTCAAGTACCAGCCTTCTACACTGAATCATAAATATATACAGATGGAATCATCTACTCAAACCTGTTACTGATATTCCATAGATCACATTCTCATGTCACTCAATAGGAAACGAAATATCAATGGTTTACATAACCAGTATGTAAGGGCACCTCGAGGTGGTGTAATGGTTAGCAAGCTTGTCTCGCCAGAACCATTACAACTGAATAGTGAGTTCGATCCTCACAGAGTGTCCCATACTTTCGGTCTTGTACCACATCTAAGCTAAGCTTAGAAAATCACCATAACCAGTACGTAAGAGATACTAATTTTAAATCTGGTACTATTTCTTACCATGATAGATTTGTCAGAAAAATGACTTCTAAATGTTATCGGTCTAGAGGAGGTGATCTCAGCGTGCAGCACCATTGAAAAGTGCCAGAAAACCATACCACAGGTTAACCCAAGTTTGTGAGTGAAATTGTGTAGACGGAACCCTTTGGAAGCCGTCGATGGTAGTGCTAACACAATGTCACAAGTCATTGTGACCGAGGCTTTGAGCGTACTGGACTTGTTCAGACTGTTGATCACGCTAGATAACGCGATCTCTGCCAGAAACTGTAACTAAAGTCCGCTCAGCATAGTTGCAGTATAAACCACAGGTGGGATATGTGGGTGTTGAACAAACACAAATGTACCTGATCAGGTGTCTGCAACAGGGATTAGCTGCCTGCCTAGTATACGGGCATCCTCGGATACGAATGACACTTCTTATTAATATAAATGTTAATTCTTAATAGGTACATATGACATACATATACCCACTAAAAATAGTGTTTATAGTAATGAGAGTTAACAAGTATGATTGTTCACACAATTCAAAATGGTTTTAAATATGCTCCTTACGACAGCATCAAGGCAATGACACAATTCAGCTTTAGATTTGAACAACTTATTACCTGTGAAAACAATGAAAGTGGTTCAACCAAAATCTATTGAGCTGAATCATCCACCCACACTGAATCGAGTAATTTTTAAAACCCTCTCACTAGTCTTTCCATGGTCTATTTACAAATCCATTCTAAAAAAACGAATTAGTCACATATCCATACCTACCTGAAATATGACATATATTTAGTCATTTAAACATGAAAAAACATCTTTATAGTTACCACCATACCATTTGAAGCAACCCCCATTACAACTATGTCAGAAAATGTACTTTTTATATTAATGGTCACTTAATACAAGACCTAAGTGTCACTGAAGGTCAAAAGGTGTGGTGTTGTATGAGTGTAAGAAAAGTTCAGAAATGCAGTTCGCGGTTATCCAGAAAATATAACGATTAACCCTAAACATGAAGAAGTCAAGATTGTAATGATTTAGAAAACATCCTACAGGGAGTCTGTCCCACAAAGGAGCAGTTTTGGGGAAAAAGCTGTCTGAATGGAATGTGAAGGGAATGAGGATGATTCACCCTTGTGTATGTAACATGATGGTTTCCGGTTGTAAAGGTCAAAGTTTGATGGAACCAAGGAATACATGCCAAGAAAATAGTGATGAAGTAGCGAGATGCCTATAGTGTTTCAGCTGTGAGAAAAGGATTGTAAGGTGAAAAGTAGACAGTTCTGAATTCTTATCAAGACTGGCAAGTGAGAACTTGGCGGCTTGAGCCCAGAGATGACAGCAATACTCCGTTTTTAGTTTGATCTGATTCTCGTAAAAATAGAGCATAGAAGCGGGTGTTAGATACTTACTGGAGTGGTACAATGAACCAACCATTTTTCAAGCATCTTTAGCAACAGATCATGTATATGGTGAAATTGAATAGACATTCAAAGCAAAGATCTTTCTTGAGAGAAGACCCATCCATCATGATAGGCGAAAGTTCAGTGTCTACCAGTTCATGGTGGAACGTTAATTAGTCTGACTTTGAGCATACTGAATTTTACAAGCCACTACTTCTCCCCGTTGAGCCATCAGGACCAAATCAGAAAAGAGATGAACTTTTGGGTTTCAGTTATCCAGATTTTTGGAGGTGCATCTATAAACTGTAGTATGCTGCAGAGATATTCACAAAAGATTGGAAAATAGTTTTAGGCATGTCATTAATACAGAGTAAAATAAGATTGCGACCGAGAGAACCCTGAAGAATATGAGCATTGCTCGCATAGACTTTCGATGACTGGATGTTAATGACTTGTTAAGAAGGTCTTGATAATTGAGAAACAGCTTCCAGAGATTCTATAGCTGGTGAGTTTATGCAATAGATTCTGAATGGTTTATCTTGTCAAAGGCTTTTGATATATCCAGGAAATGGTCTTCGCTGATTCTGGGAGTAAGACAGCAGCTGTGGATCTAATATGGTGAAATTCATATTGGTTATTGCTTATGAGATTGTTCCTGTTGAGATGTTCAACCTTCTTGTTGATTATAGATTCGAAGAATCTGCTGATAATACTAAGGATGCTAATGGGTCAACATTGCATAGCCCAAAAGAGTTGTAGTAAAAATAGTATTCTCTATTGGAACTGCTAAAATTCCTACAACTTTTTGTCAGCACCCATACTGACTTAGTAATCATAATTTGGCTTACTACTCGGGTCTATTAATGATTCGATTAGAATGAAAATATTGTTATTCGTTTGCAATAAGTTCAATGCTAAACTTTAACTAAGTTTGTTGGGGTTTTTTCCAAACACCAGTTATGCCAAATATATTACTATTTGTCCTTGGTCAGTCAGGGTACCACAAAATTAAATGAAAGGAAGCAAAGAAGGACGTCAAAAGTACAGAGAAAAAAACTTTTTTATTTTTTATCACAAGGAATGGTTTTGATTTTCAACTTTTAACAAAAGGCATTTATTGCATTGAAATGAGAAAAAACGCAAATAACTTTGTTTTACATTATTGAAATATTAGCAAAAAATGTGAAAAATTACTTACATATAAATTAATACTTTATCACAGATCAAAGTATCTGCGCAAACGGCATATGATCAGAATGTATTAAATGTGCACTAAAAAAAGCATTACATTCTGCTGATGACCCTTGACAAGTCGATGAAATGATTACCGGAAGAACAGTCTACAAAACTCTGGAATCGGAATGCTGAAGGTAACATAAGTCAACAAAGTGACAAAACGTTAATTGTAATATATATATATATATACACACGAGTGGGCCCGTGCCGTTAAAAATGACAGCAAAATATCGATATGCCGTCTAAAATGACGTCAACATATATATTTATCTACCCACTATTGAGTATCTTACATTAAGACATAAGAGAAAAAAATAAATAATCTAAACCTCTGAGCGTAACAGAGGATATATATATATATATATATATATATATATATATATATATATATATATAACGGTCTTTATCATAATTAAGTGGATTTCTCCAATACATAATCAAACAATTTCAAACATGTTATCACATATTTTTCACGAATAGGCGTAATCAGTTCCCAAGTAGGCTCTTCATCAATGATCTTCTTGACGTAATCAGTTTACAAGTAGGCATCTTGGCTGACAACACCACCATTTACTCCCGTCTCAATGAGAAATCTACGAAGGCTGACAAAGTAAACCTTTGCTGCTAATCTTGATAAAGACCTCCACTCTGTGGTAGACTTGGGCAAGAAATGAATCGTAAATTTTAAGGTTTCCAAAACAAAGCTGCTCTCATTTAACTACCATAGACAAACTTTTCTACCTCCCGTCAGTATGGATCATGCTAGTCTCCCACTGTGCCTCCTCGGTTCCACTCTTTCAGCCAACCTCAAATGGAATGACTACATCGAATCAATATCTACAGCTACTGCTAAGAATGTCGGGTCACTGTGTTGGGCCAGAAAGTTTTTTTTGTCAGAATCCATCTTTCACATATACAAATCTACCATTCGTCCGTGCATTGAATACTGTTGCTGTATCTGGTCGAGTGCTTCTGTTATTCATCTCGGGGTTCTCAACAAAATTCAAATGAGGATCTGCAATATAATCGATCCCGATTTGGCGGCTTGACTTCAGTCACTTTCTCACCGACGTGAGGTGGCTTCCCTCTATCTTTTCTACAAATATTTTCACGGCTTCTGCCCTGATGAGCTTCATTTCCTGGTGCCCTCTCTACATGGATTTACTAGGGCTACTACATTGGCAACTAGGTCACACCCTTTTACAGTCAAATGTTACTCCACTTTTATTCAATCAGTTTATGTTCCCGCACTTTGCGCCTGTGGAATTCACTTTCGTATATTTGCTTTCCTGATAAATACAATCTTCAAGAGTTTAAGTGGAATATCAATTGCCATTTTTCATCTACTTGATTCCCACCGTTCTATCCTTTCCAACGCCACCCCCTTTAAATATACATATTTTTTCCTTTCCGCTCTACTCTAACGTAATACCCTGCGCACCAGTATTCCCAACTTTCTCTTATTCTTTCTCCAATACCCCCATATCTTGATCTTCTTTCTTCTCTCACTCTCTTCTCATGTAAACCTCTACGCACCAATAGCGGTACTGCCTTACTTAGGGTAAATTAAAGCTTTACTTGAGATCCAAAATGAATGTTTTTTTTATTTTATTTTAATAGAACGCATTTTAAAACAGACAAAAAATATCCGTGAAAATTCTAGTTTTAATATATAAATTTTCTTATGAAATTTAATAGCTCTTTGTGAGTTCTATGACTATAAAATACTTATGGAAATTTCCTTTTTGCATTGTTAAATATTTGAGCTTAGCAGCTTTGTTTTTATTTTGAAATATTCAATTTCATGTGGCATATGACCAAACGGGGTGTGGGGACAGGTTGTGGGGGATTTGGTATTTGCTGTTTGGTTGTATGTTGATTATTCCCCCCACAAATACAACACTCTATTTTACAATCGCGCAAAGTGAAGGAATAATTTACAACGGACATTCAACAACAAACAATTTATTATGTGACAAAATAAAATGGTATGTAGAAACCAACAAAATACATGATTCTAAAATTGCCTTTTTGAGAAATATAAACTTGGCAAGAAGTTAATTTTTTGTCCAAAAACGTGTATAAGTTTGCATTAGCAAAGTCTGTAAATAAGCCTTTCCTACTTACATTCAGTTGGCGGCAGCGTGTCGCGTTGCTGAAAGAAAGTTTCGTCGGCTTTTCTTTTAAGGTCCTTGGAGCGAGGTCACGAACTTTTGGCATGGAAGAAATGACATGGCCGGCAAAAGGTTGATCATCAATGACTATCCTACACTAAGCTAATCTGATTCACAACCCCTGTATTCATCACAATTTATTCATACACCACAACAACTCATTCAACAACTTTGACTGTTATTTCAATATTTTGTTAAGCATAAATGCAGGACATGATTAGAAAAATAAGAGGGTACAAATGAAAAAGATTCTAAATTGGCAAGGTTTTCCATTTCGATGAAGCAGACATTAAACACATGAGTGCTATTGCCTCGTCTTACATTTTTCTTTTTCCTACCGAAACCAAACAGAATCACTGATGTCTTTTTCTTCTTTCCTCGCAACATGCTAACTAGCACCCATATGAGTTAAGGCACAATTCAAAAAGAGTGTATACTACATTCTGTGGGGCACCTCGAAGTGGTGCAATGGTTAGCGAGCTTTTCTCGCTAGAATCATTACAATTGAGCAGTGAGTTCGATCCTCACTGAGTGTACCATACTTTCGACCTTGTGCTACATCTAAGCTAAGCTTAGAAAATTGCCATATACTACATTCTGTGCAAGTCCATTGGATCAAGCGCATCAAAATTTGTATAGCTGAGGGAATGAATATAGCAAGCTAAACCCCAATTTCAATCAGATTTGTTTGATCGCTGAATATTTGAATAGAACTTTTTTTTCTTTAATAATGCATTTTAAAATTGTATAAATTACTTGTACTGAGTAGAATTTAGGAAGAATGCGTTGGAAAAGATCAATGGGCCCGTTTCTTTCATAAGCCATACATAATGCTTTTTGTTTCTGTGAATTTTGTCCTTTTTCATCTCTGATGACATGTTACCGGTTTCTCTCGACCTAAATTTAGGCTATAGTAAACGACCTATTTTTAAATAAAATAAACTTTTCTTTCTTTTGTATCTATTCAGCCAGTCAGCTAAGTGCCAGACGTGATACACACTTGGGCGATCAGGTCTCAAAAGAAACATGACTGGAGAGAATATTTTTCCGCAGTAGGTTGCCATTACTTTCTGCAGTAGATTGTTTGCCAACCATAGCTATAGAACCCATAACTAGAGGGAGAAGCGTCGGATTCAAACCTTTCCCATGAGTATTTGTGCGTATGTGAATGCAACGAATCCAACTGGAATTCGAACACGGCTCTCCGATTTGTCGTTCCGAGCCGATATCCATTACACCACAACACACATAATCCATTGAAAAAACATCAGTTCACACTACTGCTTCATTAAACACCAATTTTGTTTCCTATTTCACTGTGAATGTCTTTTCTTTTATATTTCTTATACACTTTTCTTCTAAATCCGAAAAAGAATAAGACGCCATTCCTGCTTGATTTCACCCACCAATTCATCAGATGCTGTCATAATATGCTTACCTGTCCACTCAAGTAAGTCTATGTGATAGGTCCACAACAATTAATTTACACTACAAAAACAATGTCAATTGTCTAATGTCTTTGTTTCGAATTTTTCCCCAGTCCTTTTTATATTTTTGTCAGTAAACAGCTAATGTTTACTAAAAAAAAAAAATGTATATATATATATATATATATATATATATATATATATATATATCAACACAAAAACTTTATACAATTGCTGACTTGCAAAAAGTAATTTTGTTCAAATTGTCACACTGGAATCACTTTTACCTCGGCTGTTATTTTTATGAATTCTGAAAGAAAATAATATTAAACAAAATTCATGTCATAAAATAAATAAATATATAATCTAGATATATTCCTAGCTCTTAGGTACTTCAACGTAGTGTAAATGTTAGCAAGCTTGTCTCACGAGACATATTACAACTGAAAGTGTCCCATACTTTTTCGGCCTTGTGCCACATCTAAGCAATATTTAGAAAAATCACTATTTTTCTAGTTCTTTAAATTTCATACTCACATTTGCTCATAATTTTTTTTTAAGTGTCCAGCTTTCCATTTAATGGTCATTCATTTCATTTACATTCATGGTTAACAATATTTCTTCTAACTCTCGGGATTTGGGGATTAAATTGAAAATTTATTTACATTAATGGGTGAAAATACTATCACATATTGGGTAAATAATATCATACCATGATCACCAATATAATGGGTGACTATTGAAAGAAAGGTTTAGACTCCAGCATTATGGGCATTATTATATCCATGTTATAACACCACCTTATTAAAGAAACAGGCAGAATGAAATGACTGAAAGGAAAAAGAACGACAAGAATGCTTTGTTCTCAGAGAAAGTTTTACACCACTAAGTCATACACAAAATTATGTATACATATTTACACGTGTCCCACAGTAGATGAGAATATGTAACAAGCAGAGTGGAAGAAGAACAAAAAGACAGTCTTATATGCAATAATTCCCAACGTGAATCATAGCTGCTGGAGATTCTTGTCTCTAGAAAAGCCACATTTAGAACTTCAGATTCATCTATGTCCCAAGTGAGGACATATTCTGTGAACAGAAAACTGTGAGTCTTGAGTTTTCCCAAATTGAGGACTGCTAGCCAAAGTTAATTCCTTTCTATATCTAGAGAAGCTATATTCCCAAAGAAAATATAAAAATGCTTCTAAGCAAAACCACGTGCTGGAGAAGACTGATTTAGTTTCAGCCTAGGCTAAAAGGCCTGGGCTAAGATTTAAAAACAAAAAAGAAGAAAGACCAACCAACAGTTTGGATGCTGTAAATCAACTGACAGACTGCCGCTTTGATTACTGTAATAAGTGACGTTACTAAGCAAGCCCTCACATAATTTTATCTCGACCAAAGAGCAATAATTGCTTTTTGTATCCCTACATTTCCTTTTCAAAAAATGAAACTGAATATATTTTATAAAAATAAAAAAAAATGACTTAAAAATGAACTGGATAAGCTTTACTTTGGTGCCTGGTTCCATAAAAAATTGAAATGTAATTAGTTATTTTTTCAAATGTAATCACTTTCTTGTTCTTAAAAAATGATTACTTGTTTACTAATTGTAAGGGTTAGGTACTATTTTCGTAGTTTAAATGAAATTGTTGCTTTAAAAAAAATAACTCAGACATTATATGATATGCTTCGCTAATCATGTACTCTTAATTTTTTTATTTTTTAAAAGTAACTATTTGTAAAATTGGTGCAATACAATATGACCTTGTGGTAGAT
The DNA here is from genome assembly GCA_037127315.1 of Ascarosepion bandense. Taxonomy (NCBI): domain Eukaryota; kingdom Metazoa; phylum Mollusca; class Cephalopoda; order Sepiida; family Sepiidae; genus Ascarosepion; species Ascarosepion bandense. The sequence continues at coordinate 134,754 of JBBBDQ010001612.1, read as the reverse complement.
TAAGCTAATGTATGTAAAAATGTAAAAAGATGATTTTATAAGTAAAAGATTTATTACAAATAACTTAATTATCAGACTTTGTGTTAACTTTCTCTTCAATTCTTCACTGTATAAATGAATTTAACAGGTTAATATAAAAGTTCTGTCAGATTTTTTTTATGTGAATAAATTGAACAAAATTTATTAAAATATGGCCTTTTTAGGTTGTTTACCGAGCAGATGAGCAATGATGAGGTGTTGGAAAGAATGGAAACAAAAAGAAAATTAATATTGAGCATCAGGAAGAGACAACTGAAGTTCCTGGGACATGCAATGAGAAAGGAAGGCTTGGAGAACCTGATACTAACAGGCCAGATAAAGGGAAAAAACGACAGAGGAAATCAGCAGATAACATAATTGAAGGGCCTGAGCAGGTGGATGACAGAATGGGTGTTGCAAGATGTTACAGGAGAAAGTGTGCTCAGAGCCACCAAGGATAGGGACGCGTGGAAGGCCATGATCACCTACGTCCTGAAAAGGACAAAGCACATAGAAGAAGTAATGCTACGAGGAATGATTTATATCTTTTTCTTTTTAATTATAAAAATATTCATAACAGTTTAAAACTATTCTGATTCCAACTCTTTATGTTCATTCCAACTAGAGAACGTGTGAAAAGTTATACACTGTGAGATTCACAAAAGGTGTTAAAGCAAATGCAGCAGGAAAAGTCATCCAGCATGATCATGGGGTCAAGGCATTCATTGAGGCAAAAAAAAAAGAATTGCAGAAAGTTATTTTCACATTTTAAATCACCAAAAGATGAGTGTGTAAAAGAACTTGATTCAGAAGATTTGAAAGCTGCTGTTACAGCAAGTCTTTTGGCTACGGTTAGGGAACTCAGTAAGAAATCTGATGTTAGTCATATAACAGTCTTATACAAATTGAAAAGGATTGAAAAAGCTTCAGTAGTTGGTAAATGAGTCCTGCATGACCAATCTTCAGGGAACCACTAATATGTTGATTGTTGCAAGTCATTGCTTACATGACAAGTTCCCTTTTGGGACAGGATTGTTACTGGTGATGAGTAAAGAAGCCTTTACCATAACGCTAAGCATCAACAGCAGTGGATCACTCAAGGAAACTAACCTACTCAACAACTGAGAAAAAAATTTCATAAAAGATCATGTTGAGTGCATGATGGGATATTCAAGGAATCAGTCATCATGAACTGTTAATTAAGCAACACAGATAGCTTCTGCTAAGAACCTTGATGTTTAGAAGCTGTATTGGACAAAAACTGAGTAATCCTCCATCACAATAGTGCTCATCATACTGCATGATTGATTAAAGATCTCTTAGAGGAGCTTGACTGGGAAAAACTTCATCTTCCATAACTTGTTTAGGGGTTTGCAGAACCATTTGGATGACCTAAGGTGGACATCAAGAGGCTGAACATGAGTTGATTTATTTTACACCAAAACCTAAAGGATTTTTACAAACATGGCATCTATAAACTGGTTCACAGATTAAACAAGGTTCAAGGAAGCAACAAAGGTTACACTGATTAAATATTTCTTTAAGCATTAGCTTTTTTGCATTTTCACAGTAAACTCAAACAGAACATTTGTTCCAACCTAATAGAAAAGATCTCAGTTCAACCAAGAAACTTTTTCATGTATCTGATATTTGATTAGATTTTGGGAATTGGGTTGGGCTGAGAACTTTCCAGCACCCCCGCCTATATATTTCAGTAAATATCAAATGTGAAGCATATTTAGACATATTTAGACTTCATGATTCCTTTATCAAAGTGTTAACTTTAAAAAAAAAGTGCAAAAATAATAAATAAAACCAGGGCTGTGGAATCAGAACACATAACCTTTGACTACAACTCCTCTATTTTTGACACTTCTGATTCCAACTCTTTATGTTATGGCTTACATATATGCTCTTAACTTTATGCCACTGCCCGGCCGGTCACTGTTGGTTTCGATCCAGATAGCTGGTTGTAGATTGACTCTGTCATGGTGTTCTCCCTTGTCCCACGTTGTGTTGATTAATCACAAGATAGTCACGCGAGTTCTCCACTAGCTGTCTCTCTGCCAAACTAAACCCAACTGGGAAGCGTGCACACAATTGAGTAATAAAAGAAAGAAATATAGCACAAAAAAAAATAAGTGGACCGATGTCTGAAGTGTTGTGAAAATTATGTTTTTATATACAGATTATATATTGAATAATTCCCAATCCCTGCTTCTATCAAACTGGTAATGGAATGGACGTTTCTTAAGTAAATCAAATTATTCTCCTAAGTAACGAGAAATCTGGCTGGCTGCAGCTCCGAACAAAGTTCTAAGTTCATTATAAGTCTAGTCAACTTGTTGCTTGTTTTCCGGAATGTTACGAAAATTGCCGAAATGCTAGGTTACTCTCTTCATTTAGCAATTTCAAACTGTCTGCAAATTCACTTCGTGTCTGTCTCTTAACTCTGGTTGGTTGATTGGCAACAGGCTTCTCTACGGTTGGCACCCAACGTCATGGCAATCATCTCTCTGTCTCTTTACTTCTTCGGCTGGGAACTGTCTTTGGTCATTGCGTCGAACTCTTTGCCACTCGAGCTGCAACTACTGCAACTGCAACTGAAAACTGCATTCAGTTGTCGATCTCAAAATCTTTGCCTGCAAATTCTCTTCTGTCTTGAACTCAGATTGGCCAGCATCAGGCCTCTTCTGTCGATCTCTGCCATTCCAACTTCGACTTCAAACTCAGACTTCAACTGCAACTTTGTCTGTAAAATCACTTCTTGTCTGTCTTTAACACTGGATGGCTGGTATCAGGCCTCTGCAGTTGGCGCCCAACAACATGGCACCTATCTTCGTCGGCATTCAGTTGTGGATCTCAAAAACTTTGTCTGCAAAATCTCTTCTCTTCTGTTTTTAACTCGGGTTGGCTGGCAGATTCTGTGGTTGGCGCATTTCTCCGTCGTTACATTTCTAGGCTGGTAACTGGGACTGAACTTCAACTGCCTTGAACCGCCGCTGGAACTTAACTGGACTGCGCTCCGGAACTTTCTGGGACTCGAACTCAAAACTTCTCTGTCGATCTCTGCAACTCCAACTTAAAACTTTGTCTGGAAAATCTCTTCTGTCTGTAACTCTGGTTAGCCGGCATCAGGCCTCTGTGGTTGGTGCCCAACAACATGGCGCCTATCTTCATCGTTACATCTTTAGGCCGGTAACTGGAACTGAAACTGAACTGCCTCGAACTGCTGCTGGGACTTGTCTCCGGAACTTTCTGATTTTGGTCCCTCAGGACTCTGTATTTATGCCCATGCCGTGGTGTGGGCCGACAGTCGCTGGGTGTCTCAGCTACCAATAGAATGCTGAGGTTAGCTGCTACTCATTGTTGCCTGTGGTTTATTCCAATGGGATTAGTCTTCTTTCCATGAAGTCAGTTGTTAGTCATCGCCCCCTTTCGGGGCTTGTTTACAGGACAAATGGAATTTCTCTCGATCTTATGACGTCATCTTCCCATACCTTTTTCTGGGCTGGACTTAACTGAATTTTCTCTCTCACGAAACAATTTCGGGGATTTTTTTCTTAAAACAATCGCTTTTAACCTTTTTGAACTGGCTTCACCCAAAACAAGTTGACAAGGGTCCATTGACATTGTTAATTAGATAAAAAATTTTCACCTGTGTTTTTAATATCCATTTTCTGAGTCACCAACGGGAAATGCTCTCGTTATCTGGCACTCCCTGCTGTCAAGTTGAAATACCTTTTCTCTAAATTACTACGACTCGGAATTAAAACATTTGTTATCTCAATTCTTTTCACAATTCATGCTAGCGAGACAATCCGGACACAAAATGAAATCTCCTTTTCCGATACCTAGAAAAAAAATAACAATTAAATTTATCTTTCCCCTTTGTTTAAAATGACAATAGCTAGCTTTCTTGGGTGGGCCGAAATCAAAACCTGTTGTTTCATGGCATTGAAACAAATTTAAGTCTTTTCTTTCTTTTTCTTCTTTCTCTGGTCTTCTTTTTCTATTCTTTTGCCAGCAAAAAATAACAATTGAATCTATTTTTTAGGTTTAGAATGACACTTGTTAGCCTTCATAGGTGGGCCGAAATCGACCTTATGACATTAAACAAATCCATTTCTTTCTTTCTTCTTCTTTCCGGTTTACAATAACAGAGAAATACTGTGTTATCTTTCATCCCTGCCTTCTTTTCCTTTAAAGATAAATGTCTTTTAGTGCGTTCTCCTGACTTATAATAGTAATTAGAAGATTTTCCAGTTATAGTTAATAATTAGTTAATAAAATTAATCACCTCTGTTTTCCTTTGCTCATATTCAGAGGATAAGGAAAATTTCTCTTAGTATGTTCTCTTATGATCTATAATAGCAATTAGATTTTCCAGTTATAGTTAATAATTAATTAATAAAATTAATTATCTTTGATTCGCTCCAAAATATTATTATAACTTGAGTAGGCCTCTATCTTTATAGCTGGCTTATATCAAAGTACTGGACTGACCATAGACTGGTTATAACCAAGATAAACATCCATATTAGCTCCCAAAGGAGACCACAGAGCCTCAGATTACCAAAACACTGTTTTAAGGCTCAACAACAATTCTACCAAGAAACAACTGGCAAAAAAGCTGGCTGCAAAGCTTCCTCCACCCTGCACAACTCTTTTGCAGATGTGGAAAGTGAGTGAGGTTGCCTACGTGACTCCATCTACACTGCTGCATTAACAGTGGTAGGTCACATTCCCCACAAGCACCAGGACTGGTTTAATGAAAACAACAGCTTCATCCCGCCTTTACTAGGAGGAAAAGCACAGATATCATCATGCACTCCTCAATGACCCATCCTCTGCCTCCAAAAGAGATGCCTTCCGTACAGCCAGGAAACTTGTCCAGTCAGAACATTGCAAAATGCAAGACGACTGATACAGAAAGAAAGCCAATGCCATACAGAGTTTCGCAGAGAGGAAATATATGAAGAACTTTTATAGTGCCCTCAAAGTGGTCTACAGTTCTGTCTCATCTGGTTTCCTCCACACTCATGAATGAGGATGGTAACACACTGATTTCTGACAAAGGGATGATACTCCAATGTTGAGCAGAACACTTTGACAGTCTTAAACTGGCCCTCAATCATCAATGAGGAGGCCATTGTTCAGTTTCCACAGGTCCCTGTTGACAGATCATTTGAAGACCCACCAACAGGGGATGAAGTTTCAAAGGCTATTGGGCAGATGTCCTGTGGAAGGGCACCTGGTGCTGACTCAATCCCAGCAGAGATATACAAGTATGGCAGCCCAAGGCTAACCAAGAGCCTGACAAACTTGTTCACAATAATGTGGGCCCAGGAAAAACTGCCCCAATCATCCACCTGTACAAGCAGAAGGGGAACAGAAATTCCTGTGTTAACCACTATGGCATCTCCCTGCTCTCAATAGCTGCAAAGATCCTAGCACATGTCCTGCTGAACTGCCTTAATACACATCTAGAAAGAGACCTACTCTCTGAGAGTCAATGTGGTTTCCATGCTAGCCGGGGCACAGGTTGACATGATCTTTGCAGCTCGGCAACTGCAGGAAAAGTGCCAGGAACAGAATGTAGATTTCTATATCATCTTTGTAGATCTCACGAAAGCATTTGATACAGTTTGCCACAATGGGTTGTGGAAAATCATGGCAAAGTTTGGGTGTCCAGCCAAATTCATTGTAATGATCAGAGTTTCACAACGGCATGAATGTCAGGGCGCAGGACGATGGTGAGTACTCCCAGCCATTTCCCTGTGACAAACGGAGTAAAACAGGGCTGTGTGCTGGCTTCCACTCTGTTCAGTATAGTGTTCTCTGCAATGCTCATGGATGCCTTTCAGATGGAGATGTGGGTATTAGGTTCCATCACCACACTGATGGTGGTCTGTTCAATCTCCGGAGGCTGCAGGCCAAAAGAAAGGTGAAAACATATTGCACAGGACTTCCTGTTTGCTGACGACTGTGCACTAAACGTCAGCTCCCAATTGGATATGCAAAGCATGGATCTCTATGCCACAGCTTGCAAGGATTTTGGCCTCACCATCTCTACAATATCTTTGTAAATGGCCAGAGGTTGACAGCCACACACAACTTTGTGCATCTTGACAGCACACTATCACACTTCACAAATATTGCTGAAGAGGTCACCCAAAGGATAGCAAGGGCCAGCACAGCATATAGCAAACTGAGAGTCTGGCAGCGCTGTGGACTTAGTATAGACATAAAGCTCCAAGTGTATAAAGCTGTAGTCCTTTCATCCCAGCCCCATGCTTGAGAAACATGGACAGTCTATAGGAGGCATTCAAAACAACTAAATGCATATGAGGTGTCTGCATGCCCTCCTCAATATCAAATGACACCATAAAATTCCAGACTCAGAAGTGCTGGAACGTGCCAAGTGTGACAGCATTCATGCCATTCTTCTGCACTCTCTACTTCGGTGAACTGGTCATAGGTACAAAGACAGCTTAAAGGAGGCCCTCAAGTGCTGTGACATCCTATACTCCTCCTGGGAATCCACTGGTAAAGATAGAGCTACCTGGAGATCCCAAGTGAAATCTGGAGCTTCAAAATTTGAAGAGGGTCGCATCAGGGCCCTCAAAGAGAGGCGCCAGAAAAGGATAGAACACAAAAGATCCACCCACCAGCTTAGGTCTGCCCTCTGCATCCTCTACCACTGCTGCAACAGGCTCTTCTGTGCAAAGATTGGCCTTATCAGCCACCTCTGCACCCATCCAAACCCTTTAGTGACCAGAAGTGATGGTCTTCTTCACCTGTGAAGGACAATCATTATATATATATATATATCAGAAAAATTAAGGCAGACACAATATTTCTTGGTAAATCGGAAGTATAGGCCTATTTCAGGCAAATCATCATCAGCTTCCGTCTTTATTTTATTATTTCTTTTTTTAACGCTCACTCTCTCTCACCTAACCCAATTTCTTTACATTTCGAATCTACGGATCTGCAATCCAACTGTCAGACTAAATGTATCTTCGAACTTTTGTTGACACCCACCACTATGCATGTCCTTTAATTATATGTGTTGTGTGTATATATATATATATATATATATATATATATATATATGTGAATATGTGTGTGTTCACCGAATTGATGTATTTTTTCTTAAATTTTCTCTTTTAAGAGAGCAACCGTTATTTTTATTCGTATTTTAGGTCTTTGTGAATCTCATTCATGTAAAGTCCTTTGTAAAATAAAGACGGAAGCTGATGATGATTCACCTGAAATAGGCCTATACTTCCGATTTACCATGAAATAACGTGTCTGCCTTAATTTTTCTTATATTTGTTCTATATGTATTTATATACATATATATTTAGAGCTCTCTTAGAGAGTTATCCTACCACTGTATGTACAGGATACTCCTTTGGATTCTTCTATACCCACACTGCATGCTGATTAAGAAATAAGTACAGAACAAAAATAAAAACTAATTTATAAGGGAAGTTGAAATATTATCTTTTACAAGATGTAAACGACATAACAAAAATAAAAATTATATAAAGTAATATTTTTTTACATATTTAGTTTTTCAAATATAAAATAACTACAAAAATAAAATTACTTTAAAAAAAGAAGTTGAGTTGAATTTCTTTAACATAAATAATGAATATTCAGTAAAAGAAATAATAAAAATTCTATAATATAAATCTTTTTACATATATAGCTTTGCACATAAATAAAAATATTTTAAACTAGGGTCATATAAGGTGTAAATTCAACAAAAGTCAGAGTCTGTAAAGTTTCACCAAATTCCAACTCCAGTGACCTCTTAATTGCTTCATACTCCACAACCCTGATAAAAAACAAAATGTTTTTCAGCATATTCTTTTTGGATGATATTAATCAGCTTTTAAATATTTATTCCCTCTGCTTGCATATACAGTGAGACAGTAATGTCCAACAAAGATTGCCTTTTATTTATACCCACTGATACTTTTTTTGTAAATAAGAAATTAAATATTTCTGATGACTTGAGTGGAGGTTTCCCTGATCACTAAAATCTTAACCATTTCAATTTTAGGGTCAATCATTCTTCTACATACTCCTCCTCTTACAGTCACATAATAACTTCATTCAGTAATCTTCCACCTTAAGTGGTTGTTGGCTCTTCTGTTGAATGGAAAAAAAAATTATGCTCCAAATTTAAAGTTTTCAGCCAAATAATAATTTTTACAAGATTTCTCTCAAACTGAATGAAACAAAGTTGAAAACAAAGAAAAGAATAATTAACAGATAATCAAGAATTAAAACAAACATTATATAGACAAACTGTATGCTATTAGCTTTAAAAAAAAAAAAAAAAAAAAAGTAAAATTTTTTACCAATCAAATATCAACTTAACCTTAAGTCAAAACCCAGACCTTTCTCTCAAGCAAAAATATTTCAAACCCACCATTTAAAATGTTGCATATATAATGATCATTCTTCAATTTATTTTCTTTTAATAATACTTCAAATTAAAATTACAAAAAGATAGATTACTCTTTTAAATCATTTTTTTAATGCATTTTTTAGTTTCTTTATCTTAGATTTATTTTTTCTGTTCAAATGTGATTTTTTTTTCTTGTTTTTGTCACTTTTTGAACACATTTCTTCACTTTCTTTTTTGACTACCTGCTTCTTTTTCTTCATCTTTTTCTTGTCAACATTTCCTTTGATCCTCTTAATTTCAGAAACTCTGTATTCAGGCTTTTCTTTCTCAATTTTGATCTTTTTTGAGCCTTTCTTCATTTTACCTATCAACCAGTCTCTTTTTGGTTTTATATGTTTTATCATGGAGGATTTTAATGAATCGATTTCTGCAGGATTAACTTCTTTCCGTTCCATAGCAATGCCTCTTGAATTAAAATTCTCTACGATCCTCATTGCAAAGATTTCTTCCCAGATCGAATCACGAGTTTTATCATGACGGAGTTTCAAATCAAGTCCTTGTAGTTCTTCATCATCACTCACCGAAGCAAGAGAAATAAAATTTTCATTTGATTTACATAGATTCTTTTCTTTCTCTGTTTTATTTTCTTTATTTTGTGGGCAAAATTTGGAAGTCCTTGCCTCATCAGTCACTGCAATTTGGTTTTGAGTGAAATTTTTCTTTGTATATGAGTCGTTTGACTGTCTTTTTAGAAGAACATTTTCACAGCCAAATTGTCCAGTTCTTTTTACACCTTTCTTGTCAATGACAAATGTGGCAAGATGGTTGTTTAAATAAGGAAAATGAATTTCTGGAGGATTGACTGAAGAAATAAACTCTTTGAAGTAACCATTGGATTTCTTTTTTTTCTGAAAGAAAAAAAAATTCTTTAAATAAAAACTCATTGACATTAAAAAAAAAATGCTGTGACAAATTCAAATTTTCTTTATTTAAATCCTTCTCTACTTGATTTAAATTATCCTGTTTGAACAAGTAAATTAGCTTGAGCATTCACGAGGGGGAGATAATTCAGTTTTGTATTAGCCTCAACGTCTTCCACAAGCTCACAAATTATTGAGAGAGAAAAAAAAAAAAAAAATAGAGTTCTGAACTGATGTAACATTAATCCTATGTAGCAATGAATGCAGGACAATTTCCTCACAGATAAAATAAAGACTTGATGCCACAAAAATGTGGGTTGACAGAAAGGTACTGAGAATTCATGGATAAAACATGTGAGCAATAAGGAAGTTTTAAAAATAAAAAATAAGGTTGTATTTAGAAAGAGTTGAATTTATGGGGATATATAATGATGAAGGTGAGCTTGGAGAATATGACACTCACAGGTTATACTGAAGGCAATATGAGAGGGGAACATCCAAGTAACTTACATTGTATAAATGATAACAAAACAAGGAGTAAGAGGAATAGTAACTTATGGTGAACTCACCTGTCTAGGGATAGTGGACTCTCCTAATATAAGTAACAGTGTAGCGAGTAGTCAGAGAGAAAATATGAGTCAGCTACCTGGCAAGTTACTCTGCGTTAATACGTGATAATACAAAGTTCCCACCAGTACATCGAACCTAAGGGACCGACATTTGTACTTACATACAATGCACAATCTTCTATGTTGTACTCCACAACAGTAACAAGATAAATAATGCTTAGATTTACAAATATAGGAAGTTGAAAACTAAATATAGTTAAGAACTTTTTGCACACACCTTACATTAACTTATTGTGTGTGTGTGTGTGTGTGTGTGTGTGTGTGTGTCAGAGTTCATAACAACCAAAAGCAAGCCAATTATGCCTACCCAACTCATTGTTCTATCAACAATACTTGTGGTATTTGTGTCTGGACTGAAAAGGCACATAGTGGTACACAGAAGAGTTGTGGGGTAAGCAGATCCAATCAACCCAATCTTGGATGCAGAGTTTATCTTGCATATATGCAGGATATCTATGAAATTGAATGCTAGTCTCAAGATTCTTTGTGCGTGATAATTGCTATAAGCATGAAATTCTATATAACACAGAAAGAAAAAAAAAATGTATATTTATTCTTAGTATAAATTTTAGCTGTTATTTTACAATGATCACTGTTTTATCATTATCATTATCTCTTAGTGCACTATATGTGTGTGTGTATATATATATATATATATATATATATATGTATATATATATAGTGCACTAATTTGCACTATTACATTGTTCAAACTGTTGTTCATCTTTGTTACCATGTTAACAATGTTTCGGCCATTGTACACTTCTGCCTTCTTTAGAATTTCAAACAGAACCCTTTATTTTGTCCACCATCTAGTTCTATGTGCCATGTCTCTTCCAGATATCACAGTACCAGTTATTTCCCTTTTAACTATGTGAAGAGATTATTGGAAAAAATACAAGAGATCTGTGACCCATATAACACCAAGTTGACCTTCAAAAGTAGTTCAACCATTCACAGACACCTCTTCCAAGTAAGACCTCCCATAGAGAAGAACATGATTAAGGACTGTGGTAAGAAATATAAAGACAAAACAAGCCACCTTCTTAAGTTAAGAATGCTGTAACACAAGGGGAAACCGAAAAATCAGTCATGGATGACCACATATGGATGAAAAGGGGAGATCACTGTCCCCCTGTAGAATGAGGTTGAAACAATAGACAAGGAACATCACTGGAAAATATAAAAACCTTAAAGAATCAGTGCATATGTGAGGCCACAAAAATCTCCTAAACTAGACATGAATACAATATGGGAACAAGTAATACAGAGTGCTAGAGAAAAAACAGTAATACCAAATCATAATACGAGCTCTGGTGAAAAATGGTTTTTGAAACATGAGTTTTATAAGTCCCAAAATGCATCTATAGCTAGGAAGGTTGGGTCACTAGATCAGGCCAGGAAGTTTTTGCACATTTATAAATCTACCATAAATCCATGCATCGAATATTGTTGCCATGTATGATCGAGTGCTCCTGCTATTCATTTCAATGTTCTCAACAAAATCCAAAGGAGGATCTTCAGTATAATTGATCCTGACTTGGCAGCCCACCTTCAGTCACTTTCTCACTGAGGTGAAGTGGCTTCTCTCTGTCTTTTCTACAAGTATTTTCATGGCAAATGCTCTGACAACCTTTTTTCCATGATTCCCCAACCACATACATTTATGCATGCTACTAGACTGGCATCAAGATCCCACTCGTTTACCGTCAAAATAGTTAAATGTAACCACTTCTTCTAGTTTCTTTTCTCACACTTCCCATTTGTGGAACTCCCTCCCATTTGCTTGCTTCTCTGATAGCTACAATCTCCAAAAGTTTAAATGCAACATCAATTGCTATTTTCTATTTCCTTGATTCCCATCCATCTCTTAACCTTTCTTTGACATCTCCTGTACCTTCTTTTTTCTCTCTCTCTCTGTAATCTCTTGTGCATCAGTGGTGGTTCTGCCTTGCTTGGGGTGAAATTATATAATATATTACTTCAGATGCTATTATAGTGGACAGTTATTTGAAAAAGTCTCCCCATTTGTATTTATTAAACAATGTGTATTATGTCTGTCAGTCTGTGCACTCAAGTAATCTAAGTAAAAAAAAATGCATCATCTGGCAGTGCCTTTGTAGAAGGAAACTACTGTCTGATCCAGAATGCTTTCCACACTGAACCATGAAGAACTTCAGAGGGTTCTTTTTATCATCATAAAAATAAACATTATTACTATTTGTTCTATCAAGAGAAAAATATTTCCTATGAACTCTAATCTAAGGGCTGGATTTGTAGGAATTTTAAAGTAATCAGTAATCCCTTGAGTCTTAGTGGCTTTATTGCCTTGCTTGGGATGAAATAAGTTTTCTTTTGTTTTTTTTTATTCTCATTTGATGCTCAAATATTTCCTGACTTTTAAAAAAGGGAAACTATCTTGTATCTGTTAGAAAAGGTGATTCCAAGAGCTCTTCAACTACAGGTTGCACAAGAATCACAGTGATTAGATAGATGCAAAAATAACAGGAAAAAGCAAGCCTCACATTCAAACCCTGATAGAAGATCCTAATTTTAAGTCAGCAAGAGGTCTAGGATATAACATAGGAATGGATTTATGATTTTCCTATGAATATTAATATATGTAGAAAGTATATATAAGTATAGATGGGCGACTAAAAATTTACATAATTTTCTGCTCAATGACTACAGAAATATGCCTACAATAGACATTTTAGTACAAAAGCAAATTAAACTATATCATTCCAAAATAAATAAAAAAATTAATGTGTAAATTGTTCTATGCATATATTAATTGTATTGGATAAAATCAGTCACAGAGATAAAAAAATTGAAGATCTTGAGTTTTACAAATTAATGTAGGAAATATAATCATTTTGGTAGTAAGGATTAATTAATAGTGCGGTGATTATGGTGTTAATTCAAAAGTCTTTCACAGGCAGCTGCACAGGATGCTCCAATAATATAACAGTGTCACACTTAGTCAACATCAAAATTAATGAAATTCTTTCATTTCTACATTAAAAAATACTGAAAAGAAGAGTGGGTAAACAGCATGAAATAATTATTGCAGTTTATAACAACATAATACTGAACATGCAATAGTGGGATGACCTCATTTAAGATAGTATCTTTATTGTATAAGTACAACATTTTCTATGGTACCACTATTACCAAATAAGTCACTATGTGCAACATATATTGACAAGCGCAATGTCATGGAATAGCAGCATGTAAACGTAATGAAAAATTAATGGCACCATCCTAACTAGACATTACAAAAATGCCCGGGTCTATATCATTTGGGCTCTAATATCTGGTGAGTCAGTGTGAACAACAATAAAGCTATGCATAGCAATATCCCTTATTATAGATTGAATAGGGCATGACAGAGTCTAATTCATATACCAGGAATACCTGATGGAAGGTATTATAACAGTGCAATGGCCAACAGCTAGTGGAATCAATGTCATGTAAAGCTAGAGGTGGTCATAGATGATACAAAGCAACTAAACCATGACTTCTGGCATATCAATATACATAATTAATATATAACAAATGAAAAAGTAGATAAAAAATAAAAATATCATTATTGAAATGATGTATTTAAACTTTAGTTCTGCATTTCATTCATATGTATAGAGAGATGATTCAATGTAAACAAAATTGGATTTTTTTCAAATTGAAAATACTTTCAGTAAAACTTAAAAATAAGATTTACATAGGTTAGCAATTTTTATATAAAATTTTTATTTTAAAATTCAAATTAAGAAACGGTCAGTTCATGATATGCATCTGATGATTGCATAGTGCATGAAACTCCAAGTCGTGCTATAGACGTAGGATAATACCTACATTTATTATTATATACTTAATAGGTGTTATATTACATTGAGCACTGTTCTATTAACAGCAGAAAAATATTTATGTGTGTACCTGTGTGTATAATCATATGTATATTTATTAATATCCATGTTTCTCTCTCTCTCTCTCTCTATATATATATATATATTTATTATTTTATCATTTAATTTTTTTATTGCTTCCAAACAAAAAATGAGTCTTAAAAAAGGTTTTCCTTCCTTTCTTCTTCCCCATGAAAAATCTTTCCTGAGTTTTCTTTTTTACCCTAAGGAAAACATTCAAGCTGTTTTTAATAGTGTGGGTGTGAGGGGTACATGGAGTTATAAATTAATAAACTTACCTTGAATCCAATAGCCACAGCTGACTTAATTTTGAGCTTGGAACAAAGCAAAGTATCTAATCCATTGAGTAACATGGCTGGACAACATCTGACTGCACTCAGTTCAGCCAAGTGCTTCACTATGATTGGTGGATGAGCTGATTTGCAAACTAGCACCAACGACAATTTGTCTTTCTCCAACATTCTCGTCACACAATTTGTTCCAATAACAAATTGAGATCTAATCAACAAAACAAAATTTAGAAAAGAAATAAATCAACCCAGTTTTATCAGTATTATATTCTTTCAAACCTGTTAGTATTTTAATAATCAAAATTGTCCATTACACCCAGAAATGGAAAACATGACAAGTTTATTTCGATCACGAGTCCCGTAACCCATTAGGTTCATAGGAGCTTGACTAATGCGGCCATAGCAGCAGTGGTGTGCTAAGGGAAGATAGCCTAATGGCATCCAACCCTCTCCAGATTGGCTTGAATTCAGAATTTTCTTTCTCTTGGACTGATTGCTAACCAATACTATACAACCATCTATCCTGCAATTTATCCATAACTGGAGAAGAAGAGATTCATCCATTCCCCAAAGGCATTTGCATCTTAAGTGAATGTAACAAACTTGACTTTCCAATTTTTTGTTCTGAGTACTATCCATTAAACCACCACCATTAAACCTAATTTATACATCAGCCTAAAAGGAGAGATAAACTCATTTTTATATAAATTAAACATTAACATTTCAAAAGAACTAATCTTATTAACAGAATTTTAGTTAATATGTTAACCATATTTCAGATAAACTTACTCATTTGAATAATTCATAAAATAATGACAATACCAAATGCCTGAGAGATTTCTTTTAATTATTTGATGCTTAATATTGACTGAAATACTAAATACATTTAGTAAAACAAGAATCAATGCAACCTTTTTAGGACAGAGTTCAATTAAATTTTGTTTAGTATATTAGCAATATTTTCTAATGAATATTAGTTTTGGAAAAGAGTTAATATTTTCACCTGATTTTCACAGATGCAGGATCAGCTTCTTTCATTTCCTCAGCATTCTTTTTCTTCTTCTTATCCTTCTGTAAATTTGCATCATGCAAAGGTTGTAAAAGTCTGTAAGCAACAAATTATGCTTTTAACCAAGTTTGCTCCAGTCACATACACTTAGAATACAATGAAACAAGAATATTTAATAGATCAAGAAACAAAATAAAAAATAATATATATATATATATATATATATATATATATATATGAGAGAGAAGAGAGAGAGAGAGAGAGAGAGAGAGAGAGGAGGAGACACAGAGTGCTGATAATCTTTTACCCGCACACCCATAAACAAAATCAATATTTAAATTATGAAATGAATAGTTTTCAATTAACACATGATGGTTGCATTGTGCATGAAACTCAGTTGCAAAGATAAAACTCAATTGTAAGGTAAAACTATATATATATATATCCAAATGAATAAGGAATGAAGAGAATAATTGCAGCATTCAAAACATAAATTAAAAACAGTGCTCAATATAAAAATAGAGCAATGAATATTTATTATTATTATTATTTTAGAACATGTACAAACTACTACAAAATGTACAATTTTGTAGTAGTTTGTACATGTTCTAAAGTAATAATAAATATATATATAAGATCAGCACTTCTACCTGAAATAAGCATCTGTGCTCTCTGTTTGGGAGTTTTAAAGTGTTGACTCCACTGACTTCAGCCTTGGATTAGAGCATTGTATCTGCAAAATGTGACACACGCACACATGTTGGATTTTTACATATATCAGGATTATAATCTATTCCTACAGAGTTAAAATCATTTTCTTTTATCAATATTTCTTATATTTATCATACAGTTCCTATGTTAAATATGTGATATTACTGAGGAATATGTATTATACATAAATTTGACAACACATGCTTGATGGAAGCACATTTTACATCAAAAGATTCTTATACAAATACACTACTTATTTACAGACAAAAAAATTATCAATTTTCTTATATAAATAAGAAAATTGATATTTTTTGTCTATAACTTTTAATGTTGCAGTGCAAGAAAGATGCAAAGAAATGATCATCTCTGAAATCTAGAAGACATAACCAAAAGCAGAACCAGAGGATATTAATATATGGATACACAAATGGATAAATTATATTAACTAGATAAAATATAAAAGATTTCAAATAAAAACTGAATAATAGTAAAGACTTTACCCATGCTGTCAAATATGATGACATATTTCATTAACTTCCTTCCATAGGTACCATACATTACTTGGGCAATCATGTCTCTTCAGTTCATAATTGATTTGGTAGAAAAATTCCAAAAGTAGTCTGCCATTACTTTCTGCAATAATAGACTGGTTGCCACCCAAGGCTATAGGACCTAGTCTGTCCTGCTATTTAACTCATAAATGTGGAGAGAAAAGATGAATTCATACCTTCCTAAGTGCATAAATGAATGTAATGAAATCAACTGGAATGCAAACTCAGCTCTCCAATTTCTCATTCTGAGCTGCTATATATCACATCACCTGCATATGCAAGTTTACAGCACCTGGAATTCACAAGCATTTGTCAATCTAGTTATGTTACTTAACTTCGGTAGTCAGATAAGAGCCAATGTTTCAACATAGGGCCATAATTCATTTCATTAACTAGTACTGAATAAATTAAAAACCAACTAATTATTAATTGGAATTTTTTTTTTATTAGACATCATTTCTTAATACTATAAACTTTATTTTTAATGGCTACAAGTTTGAACTGAAATCCCTGCTTTTTAATTTTTTAAACAGTGAAATTAATATCTACTGGCAGAGTAAGACTTCTTGATTTAGGATGGTTGAAATTCAATTTCAGTTTAAGAAAATAAAAAAGACAGTAACATCAATTCAAAAATGTATTCACTAAAAATATTATTTTCAGTAAGAATTAATAAAACTGTGATGAATGACTTAATTTGCATGAGACATGAAAACACTGCTCAAAATCTATATATCTGAACATTAGGTAAAATTTAAAGTAGTAATATTTATATGAATGAGCTAAAATGAACATTAGCAAAATCACTTACTAGAAGGTCAAGTAAAACATTTTTTAAGTAATTTTTATAAGAAAATGTTTACCGTTCAAGATGTTCCAGAACTTCCTGCTGCTTTGTAAGAGAAATGCTTGGCCTGAAAAATTAAATAATTCAGTATAAATTTATATATATATACCACTCTCAGCTCTTAGGATTGCAATGTAACAGCTGGTTACTTATTTCTAAGTATGCCAGTCTGATAGAGTGGCTAGTTAATCCCTGAGGCAGATACCTGCTCAGGCACATTTATGTTTCTTCAATACCTACATAGCTAACCTGTGGTTTACATGACAAATATGCCAAGCAGATTTTAGTTAGTTTCTGGAGAGAACACACAATCTGGTGTGATCAATAGTTGGAATAAGGCCGTTCTGCTCAAACCCATGGTCATGTTGACTTGTGACTTTATTATAGTACAACCATCAATCAGTTGCTAACAGTTTTTTTCTATCCACTATCACTTACATTTTTAGGCACTTTCCAATGGTGCTACATGTTGAGATCATCTCCATAGGCAAATATAAACAAGAAGTTACCACCTTAAATCAACCAGGGTGAGATTCAAACCTAGTACTCAAGGTTGGGATGTTAACATTCTAACCAATTGACCATATGTCCATTCATTCTTAGGATCTCTTCTTCTATGTGCCATGTCCCTTCAAAACGTAAGGCAATCATGGCTTTCCACATCTCCCTATCCCTGGTAGCTTTTAGCACGTTTTCTCCTGTTACCCCATCCAAATCCTGCTCTGCTATGCACCTTCAAATATGTTATCTGCTGCTTTCCCCTGTCTCTCTTTCCCTCTATCTGACCTGTGAGTATCAGATTCTCCAAGCCTTCTTTCCTCATCACATGTCCCAGAAACTTTAGCTGTCTTTTCCTGATGCCCAGTATTAATTTCCTTTTTTGTTTCTATGCTTTCTAAAACCTCATTATTGCTCACAGGCTCGATCCATGATATCCACAGCATTCTTCTGTAGAACCACATTTCAGTTATTTCAAGTTTTCTCTTCATCTTTGATGATATTGTCCAGCATTCGCTGACATATTGAAGAACTGACATTACATAGCAATCCAGTGCTCTCTTCTTTGTTTCTAGCAAATTTTCCTGTCTCTTAATATTCTGCTTAACTTCTGGAATGTGTCCTTGGCAATGCCAATTCCCCTTTAGATCTCAGTGTTGCACTTTGTCTTCCATTAGAACACTTCCCAAGTACTTAAATTGTTGTACTTGCTTGATTTTAGTTTTCCCAACCTCTAATTGACATTTTGGGCTCCTCTGTTTGCTGATGCCCATACATTCAGTTTTCTTGCAGTTTATTTGTAGTCCTTTCTTTCGACTTTCTTCATCTACCTTTTTTAGGAGGTCTTGTAGTTTTCTTTCCGTGTTAGCTATCAGCACTGCATCATCTGCGTATCTTGTTGTTCAGATTGTGACCACCAATGACGAGTCCTGGCATAACTTCCAGGGTCCCTGGAATAGTCTCGCCGCACTTGTCAAATAGATCTGGTGATCCTTGTCTTACACCCATTTCTATCTTTGCATATCTGCTGAATCCGTTTCCTGTCTATGTGCAGGTAGTTTGCTGCGAGTAGAGGTTCTTGATTACTCTGATGTCTTTGCCAAATATGTCAAGGTTGCTAAGCAATTCTATCAATTCTTTGTCAAACACTTTGGCATAGTTTACAAAACACAGGTAAATGTCATTTTTCATTTGTATCGCTCTTTCTGATAGCATGCTAAGCATAAATATTGCATTCCTTGTTCCAGTGTCCTTGGCAAAACCACACTGTTCTCGTCCTATTTCCGGCCTGATTCTCTTCGCGTTTTATACATCAGGATTCGGACAATGAGTTTAATTATATGGATCATAAACTTATTGTTCGGTGGAGTTCGTATTCAATTGCACCTGGCTTCTTAGGCAGAGCTATGAAAATTGATTTGCTTAGGTCATCTGGTATTATACCACTGTTGCAGATTTCATTTATTATTTTTGTTAATTTTCTCTATGCCGAAATCTTCTAAAGCTGTCAGCATCTCTAATACAATGCTGTCTGGACCAGTTGCTTTGTTTTTATTCAGTTTGACCATTGCAGCTTTCACTTTGGATTTTAGTATTTCCGGTCTGTCAGCATCTTTGTTTACTATCAGTTGCTCTCTCTTGTCATGGAAGAAATCTTTCATCTCACTTAACCTAAAATTTGAATAAGATAATGTATAAAGAAAAAGTTTACAAAATAAACTCAGATAAAAAATTAATAGCTTAGAATATCATTCAGTATCCATCTAAAAAAAACATGGATTTTCCCCTAAAAAAGTTTTACAGATAATGAAAAACACATAAATCAATTCCTAGTGATATAAATTTAGAGGAGCAGATGTTCTGAGAATTAACAATGAAAATAATGAAATTAACAAGCTGAGTTTCAATTCCAGTTGAAAGAGTTTATGCTCTGTTTGCACTCATATGCATGAACCAAACTCTTCTCTCTCAGCTGTAAGTAAAATAACAAAAGAAACTTGGATTTGTGGGGCTACGTGGCAACCAGTCAACTCTGAATTCAAATTAGTTAGACACGGAGTTAGTCATTCCAACTTGCATATTCTTGCTGCTTTATGCTGCACAAGGAATCAACAAAGTTCAATATGAATATTTCATCATACCACAAAAACTTTTCTAAAATCTTATTTGTTATGTGTTGGGTAGCATGGTAGATTGGGTTTTTGGCTAGATGCCTAAAGTCTAAAAAGGGAACGCTCATAATAAAGTAAAGATTGAATACATTGAAAACTTCTTTCATAACAACAGAGGGTGAAATCTACAATATAAAAATATGGAACAACCAGTAGTACTAAAAACTGAGGTAAGGTCAGCACTGAAATGGACAGGATTATGTCAGATGATTTCAGCATTAAGAAGATTATCAAAATCAAAAATTCAGACCACCTTTGTTACCCTCTAGCAGACACCTTACTCATTAACATGTCATTCATTTTGCCACTGGTATCAGGTTGGTGGTACAGTTCCACTCAGCTGATGTTTCTCTTCATGACCATTCACACTTCTACCACATTGTTTTTGATCTCAGTGAGAAGATTGCTGATGAAGCAAACTTGAAGTGAAGACTGAAGAGTTACACAAAAAACATAAAGCAGTATACGCACACAAACACACACACACACGCATGAACAAATACTGGAAGACAATAAAAAGAAAAAAATTATATATATATATATATATATATATATATATATATATATCAATAAACATGCCTCCAATTAAAGCAGACAGATAAAATGGTGCCCATTATCACTTTAACAGTGATGCGAAAATGTCAAATACTGCTACCAGTCAACACACACATATTTAAGCCATATACAGGCACACACACACACAGGCATGCACACACACACACTACAATTAACAGCAGCAGTAGCAGAAAAAGATGACCATTTGATGAATTAAGCTCTCCAAATATTCTGAAGATGAGACTATGATCTTGAAATATTAATGATTAATAGGTAATACCTAACACCTTCATTGTCTTTATTTTTCTAAACGTATTGTAGATCTACCTTCATAGCAATGCCAAAGAAGCCAAGTGCAGATGGATGCAAACTCCATCAGACAATCAGCTTAATGGGCCACATAACTTATCATTAGGATTCTAATAAATCAGTGCATGTGACAGAATTAGATTAGAAATAGAGCAAAAACAGTGTAGTTTTGTTCTAGACACAGGAACAAGAAATTCTATCAGAGTGGCCAATGTGAATGCATAAAGACCTACATTTCATAGATTACACAAACAAATGGATTGAACAAATTATAACAAAAATACCTACTTGAAAAACTAGAAAAGTAATAATGAGAAAAGAGGGCCAAAAAACCTGAAACACACCAGGCATATAGAAATCAAAAGAAGCAGGAGAAAACACTGAATCACTTAACAAAGAAAAAGAGATGGTAAAGAACAAAAATTACTTGGAATATCAAAGGACAAGAAGTTGTAGAGAATCATTATTGCATGTGTCCTGAAAGGACTTGACACTTAAAAGATTAGACACTCTAGCCTTGGATAATAACCAGTCTAGAAAAACAACTCTGAATTTAAAAACCATGAAGGCAGCAAGAAATCTCAGCAATTCACAGATAATAAAGAAAAAAGTCTGTGAAAAATAATGATCACTTACATCTTCAATGGCCATGACATTAACAAAAAAAATACCATATGTAGCTATTGTGAGTAACCCAATGAGATTTATACATTCACAAAATGGAGATAACATTTTAGAGAAAGTTATGCTAAAGTATGATGACATGTAATTATAATTAAACATACATTTTATACCAGGAACTGTTCCATGGAAACAATAAAAGTCAAGAGTTTTTATTTCTAAAAGCAGAAAAATTTCAAGCTAGAAGTTATAAGTTACTATTTTAAAAACTAAAAACAAACAAAACAGAATTTTAGTAATTAGCAAATCTACAGGAAATTTGCTAAACTAAATTTCTAATACTAAAAAGAAAATAAAAAAACATTGCTGTAAATGTCAGCTAGGTATATTTTATTTTTGCAAGATTTTTAAAACAGAAATTTAGCTACTGTTTACGTAATGTGTTATGAATAAAAAATGGTGAGAAATTTAAATTTTATTTTTTCAATTCAGAAAAAAAAATAGGTTAAAAATCAATATAATTTCGGTTTAAAATACACCAGTGTATTTTTCTTTCTGGAATTAAAATTTAATCTCTTGGCTTTCAATTAAAGCTAATTTTAAAGCTTGTTGAAGATAACTTATTCTTTAAATTTAAGTATCGAAAATGGGTGGAGGTACCTAAAAATTATTTAAAATTTAAATAATTTATAAACTTTTAAATCTTTGAAATTCTGTATTAAATTGAAACAAGTGATATTTTTGATTAAATTAAGACTGCGGTTACTAATCATTGGTGGAAAAGCTCACTACAATTCAAACCCCCACCCCCAATTTTTTTTATTCATTTTTTAATATGCATGTTCATGTATAAACGTCTTGGGTTTTTGTAAATACGGATGTCTATCATCAGAAAAAAAGAGCAGTAATTATAAAGTTTAATGAAAATTTTATAACATTTTTCCTCAGCACCGTTATTCTTTCCTGCGATATAAGTAATATTTGTTTCAAATCAAATTAATTAAAATTTAAATCAGCTAATTTTCCTCAAATAAAATCTCATAAAAGAATTTTTTTTTTAAGGACTTTTTAAAGAGAATTAGAGGTTGACAATTTATGGACTGATGAACGATTTTAGCGTTTTTAGTACTGATAAAAAATAAAAATAAAAATAAAAAATTATCCCAATCATTTTAAATTTATTTTGAAACACACTAATAGTGTATTGGAAATATAATCTACTCTTAGTAGCTTGAAGTGAAGACGAAAATAAAAGCTTCAAAAAAGATTTTTCATTTCAAACTTGGAGATGCCACATAAATATTTCTTTTCTTTAAGAATTTAAAATCATGCATCAGTATTAACTCAGAATATGAGGTAATTCAGTTTTTCTTACACATGAATAAATTGTTTAAACCAACAATATGTGGATGTATTGTAAATGTACGTTTTTTCTAAAGTGGTTTTGTTTTCTTTTACTCGTGGCTTTTCCACTTTTAAATGACTAGTCAAGTGTTTTTTAAATGGTACTGATTGATATACATTACTTTCGTTTAGTAATAATTAATTATAAATTTCCTAAGACATCACATGTGAAACACAAGTAAATAACTCTCTAATAAATGAGTGGTGTATTATCAAGTTATTCCTACAAGTGGAAAAATAAAACCCACGTGTGTATTCATACATTTATTTTTTTAATGTAAAATACTACGAAAAAATTAAAGGTATCACATTAATACACTCACCAAGCAGTTTTAAACGGGTTTTGTAAAACAGCTTTTACTGCTGCTTTCTTTTGTTTTTCAGCCTTTTCTCTTAAAGTTTTCTTCTTCGAATTTTGCGACGTAGATGTCTTCGCCATTTTGTAAATTTGACTCAGTACTTCCGGTTAATTCTTAAAACTTACTTCCGCTTTGTATTTCTGATCAGAAGTTTAGGTTGTTTTTTAACCCTGAAACAAAGCTCAAATCAACCTGCACCACAGAAGAGATTTAAGAAGAAGCTGTTATCTCTAACAGATTAGGGAACAAAAGTATCTTGAACCACAGGACAACTAATTTATTCTTATAAAGAACTTGTTTATATTGTTGTTACCGACACACTAAAAAAAAATGAAAATGCAGGACAGGACAGAGTAATGATGACTGGAGTGGAGTTTCCCTTATCAGATGTATGCAGATACTGTAGATGAGTTCCCAACTCAGGGTCTTCAAACCAGCAATACTAAATTAAATTAGTTTGGTATTTTTGAGTGATAGTAATTGTGGAAGCAAAACAAGGGACAGGCAAATAAGAATTTGTATATATTCCAGATATTCATTTTTCTCAGTCAGTCAGTCAGTCAGTCAGTTAAGTGCTATATGTACATGATACGCGCTTTGGCAGTGATGTGTCAAAAAAAAGAGACCAGACAGACTTCTTTCAATCCATATCTAAGTAGACAAAAGATTCTCCCGTAGTAGAGAATGGTGTTAATCTCTCTTTTGGTTTGGGAGACTTGGCTTTCTCCAATGTCTGTCTCACTTTCCATCTTAGCTCATCTACCTGAGCCTGAGAGATGTTCAAGGCTATTCCTTCGGTACGGACAATGATGTCTGAGTATGGATCCACCTGATGGTTCTTGTAAAGTTGAAACCCTTGTTTATCACTAACTCTTCAGAGGCACTCAGCTGATGTTGACAACTGCCTTCACAGAGGGGTGATAGACCTCATGTGTCACCTTCCGATATTTTAATCTATTTAGTTTCCGTAAACTTAAGATATCACCACATATGCTAGGCTACAAAAATCTCCTACGCCGACCAAGCATAGAGACGAATACAATATGGGAACCAGAAATACAGAGAAAAAGAAAAATATTAGTGTCAAAAAATTGCAATATGAGCTCTGATAAAAAAATACTAGAGAAACCCATTAAAATGAAAAATTGAAAAATGAACTCTGGTAAAAATTACAAGAGAAAACCATTAACATCAAAAATTGTAATATGAACTCTGGTAAAAAATGGTTACTGAACATTAGGTTTGTATGTCCCAGAATTTCAGTTGTTGTTCTTAAGGACAATGGATATAGGTATTGGGTAGTTCCAGTGATTTGACCCAAAGTTGTGAGCTCAATACCAGGCTACAATAGAAATTAACAAATAACTTAGAGAGTTGGGTTAGAGGAAGATAACTCATGACTACCAAAAGAGGCTTCACATGGAATGAGAATGATATACCCCAGTGGTTGTAATAAAGGGTTTGGTTCAAAATTCCTAGCACTTGAAGAAGGCCAAAGCGTACAATGGCTGAAATGTCATACAATTAACAACCAAGATGATGACAATTGTCCAAATAATGTAAATAGTGTATTACTGGTAATTTTTTAAAAAGAATGTATTGCATATTGCTGGTAATATTTTTATTTTGAAAAATGTATAACTAGTAATTTTTTTTTTTAACAAAAGGTATTTTTATATATATATATATATATATATATATATATATATATAAAAATTTATTGGTGGTATTTTTTTATTACAAAAATGTATTGCTGGTAATTTTTTTTCTTTACAGAAATGTATTGCTAGTAATGTATTGCTAGTAATGTTTTTGCTATAAAAATGTATTGCAAATATTTTTACTATAAACATTTATACTTTCATAGTATTTTGACCACAGTCTGGGAGATAACTATTTGCCCATATCTGAGACCCTAACTGGTGCAACCTCCCCAGGTCAGGGTGAACTTGGGAACAGCAATTAAAAGGCTCCACATCCTTCAAAACCTCCTGATCAGAGGCCTTGCTACAAAGTGTAGTTTATCATCATAAAAAGGGCCATGTTATATGTAGTTCTGTATATTGTTGTGCACAAATATATATATTGGTTTTATTCACAAAATGAATAATTCACAGCATAAACATAGGAAAAATTTCAATAAGCCACAAAAGTCTTAAAATATACCTATATGCCTATTCATATGAAAAATGTTCACAAGGGACTTATTTGAAATAACATTATGATGCTTTCCACAAGCCTGAATATGTACAACTTTCTACTTCGACTGTCTGGGAACAAAGAGGGTGATTGACTTTCCCACCTAAAAATTTCTTGTCAGATCACATGAGTTTCCTATTCTCATATTTATTTTTCAGTTTTTTTTTTTTTTTTAGAGGCCAGGCTTAGTGAAGGGAAATAACTTTGTCTTGCAATAATTATATATATATATATATATATATATATATATATATATATATATAAAATTTGTATACGTGTTGAATTATTTCTAGTCAGATTAAAATTTGCTATTGAATTTTGTTAGGGGATTCACAGTTAGCCTAAATATTTAAATATAGCAACCCAGCATTTTTTAAAAAGAAATATATGCATATTTTCCTTTACATGCAATTCTTAGGAAAGAAACACCCTTAAAACAAGAGTTTTATGACTTTAATTAGATCTTAGTGAATTATTGCTGTAAAGTTCAGCACAGAACAAAAAAAACTATACAGGAAAAAAATGTTGCTGCTCGTTCTTTTATATTTACATAAGCTGTCATGCCTCTTACATTTCCTACACAAACCAGATTTTACCCACTCAATGAACCAAAGTAAACTTCATAAATACGTTTTCTGCTCGTTGTCTTCAGGCATACTTCCACTTTAATCAAAACAAAATGATTAACATATTATGACCTATCATTGTCACTCCTACTCAAAAAATCAAAACCTTAATTTGAAGCTGATTGATGACTACGTATTCTCAAATTCAAACAGACCAGCAATTGATGCCAACACTGGCATGCTGAGAGACAACCCAGATCAGTGTTTGACGTCAACACCAATGCACTGAAAGCGAATCACCAATGACAACATCCCTCACAACTGTCCATTTCACCATTCTCTCTCCCTGTTGTCTTTAACAAAAGCAACACATAGAAGTTAATTTTGTATATATGTAAGTAAATCTTACATTTATTTACCCATACTCAATGTCATCTTTTGTTTGACAATTAAATTTTCATTTGCCAAGAATTAATTTTCACAATAACAACAAAGTTCTCTCTTCAGGTTACCCATTTTACCTCTACAATAAAGCTCTATCCTTGATACTGAGCATTTTTACTCATAAACCTATTTTGGTAACCCTTAACCTTCGTGCTTGCAATAAACTATTAAAACGACAGTTTTTCCCTTAATACTGTTATTTTGCACTACTTTCATTCCTTTAATATTTTAAAAGTAATTTTAATAAAACCCAAACATGAAAAAAAATTTTCTTTCCTTTGAGAATTTATAACAAAAATATTAAATATTATTAATAAGATTTTTACAAGAATTTTATATTGTGCTCATTTTTAGAATGTTGTAAAACTAATACAATGCAATGTTTATCATTCACCAAATTTTAAAGAAATAAAAATGGAAACAATTTTTTTTTCATAAATTTATAAGAAATTACTAAACCATAAAAATGTTAATCAACTATAATGAAATCTTTATTTACCATTTTATGTTTGGATCAGTTGGTAATTTGCCAATGTTTTGCCAACCTTTTCAAAGAACACTATCTGTTGAAGATGTTTGTACATTTTTGAACAAGTTTTCTTTTCAAATTTATTTCTTTATAAAATAAATTTTATAAAAATGGTAAATAATAAATATTGCATTTTGGTTCACATATACTTATAATCTTGTAAATAAACATTGCAGAGTAAGTTTCAGTAGTTTAAAGTAATATCTGTTAACAGAAAAATTGACCTCTTGACAATTTTTTTTTTCTCCACTATGGGTGTTTTGGGACCCTTTTCAGAATTATAAAAACAATTAAAAAAACAAGTGACAATATGTTCATCACAAACTACTTTCACTCAGATGAATGGGAATTTTTACCATCTCAACAACTTTCAACTCACAGCTGATTACCCAACTTGATGGTAACCCATTAGAGAACTCCCACAATGACTTGTAGGAGGGGGAAAAAAAAAAAAAATTATAAACTCCAAGTGGATTATTGTCATAAACCACTTACAGACATAATTTACATCAGTAATTAGAAAATAGTTGATACAATAATGGCAAAAATTATTTCCATAGATACTATTACCCTAAAACTTAACTTATACCAGTCATATAACATTAGGGCAAGTTGATTTTTCACTTTTTTTTTTGCACTTAGTGCAAATGTCGAGGTTTGATGTGACACTAAAAATAAAATTCATACATTTTACCAATTCTTTTAGGATTTAATATGAAAAAATGTCCAGAAATAGCTAATTTCTGTAGATTTTTGCTTACAAATTTCAAGATTCTACTAGTTCAAGAATAAATCCAAATAAAATTGATATATTTTGTATTATATACATTGAATGGAAATATATTCAAACCAGAATTCTATGCATGAATCACCACAAGCAAAATATGCATTTTTTTATGCTGTATTCAATAAAAACTAAAATAATTTAGTAATGTTCTTGTGCCATGCAAAATTTATAAAGCTTCAGTAAATTATAAATTTTACAAGACCATGCTATAAGGCTTTCACTGATCACTAGAATGAAACCTAAACTTAATCATTTAAACTCATTTCCTCAAGAAATCAGTTATGATTTGGAAAAAACATTTTATTTATCATGTCAAATCGAAACTTTCAAATTGAGTGCAATACCAGTTCCAAAACTGAGTTGCCCTAAGAACTATTATCCTTTTTCTTGCTTTTTAAAAAAAAAAAAATTTTTTTTCATCTGTTGACATGGGGCAACATAATTTATTAACAAACCACTCACAACAAAGTTCAGTCAAAAATTAATGCTTGTTCATTAATTGCAATATTTAATGATACTAGCACATAAAGCATACATAAACAAACACAAAAAAATTCAAGGTTCTAAATGTACATCTCAAGTCTCCAATTGTATTTCCCTATTAAATAAGAGCATATATACTGGCCTTAAGAAATAAATAATTGATGTTAATATGGTTTGCAAATTCAAAACTACATCAAAAATAGATAATGCGTTCTTTTGCAAGAAAGGAATATTTTTTAAATAGCAATACAAATACATCGACATAAAATATATTTGCTTTTTATGTTCACACCACTGGATGTAAACGCCAATGTTTTTCACATAATAGTGGATTAAATTTTTATGAAGCCATTTTGAACTCAGTTTTCTATCTAATGATAGAAAATAAGCTCACCCCACCTTCAAGAGTTATTAAATGCTGAAGTACAATAGAAAATATTTCATTTTCATACTAGCAAATAACAAAAAGCCATTCCTTGATACTGGTGTCAAAGGAATAACCATCTCTTTTCACAGACATGAAGGTTAGACATTGTCTAAAATGCTTTTAGAAAGAAAATATTTACAAGTTGACCTCTTTAGCTCTATTTTTCTAAATCAGAATTTTTTTTTCAAGGAAACCATATCTTGTGTGAACATTTTCATACCTACACAATTAAGCAGTGCAAATATCTAAATATTCCAGGTTTTAAATTCATTCACAGAAACATTATTGTCAAAAGAAATTTTCCTGAAATTCATGGATGTGACATAGCAATGTCTTGAAAGATATTTGACTTCTCTTGTAAGTCAGTTTTGTGCGTGGAATCCATAACGCAAAGTTGTCCAAACAAGCAGGACGAAAGGTTTACTTTTAATATAATCAACCATTTCAACAACTTAGGCACATGAGAACATTAGACTAAATCAGAGGAGGAAGTATCAATTGCTATTTCTCTTATCAACTATATCCACTTATTACAGCTAAAGCAACTGAAGTTTGATACTCTATACTGCACCCCCAACTTACATGTATTAAAACAGGTTTTAGTAGTGCAAACTTATTTCATCCCACCCCAAAACTAATTATTAGACACAAGTTAACACCATATTTGCCTTTGCTTAAGAAAGGTTTCTTTTGTTTTTTAATGTTAAAAAAACAAAAAACAAAACACACACACAATCCTTTTGGCAGCACATCTTGTGGGCATATTTGCCCAGATGTTTATAAGCTTCCAATAAGATGTGTATGCTACTCTGTATGACTGTAATTGGTATTTTAACAGCAGTATACATTTTCATTTTGTTATGGCATTACTAATCAGTACATCATATAGGTGAATGTAAATACTAACTGGTTTTAAGAGATAGATGAAAAGAATTATACAAAACTATAGAAATATTGCTCCACACAATATTTCTATAGTTTTGTATAATCCTTTGCATTTGAGAATGATCATATTAGTGATCAGGTTCAAACATGCACCCAATTGCAGTAATCCAAAATATCACAACCAGAAATAGCAAGTTTTACATCCTGTATGATAATTCTCATGACTAAAACATAAAACAACGCTGGTGCTGCGTTCAGAGATGGAGTTGGGGGGTGTAGTATTCTCATATTGTATTCATACAGTTCAAACCCATGGCTGAAAAAGAAAAATGGCACTGCTAAAGATTTAAGTACAATGTAATATATGTACAGTAATAGGGCAGTTGCTTGGTATTTTGGCAAATTACCAACTGAGAAAATGATAAGGGATTAAAGAAAACATGAAGAGCAGCTTTTGGCTGCTAGAATAAAATTGTAAAGTGGCCTGAACTAGAAGAAATTAAAAATGTGTTGAAACAAAGCTCAGGCTTTTCAGTATCCACCAAAATGATTATGCACCATTCAAGAGTGATAGTAATGAACAGAAATGTCAATTGTAGAGGGTCAATATCATGGTGCTCCAGATTTGAGGATAAACAAGAGGGCCAGAAAAAAATAGTGTAACACTACTTAGAGCTGGTAAATAGTAACAGAGTTAATGGATAGAACAATGAGCATAGCGTGAGAAAAGTGACAAGGTTTTCTTTTCAGAGTTGGTAAATAGAAACAAAAGAATAATGGATAGAGCAATGGGCATACTGAGAGAAAGAATGAGGATTTTTCTTTCCCCTCCAAAACCAAATCACAAGAAAGCCATGTGCTTTTGGGCTGACAGTTGATTGTGGATTTCCAGAGCTGGTTATCAAAGCACAAATGGATAGAAAAGTCCAACATAAAAGTAGAAAATGATAAAATTTGATTAATGACTAATACAGGTCATCTCAGGCAGCTGATGAACACTGTGACCAGGTTTTGAGAATTAAAAAATATTTTTTTTTTTATTATTAAAAAATTGCCAGCCCTGACAGGAATGGAGAAATTTTAAAAGGTCATCTGGTGGGTGATAAGGATCTAGATCCAAGAATAAGATTTATTTGGTGATAAAATGGCTGTCAGTAAAGACCATTTGGTCAATGTTGGAAATGACAACAGACCAAGACACGAAATTTCAGTGTAAACAGAAATTTTTGAAATAAAATCTAATAACTATGCCAACATGTCAAGAATTACATTGATCAAAAGGTAGCTAAGGTGGCAGGTGCAGGTGAAATGCTTAAGGTGAAAAGATTGTCAGCACCTCTGATATCTGTAAATGCTACTCATGGGGAAAGATAATTCCCCGTTTTGAGAATAATTACACTGGACAAGCAACAAAGAAATTCTTTGTGAGTAAATGTCTATAAATACAAAGGCCTAGTCAGCTGGAGTTGAGACAGGTTATCACATGACTGCCTGTCTAAGAACCTCGACTTCAGATGGTTTGATATGCTGGCACAAGGCTTAAGTGTTACTCAATAAAAGAAACAGGTTAGAATTATGGCTTTCTGCATGAGAAAAATTTTAAACCAAGTGCTGTACAAAAAGACAGATATAAAAACTTAATTCTATTAAGATATTTATCTTGCTTATTTTACTTTGCATGGACCTATCCATTACAGCTATTTCCAATGACTATTTGACTTTGCCCACCTTATGATCAAACAAAACATAGGATAAGGCAGGATTTAGATTGAAGTGTGATCGACTCATCACTCAAGCCACGAAGATTGGGTATTTTGAATGATCTAGCAGTGGTGGGAGGTGACACTAGTACAGAAATCCTTAACTTTCACAAATAGTAAATATGGACAAATATGACATCAAATAAGATAACAAAAACCAAGGGTGCTAAAGCTGTTAAAATATGGTCATGGAAAGACAGTTGTATTAGCATGTTGTACCAATGGCAGAAAACTGCCCCTTTTTTAATTTAAAAAATAACATCACCAAAATACCAAATGGTATTTATGTTCACCCAAAAGGTTGGATGGATGGATGGAGGAAATTGAAACATTATATAAAGTGTCTTAGTCATTAAAAAAAAAAAAAAACCTGCCTTAGCTAGTTCTATCAGCCCAAAACTGGGCTGAGTTTAAGAGGAAAAGTTGGAGATGTGAAGACCAATTTAGCTGAGAAAGTTTTCAGCTTTTCAGGATACAAATTCATGAAGATGGAAGACTTGCTATGTATAGTAGAAATAACATTTGTTAGAATGTTTTTTTTTTTTTGTTCCTTCTTTTGCTTGGTATATATGCACCAGTATTGTAGTTTCTTTTGAAGGTTAAAGTTAAATATTTCATATGGTCATATTTTGCATGCAGAAGTCAAACATTTTCCCCATACAGAACATATTTAAGTAAACGAAACATTAAATTATTTTATCTACAAAATTGAAACGTTTCACGAGAAAGTAAATCCAGTACTATATTTTTATTGTTTCAGAAAATAGCACTTACCAGATTGTTCACTCTTAATAAGTGAATGAAATTTCATTGCAACTAAAGAAATTGTTTATTTTTTAGCTATATTTTGCCAAGAGCATCAGTAGATTCATCAACTCAAAGTTTCGTACCTTCTCTATATTAATAAATTTATAATACTCCTGAACTGCATTGAGTGAAATTATACATATTACCTTACATTGCCCATTTCATTCTTGGTGCAATTATTTCAGCTACTTAAACATATGCCACAAGTCTTTTTAGAAAAAGACTACTAAGACACTGAAAATTCAAATCTTTAAAAGGTGCAAAATGCTTAACCTGCAGTGTAACACCTTTCTTTAGACATCTTTTCATCACAAACACAGTGAGAAGTTGATCCTTTCCAATCCAATGAAATTGGAAACTAAGATCTTCACATTGCAATAATTCACAATTCTGCAAAATGATCACTCAAGATTCATACTTATCAGTTAATTCCTTTTAACTCATCTATTTTATCAGCAAGTCAATGACTTCAATTGCACAACTTGCAAAACTAAGTATCAAACTAAGACAAGTGGCAGCCATGTAGATATCGTTTCATTTATTTTAGCAAAATGATCTAATTTCTACAAGTGAAAAACCCAAATATACTTAAGGTTCCAGGTGAGGAAAATCAGCTAAATATACTTTTTTTTCTAAATCCCATTGTTTAAATGAAGAAAACCCAATCAAGGTTATCATTTGCACCTTCATCAAATAATTTTTAAGCCTTAAAAATAGATTCAGCAAATAAAAAAAATAAAACAATTTGATGATAATTATCTAAGAACAGCTGTGCAATTTATTTAAATTGGGTGGGTTTTAACTATATCAGTAAGATAGAGGAATATGAACAAAATCTGGGAAATCTAGTATTAATGGTCCATCTCAAATATTTAACAGTATTATCATCCAATTGTTAATGGTAAAAGAAATAGTCAACAAAATTATTTTTGGATTGTGGTCCAAGCATTATAGAGAACAATTGGATTAATTATAGGTTTACTTGTGAAACAACTGACAAAATGATAGTATCAATAATTTGCAAACAAGTGGGGGTTCACATTCCAGTTTCAGGTCAATCTTGAACACTGTCACAATTATCAGTTTTTAAATTACACATTCGATATAGTAAACAAAATTCACCAGGTCTACTGAAATACCTTTAATACCTTATACATCCGTTTCCTGTTGTATTGTTAAGCAGCAATACAAATCCACTATTTGCATCAGTGACAAAAACAGACAACAGTATGTTAAATAAAACTTGACCATTTGAATAAAAACAAACAACTTCTGAATTTTATATCATAAAAAAATAAAAAGCAACTTTAAATTGTACAGATTTTTTATTTATTTAAGCTGTCAACACTTAAGCCTTAACAGCATACTTCCTGACTTTCCACAACATTCTTTTCCTTGCCTGTCGATGTGTGACCAAGGATTTTTCATGAGGAGTCATTAGTCTTCTCATAGCACGAGTCTTCTTGGGACGCAAATCTTTGGGCTTGTATTTCCTGCCTCGATAATATTTGCGTAGATGTTCCTTTTGTGTTTGATTAATGACAGTCAGCACCCGAGCAATTGATTTCCGAACAACTCGACTGAAAGAAATAAGATTAAGACATTATGCCAAAAATGATAAAACATAATTTGGAATAGCA
This sequence comes from Ascarosepion bandense, assembly GCA_037127315.1. Taxonomy (NCBI): domain Eukaryota; kingdom Metazoa; phylum Mollusca; class Cephalopoda; order Sepiida; family Sepiidae; genus Ascarosepion; species Ascarosepion bandense. The sequence continues at coordinate 100,981 of JBBBDQ010001612.1, read as the reverse complement.
CTAAAACAGAAAAACGCATTACTTGCTACATACTTGAAAGAAAAATATTTCAGTGTATAAACATTGCATAGATATATAAAAAAAAAATTCTTTAAGCTATAGCCACACTTTATTCAAGATACACTTAGAATAAATGACTATAAAAGACAGGTCCTTGGAGAAGGTTTTTATATCAGAATTGTAAGCCTGTATGTGTGCATATATACATATATTTTTTGGCTTCACAGATAGGTGGAGCAGGTAGGAAGGTGAGAGTCGCAACTGTCAGTGAACTATAACAGAAAAACAAAACAAGAATGTGTTTGAAGGAGAGAGGTGGGGGGTCATGAATCTGGAAGTAAAACTTGCAGAGAGAAATGAAAAGCACATCAAAAGAAAGAGGGACGGTAGAGAGAAAGAAAAATGTATAAGATATCCGAACAGGGGAATATGCAGGCCAAGAGGGGTTGAGAGAAATAAATTCACTAAAAAGTAAAGGAAAGATGGCAATCTGTGCTTGCCTATGTCTAATTTTGTAAAATTCTTTTTTTTTTTAACTGTTTCAAAACATAAATCCAACGACAAACTATTGATGAAATCAAAATAATACAAGTTAAAAATTAACATCAGAAAAAAGAGATAAGGATGTAAAGAGAAAAGTAAATTAATGTGAAATAATCAAATAAAAGGAAAATTAATTCAAGTGGATAAAAAAACGTGTTGTAACAGATTTGACAAATAAACAAAACTGTCAAAAAGAATAATGCAAAATTAGATTATATTTACATGAGTTAGTAGCTATAATTAAAAAATTGGGCTTATAACATTTGCCTATGAATTCCTTATGGGGGGTTTAAAAGCAATTTTGTTTGGGATATTTTATTTCTACTAAACAGATTGCATCTGTCCTAAAGCTTGGGGTGGGGGGTGTGAGCCAAACATATTAGTCTCAAACTCACTATGAGACTGAGTCCCCCATTTTTTATTTCCCAAATTCTTTGGGAAAGAGATGTTTGAAATCTGAGATTGGTTAGAAAAGAGTGTGAGTGTAGTATCATTTAAATTCTGCAGAAATACCAATGTAAATTTGGTAATTCTTGTTATTTGTAGTGGAGATTTGGGCTTGGTCGATTACCTGGATTGTCGACAGACCTATATATTACTTTTTCTTAGCAAAACTAGGAATTGAAATACAAAACTGGCTTTAAGTTTTGAAGGGATAATTTGCAAAGCTTGTTGAATGCTGAAACGTTAAGGCATAGGAAACACAAAAGCGAAATGAAAGAATTGCACTAAATGTTTATCTAGTTTCTCCTTCCTGTAAGGAGTGCAACCTTTAAAACACATGATCTTTTAATGATACATCTCACTTACAGCGACCCATAAAAAGAAAGAACGCACAGAACAATTTAATTATTTTAAAAATTGAATTTGTTATTTGTATTAAGGTTTTCAATTAGTAAATCGAGTCTTCACGTATTAACTTGACCTAGTGTGGATGAAGAAATTTTGAAAAAAATTTTTTTTAAACTTTTGTAAATTATAATAAAAATGAAAATTGTAAAAATCAATTGTAAATTTTTTTTTCTTTTCAGACTATATCTTTAAGACATTGTTTATAAAACTAAAAGTTTATCTTAAAAAAAAAAAAAAAAAAGGCTGAGTTTTATTACATTTTTCACAATTCAGAGCAGATTTTCTATAAAGGGGGGGGGGGGGCTAATTTAAATAAAAGAAAAAAAGAAAGCATTTTTAATGACTCCAGAATTTTAATATGGTATATATGCAAATTTGTAGACATTACAGATTTCCCCCCTTAACCAAGATTTTATAAAAATAATTATCTCAAAAATGATTTGTCATTTATGAATAATTCCTGAAATTTTCATCAAAACCTGACCATTATTTGATTTTTGCAAGAATTTCCAAATTAACAATTTTTCATCAGCAAAAAGTGACTTGCATAACATTACATTTGGTATAATAAAAATTTTGTCATTCACAGATAAAAGAACAAGATTTTTTTACTAACATGTTAGAATTAAGATACTTTGAACTATCCACTTAATAACATGAACATTTTGCCAATAAAACTTTGTTTTACTTAGTTTAGGTTCTTTTTTCATGCTGCTATTTTTTCAGCAAATCTGTAGAGGTATCAATTCAAATTTCCAGTCACTGTATTTGGTTAAGTTATTAAGTAAACACTATATTTATTGATCCAAAATTGAAAAGATTAATATAAATTTTGCACCAAAATTAAGATAATTGTAATTTTTTTTTTTTAACGTAGACAAGTTTTTTTAAAACTTTTAAAATGGTTCCTGTTTACAATTGATGAAAAATGGTGGAAAATTTAAAATTTTAAAACCCATTTTAAAAAAAAGAATCTACAAAATTTTTAATTCTGATCAATATAATTTCAGTTTGAAATACACCAGGGTATTTTGCTTACTGTAATTAGTAAATTTAATCTCTTAGCTTTCAATTAAAGCTTCAAGAAAAATTTAATTTTTAAAAATTAAATTTAAATTAAAGTTTCGATTTCTTAAAACAGCCATTTTCTTAATTTTAAGAAATTTGTCAAAGATAACTTATCGATTTTAAAAATATTTCAAAAGATTTGACACTTTATTTTAGTAAAATTAGAAAATTGAAGTTAAATTAAGCTGATTTTTAAAAAAATGTTACTTTTTTAAAGTAATATACAACAAATTAATGATTGGTCGTGTTCATCTGATTGAAGGTTTGACGAATTTTTGATTTGGTGATGACAGGTTGTATGCACGCCCCAAAACGACAATTTTCATAAATCTAAGTGAAGGGACAAAACTCAAATTACATAAACGTTTCATAAGAATGGCACTTTCAGTCTACCATACATGAAAATAAGGTAAAAATATAATAAATTAAAAAATACTTTTTATAAAAGATAGCGTAACTATGTTTATTAATCTTTGCAATTTTGGACTTGTAAATTTCGTTTCCAATTAATTACTATATCACATTCCATAGACGTGCTAATACAGAATTTTACATGATTTAAAACTATTATAAATTATTATAATTAAAATGTAAAAAAATTCTTGTAAAATTTCATTATTTATCAGAAAAATTTTATTTCTTCAGGCAATAAGGTCCCTAATATTACTTATTTACAAAAACAATTAAAAGCTTTTCTAATTAAGTAATGCCATAGTTTTATTGGATTCTTTATTTTTCATTTCAGAGCAGATAGTACAAATTTGGAAAAAAGAAAAAAAAGAACTGATTTGCAATCTCCAATGACTCCTACTTTTAACAACAAAAAAAAAAATTCCATAAACATGAAGGTGCTGTGCGAAATTTAATGAAATTAAGTAAGTGGGGTGTCAAACACAAAAAAAGAAAAAAATTTTTTTTTTTTTTACTAGTATTTTCTGAAAAGAAATTTCAAAAATAATTTAATTCATTTGTGAATAAGTTCTGAAAATTATTAAAATCGGATAATTTTTTGATTTGTACAAGAATTTAAAAAAAAAAAAAAAAAAAAAAAAAAAAAAAATCAATGTTAAACTTTGTGGAAGGCGATGACATAAAATAAGCATTCAACCAAAATTTCAAACTTGTTAGAAAGGATTAAAAAAAATTTGATCTTTCCTCTTAATAACAACACCAACATTTTGACTATAAAACTTTATTTTCATTAAGTTTGTGGCGTTTTGCATTACACTATGCTGTTTTCCTGTGAAAAAGTGGAGGTACTTTGTGATTCAGTGGATACCAGCTCAGGAACAAGACATCAGAGAGCCACATTCTAATCCCAATTGAATTTACTTTGGGAAAGGTATTAATCCATCTCTTTCCTCCAGGTATGGATCAAATAACAGGACAGATTCAGTTCTATAGACTTGGTTGGCAACCAGTCTACCACAGAAAGTAATGGCAACCTACTGCAGGGGAAAGTTTTCTGCACAGCTATGTCTCTTGAGACATGAACGTCAAAGTGCGTATCACCTACAGCACTTTACTGACTGACATCATATACATATAACAGATTTCATTGTTCAATATTTAATAGGGTCTACTAAAGTAAAATGTGTGTGTAAAGTGTTAGCCATAATAGATGCACCATTGTTCATTTTCTGAAATGGTGAGATTGTGTGCCTGGTACCCAGACTCCTTACCTGTATAAATTTGCTGACAAAGCCAAATATTGCCATTTTCTCACTTTTGGCTCACTGACAAGAATTTCATAAAGTATCTTGCTTGCATCTTTTGTTTATTCTATAATACTTTGTGCTGTCCCTGAATTTTAAGTCATAAACGATCAAAAAGTGCCTGTAAAAGTAACATTGACACAATCTTTGATTTTCCGTACTTCATTGACTTCTGTGATAGCCCCTCACTTAAAAATATCAACCTTTTGTAGTCAGGGTAAAATGGGTAACCCAATATGTAAGATTCTGTGCTCATTTGAAGAGTCATTGTGTTTAAAATATACCTATTTTTCTTTCTCATACTCTTTTTTACACAACTGTGATTCTAAAGTCATGTTTCCTGGCCTCTAGAGGTTGAAGTCTTCTGTAAGTTAGTGAAAGGTCAGTTGGAAAAGAACATCAGCAATGATGACCTTCCTGAGAGGCTCTGCAATTGTGAAGCTGGTTTGGGGATTGACAGTTGCAAATAAGGTATTGGCCACCAAGGGTGAAAAAAAAAAAAAAATTTTTTTTTTAAATGCTATCTTCATGCTCCAAACTCAGGGAAATCATATAGCCTAACTGACATTTATTTCTCTAAGTTGATATTGTGCTGTAAAGATATAGCAATATTAGGACAATTTTTACATTTCATAGTAACATCCGTTCTGCAAATTTGATTCTGTGTGCTCTATCATTTAACATATTAAATGTCTTTTTTGCTAAGTGTTTGACTCCTAAGTAACTAATATGTGATTGAAAAGTACTTGTAAGAGCATATTATCAAGCTATTTGACATTAGGGTCAGTCAGTTAAGTGCCATATGTGATACATGCTTGGGCAATCATGTCTGGAAAGACTGGGCAGATTATCCCGCAGTAGGTTGCCATTGCTTTGTTAGGGTACATGTAAAAATAAATAGCATAACTATGTTTATTAATCATGCATTTTTGGACTCGTAAATTTCGTTTCCACTTAATTATTATATCACATCCAATAAATTGATGAATAATGAATTTTTACAATTTTTCATTTTTTGTTTTTTACATTTTAATTATAATAATTTATAATAGTTTTAAATCGTGTAAAATTCTGTATTAGCACGTCTATGGAATGTGATATAGTAATTAATTGGAAACGAAATTTACAAGTCCAAAATTGCAAAGATTAATAAACATAGTTACGCTATTTTTTTAAAAGTATTTTTTGTAACTTTTTTTAAAAATCAGCTTAATTTAACTTTCAATTTTCTAATTTTACTAAAATAAAGTGTCAGAAATCTTTTGAAATATTTTAAAAATCGATAAGTTATCTTTATTGACAAACTTCTTAAAATTAAGAAAACAGCTGTTTTAAGAAAATTTAAGAAATCGAAACTAATTGTAACTTCAAATCTATATAATTTATATCTGAAATAACACCAGAAATTTTTACTTAATGGAAATAAATTTAATCATTAAGCTTTTAATTAAATCTAAAATGAAATCTTCAAGAATGTTTTTTCATTTTAAAATCAGGTATCGAAAATTTATGCTGAAAAATGAAGGTACCAAAGGATAATAGTTACTTGTTTTACCCCAGGATTCTTTCCAATTTTATACAAAAAGTAAGTTCTAAACAAAGCTTTAAAAAAAAAAAAAAAAAAAAGGGGGTATGTGTACATATCGGTACCAAGTAACTAAGCTGGGTGAAGCGGAGACCTATGGTACAAACAGTGACCACCCCCATAAATATTCTAGAGAAAATGAGGATTTGAATAGCAAAATAGACGTAGGTACCTCCACTCGGATCAATAACAAAGGCAGATAGTATGAATAAAAAAGGTTTCAAACTTAAAACAAACTTTTTCCTCAAAATGTTTATATTATTATTAAGAGGAAAGTTCAAAGTAGTTTTTAATTATTTTTAAAAAATAATCCATTCTAACATTTTCGAAATTTTGGCAGAAGTTTTGTTTTGATTGTTTTTAGCGGCTAAGAAACGTTTACTACTGTTTTACAATTAGACACCAATTTTTTGCATTTTAGGTTAAAAACATTAATTTGGAAATTCTTGCAAAAATCAAATAATTGTCAGATTGTAATGAAACTTTCAGTATTCATTCACAAATGAATGAAATTACTTCTAAAATTATTTTTTAAAAATCTTGATAAAAATATTTTTTTTTTACCTCTGTTAACCCCCACTTCACGTAAATCCCTGAATGTTAAAAAATTTTAAATAGTGGCAAACTTTTGTTTAATTACTTCAATGCAGGACTCATTGGGAAATATAAATCGCCCATTTCTTTTATCTTAAGTTTGAAATCACTATCCGAAAACCTTCTCCGAAGAGTAAAATAAAAAATGCAATAAAACTCCGACAATCAAATTTCATAATCTGTTAATTACTGGAATAAACAACAACTACTGAGGACATTATATTCTGAAGAAGAAAATTTTTTCCAATTAATAATAAAATTTTGAAAAAATTGTTTTAATTTTTTTTTGTTTTATTTTTTTTATTATTAAAAAAATTTAATATAAAAAGCTTTGCAAGATTTTTAAAACAGAAGATTACTTATTTTTAAAATTTCAATTTAAATTTAGGTATCGAAAAATCAGTGGAGGTACCTTACCTCCACTGATTTTTCAATACCTAAATTTAAATTGAAATTTTAAAAATAAATAAGTAATCTTCAAGCTTTAAAATTAGCTTTAATTGAAAGCCATAAGATTAAATTTTAATTCCCGAAAGAAAAATACACTGGTATTATTTAACCCAAAATTATATTGATTTTAATCTAATTTTTATTGAAATCGAAAAAATTAAGTTTAAATTTCCCACCATTTTTGATTTATTGACACATTTTGTCAACACTATGTAAACACTAACAGTAGTCCAATTTCTGTTTTAAAAATCTTGCAAAAATAAAATATACCTTGCTGACACATCATTTAAGTCAATTTTTAAAATTGAAACTTACCTTTAAAATAATTTAGGGATTTTAATGACTTTCAGTATTCATTCACAAATGAATGAAATTACTTTTGAAATTATTTTTTAAAAATTATGATAAAAATATATTTTATTTAACCTGTTACCCCCACCCCTTCACGTAAATCCATTTTAATAAATTTTACACTGATGGCTAACTTTTGTTTTAGTAGTTCAACGCAGGACTCATGTGGGAATATAAATCACCTATTTTTTTTTTTTTTATCTCAAGTTTGCAATCACTATCCGAGACCTTCTCCGAAGATTAAAATAAAAAATGCAATAAAACTGATATAATTTAATTTGATAATCATAATTACCGAAATAAATAATAATTGAGGACATATTCTGAAGAAATTTTTTTTCGATTAATAATAAATTTTTTAAAATTTTTTTTATTATTAAATAATTTAATAATATATAAAATTTAATATTTTTAAAATCTCCAAAGAACTGCGAGTAGACTTTTAGTTAAAGAGCTGATGATCATATTGTCTATCTAAAATTGAAGAGTTTAAAATCGTTTAGCCAAAATATTTTAAATTAATTAAAAATAATTTTGTGTGTAAATGATGTCCCATAAAAGTCATAACATGTTTCCATAGTTAACATCTGCAGTACTATAAAAATTAAATTAGATATTTTTACCATACCTTAAACTTAATATGAAAAATACTTAATAAAAATATTAATAAATAACATAAAATAACTTAGTTTGGTTATTTTAATTTCATTTTTTTATTAAATTAAAATTATTTTAAAAGAAATTTAAATTTTTAAAATTTATTGAGAAAGCTTATTCAAATGTTTGGCTATAAAACTAAACTAAAATTCTATTAAATATTATATAATTGATGAAATTATTAAATCAAATTTTTCGTTTTACTATTTAGTTAAAAAAAGAAAAAAAAAAAAATTTAATGGTGGCAAAACTTTGTCACCATTCAGTAGGTATGTACCAAAAATCACTGCCGATTTTCAATACCTCAATTTAAATTTAATTTTTAAAAATAAAACGTTTTCTTGAAGCTTTAATTTTACCTTTAATTGAAAGCCAAGAGATTAAATTTACTAATTACCATAAGCAAAATAGCCTGGTTTAGTTCAAACCGAAATTATATTGCTCGGAATCAAAAATTTAACTGCAAAAAAAAATTTTTTTTAAATTTACCGCCATTATTGACGAATCGACAGATTATGTAAACAGTAGGTACCTCCACTTTTTACGGGGAAATCAGCATAGCGTAATGCAAAACGCCACAAACTTAATGAAAATAAATTTTTATCGTCAAAATGTTTATCTTATTATTAAGATGAAAGACCAAATTATTTTTTAATTATTTTTCGAAATTTTGGTTAAAATCTTGTTTTGTTTTACGTCATCAACTACCCCGAAAAATAACATTGTTTTTTTTCGCGCGTTTTTTCCGTAGAAAACACATTAATTTGGAAATTCTTGTAAAAATCAAATAATTGTCCGATTTTAATGAAATTTTCAGGACTTATTCAGAAATGAATGAAATTATTTTTAATTTTCTGTTTTGTTTTAAATATTGGTAGGAACATTTTTTTTTTCAAATGTATTACCCCCCACTTACTTAATTTCATGAAATTTCGCACAAAACTTTTTTGTTCCAGAGATTTTTTTTTTGGTTAAAAGTAGGAGTCATTGGAGACAGAAAAAACAAAGTCGCTGATTTCCAAGTTGGCGAACAAAGAACTTCAAATCTGCTCTGAATTGAAAAATAATAAATCCAATAAATTTATGACATTATTACTTAATTAAAAAAGCTCCTAATTGCTTTTGTAAATAAATAATATTAAGGACAATATTGTCTGAAAAGAATTTTAAAAATTTGATAAATAATGAATTTTTACAAGAATTTTTTTTCAATTTTAATTTTAATAATTTAAAAAAATTTTAATAGTTTAAAATCGTGTAAATTTCTGTACTTGTTTGTTCCGATGAGATTATTTAATAATTAAGTGAAAAAAAAAATTACGAATCCAAAATTGCAAAGATTATTATTTGTTAGGGGGGCTCAATGATTTTATTTGTATTTTTTGGGTTCCTTATTTTCATGTACGGTAGACTATAAGTGCCATAATTATGTAACAGGTCACGTGATCTAAGAGTTTTGTCCCTTTATTCTACTTATGTCAAATTTTCATTTTACTAAAATGATTTTAGTTTCTTATCTCGTCTTGTTACAATAAATCCCAAATGAGCTGCGGTTCTCCAAAAAAGATATAAAACGCAGATACATGGACAGGAGAAGAAAGTAATTAGTAGCTCCCTTGACCCCAAGCAGCTTACTATGTTCGCCTCTCTCCTCTTATCTTTTACAGTCTCAAGATCAAAGACATTCCTTAATTCCTCGTAGTTATACTGACTGAACTTGAATTCTTTTTGTCGTTAGCACTTTTTTTTTTAATGACATTTATTTTGTTAAAGAAAGACGTTTAAAAATGTATTTTTTTATTTTAATGACAGTTATAATTTTAATAAAGACATTTAAATTTATTTTGAAAATAATGTTTAATTAATTTCAGTTATTAAACTTTATTTCCTGCATATTTGAAATTAGGTTTTTCATTTTCTAATTGTTTGTTGAGAGTAGTTTGACTTTTCAACTGTGTTCACAATTTTTCTAGAAATAGAAAAATGTATTTTCTTAGTTTCGCTTTCAGTTTCATGACACTGACAGTTATTTTAATTGTGATAAAAAAGAAACATTTAAATTAATTTTGAAAATTATATTTAATTAATTTGAATTATTTTTAAAATTTATTTCCTGCTTATTTGAAATTAGCCTAGGTTTTTCATTTTCTATTAATTTTTTTGTTGAATAGTTATTCAACAAAAAAATTAATACTTTTCTTTTCTACTGTGTTCATTTTTTTTTCGAAATAGAAAACTAGTTTTTTTATTTTACTTAATGTTTAATTAAAGTTTATTAATGATTACTGATTAAATAATAATTTATTTATTAAAAAATTCCAAATCAAGATGTTAATTTTTTGGCTTATTTATGTTATTTTTAATTTTTGTTAATTATAGATGTCTATGAAAATTTGTCATTTCTGGCCATCCGTAGCAGCTGTCAACACCTTGTCTGTTAACACTTCGTCAAACATTCGATCTGATAAACACGATCAATCGTTAATAATTCGTTGCATATTACTTTTTTATGCAATAAATAAGTAATATTTGTTTCAATTCAGATAAATTAAACTTTCAATTTTCAAATTGGACTAAAATAAAGTGTCAGAAATCTTTTGAAATATTTTTAAAAATTTATGATTTGTGTTTGTTTACAAATTCTTTAATTTTAAGAAAATGGCCGCTTTTAAGAAAATGTTAAGAAATTGAAATTAAATGTGACATTCAAATTTAATAATTTCTATATGAAATACACCAGAATTTTCTCATTAATGGAAATAATAAATTTAATCATTAAGCTTTCATTTAAATTTAAAATGAAATCTTGAAGAATGTTTTTTTATTTTAAAATTTTAATTTTAAAATTAGGTATCGTAAATTTTTGCCGAAAAAGTGGAGGTACCTAGAACAGTAGCTAAATTTCTGATTTAAAAATCTTGCAAAAAAAAAAATATACCTCCTTGACACGTTATTTAAGTTGATTTTTATAATTGAAACCTTCCTTTATCTGATTTCAAACAAGTATTAAGTGCTTACTGACTTGATATTTACAAAATAAATCACTCTTTAAAAACAGTAGCCCTCTTGTCAGCGCTTATCTAGGCGATAAATTACGTGTTGACAAGTAGCAGGTGTGAATGACGTTTGGATGGCGGCCGTAAGTGACAAAAAAATCGTGTAGCTTAAAACGTAATATTTGGAAATTGAATTTTTTTTTTGTTGTTTTTTAACTAAATAGTAAAATTAAAAATTTAATATTTTCAGCAAGTATAACATTTTATAGAATTTTAGTTTAGATTTATAGCCAGACTATGCTTTCTGAATAAATAAAAATAAAATGTGCTTTCTGAATAAATAAAAATAAAAATATGCTTTCTGAATAAATAAAAATATGCTTTCTGAATAAATAAAAATTTAAATTTCTTTTAAAAGAAAGAAGTAAATTAAAATAACCGAACTGTTATTTATTAATATTTTTCTGAAATATTAAATATTTTTATGTTTAGATATTACATATTTATCTTACATTATTAATATGCTTTCTGAAAAAATTAAATTTCTTTTAGAATAATTTTAATTTAATAAAAAAAGAATTAAATTAGAATCAAAGTTTGGTTTGTTTAGTTTTCGATGTAAGGGGAATTCATCCAAAGACTTGTTAACTTCTAAAAACAATACGACCTCTACGGAAACTTGTTTCGATCCGTATGGAACACCGTACTTAATAAAAATTTCCAAAATTTAATTATTTTTAATTATTTTAAAAGTAAAATTGGTGAATGATTTTTATTAAACTTTTCAATTTTCGATAGGCAATGTGATAATCAATTCTTAAGTAAGAAGAAATTAAACAACGTTTTAATAAAAGGTTTTTAAAATATTTTTAACACTTTTATGAATTATTATAATAAAAAATAAAAACAATTATTTCAAAATTTTATTAGTAAACGAAAAAATTTTTTTTCTTCAGAGTATAATGTCCTTAATAATTATTATTTATTCCAGCAATTAAAAGTTTATCAAATTAAATTATATCAGAGATTTATTGCATTTTTATTTTACTCTTTGGAGCAGATTTTCGGCCAGGTTGTCCACTTTAGAATAAAAAACATAGATGATTTATATGCCCCAATGAGTCCTGCATTTAACTAATAAAAAAAATTTATACAGCTAATTAAAATTTATTAAAATTTCATGGATTTACGTAGAGGGGGGGGGGGTAACAGTTAAAAAAAAATATTTTCACCGAGAAATTTAAAAAAATAATAATTTCAAAAATAATTTCATTCATTTGTGAATGAGTACTGAAAGTTTCATTCAAATCTGACTATTATTTGATTTTTGCGAGAATTTTCAAAATGTGTTTGTTACCGTGAAAAAAGTGGGTTGTATCAGCATTACCACGTAACCTATTGTAATAAAGGCGTAATTTTTTTTTTAGCCGCTAACTCAAATAAAACAACATTTTCTATCAAAATTTCGAAAATGTTAGCAGAGATTCAAAAAATTTTAATAATTAAAAATTGCTTTGATCTTTCCTCTTAATAAAAATATAAATATTTTGATGGAAAAAGTTAGTTTTATTAAGTTTATGAGCTTTTTTATTCATACTATGCTGTTTCATGCTGTTTTTTAGCGATATTTTGTAAGTACCTACCATTAGAGGTGACAACAGGTAGAGCTACCGTAGTTAAAAAGTTTTTATTGTAAATTTCTGGCAGTAAGGTATTATTACTTGATTGAAATCAGATAAAGGTAAGTTTCAATTTTAAGAATTGACTTAAATGACGTGTCAGCGAGGTATATTTTATTTTTGCAAGATTTTTAAAACAGAAATTTGGCTACTGTTTACGCAATGTGCCGATTAATCAAAAATGGTGGGAAATTTAAATTTAATTTTCCCGATTCAGAAAAAAAGTTAGATTAAAATCGATATAATTTTGGTTTATACACCAGTGTGATTTTCTTTAAATTAAAAGTATATCGGTAGCCAACTTTATTACATACAATACCAGTAAAGCAAAAAAATAAAAATTAAAAAAACTTACATTTTTGATAGTTTGGAAGCCTGACCACCAGTTACTTTTGCAACTCTGAGGTGAGCAAGTTCCTGCATAAAGAAAAAAAAAGTTTGAATGAATGCAGAGCCAAGAAAAACTTGATATAAATTTACTATTGTACCAGTAAAAAACAAAAATTCGATTCATAGAGTACATAGATATTTACCTTGTACGATTGGGGTGAAAAAAAAATATATAACCCATGTGATCACCGGTTGTTTTTATAGCCAAGCTATTTTTAATTTTACACTTGTGCGAAAATACTATTTTTCTATTTAAAACATTTCTAATTAGCAAGTATTCTCGTTTAAATAAATTATTTAAGCAAAAATTAATAAAGCTTAACATTATATTAAATAATTACTTCCCTTGGAACTGGATGACAAGAATGTAGTTTATTCTAAAATCAAATCACAAAACCTGGAGTGAAATTTGAATTAAGATTCAACAGATCCCCAAAATATGAACTTTTTTATTTTACTAAAAACATTCATTGAAATCAAAATAAGTCAAATATAAAATTTCTAAAAAAATAAAACTTTTTAAACAAAAAGTTACTGAGAAATAAGAATTTTATAAGCTACTTTTCAGTGCCAAAATAATTTAAATATTAATGGTAATTTACGTAAATATTAAATTTTAGCGAGTTGCCCATAGTCAGCTAATTATTTTTTTTATAACATATTTTCTATTTCTAATACATCTAGCTAGATTCGTGACTAAATTTTAAGTTGTTTAAACGAGAAAAAAAACTAAGACTGACAAATATTGAACAACTTGCAGTAATTGAACAACTTGCAGTAATTGAACTTACTAGTAAAATGAAAGTTTTTATTCTACTTAACTAAAAGAATTAATCGCATATTGATTTAATAAGAAAATAAAAGCCAGAAAATCCTTTTAAACAGGAGGCTCAAGAGTTGATTCTTGAATACTTACTTTACTGTTTTCTAAAAAATTCTGTTCCTAATCTTAATCAAGTCTCACGGAAAAAACATTAAAGCAAAATGTTTAAATGAATAAAACGAAATTGAACAATACTTACATTTTTCAATTCTTTCACTTGGGTTTTCAATTCATCCTTTCGCTTTCCGCGAAGATCCTTGGCTTTAACTTTAGCCTGCAATTGGCGGAAAAGCAGATGTTACCAAAATCACACATCGACATTACATTTTCTTTTTCACTAAAATTAAAATATTTCGATTTCAAGAGTTAAGTTGATAACTTTCTCATAAAAAGATTACTGTTGCATTTTCAAATACATAAATATTGCATTCTTAAAATTAAGACAGTGAAAACTACCATTAATAAATGTTTCAAATAGTTTTATTACTAATTAATACAAGGAACTTATATTTAGCTTTTATATTGCAGGGTTTTTTTTTTCCCAAGCTGGAAAAATTAACGTAAGACACGAGGTCAATTTGAACCTAAAAAATAAATAGAAAAATTAATTTTTACACGAAAATTTTTAATTCTGTAGTGAAAGTAAAGTGTAACTGGCATAAAAAAATAATAATCACGGGGAAAATTCTCACGTTTTAGTAGATTAACGCCGATTAAATTTCAGATATGAAAATACTCACCATCTTATTTCAAGTTGAATTAGCAAAGGGTAGTATCACACTTTTTATCACGTGACATACAGTACATCCGGTATAAGGATGTTACTGATTATATAAAATATATTATTTACAATATTATCAAGCTAAAATAAATTCCATAAATTTAATAAATAAGAAAATAATTTTTAAGTCTTAAATTAATCTAATTTATTGGAAAAGTAATCACTGCATTAACGTAAATAAGAAGTAAACTTCCGGTATCTTCTGTCTACCCTGTCCTATTCTAACAAACATGTCTTTAGTCTTTAAAAATAAAATTAACTGTTTTTAAAGTCATTTATTTTCAATTAAATTGTTTTATAACAGTCTTCCATGAATATTTAAACTAAATTTTTAAAAACTAATAAAATTAGTATCATAAGTTTGTAATATTCGAATCGAGGCTAACTTCCGGAGCGTGGATCTTATATCCGGGGCGTGCTAAAAATTTTGTTCTTGGTGTTAGGTGGCCGGCTTAATTTTTGCCTAAGACTCAATTTATTTTTTCCTCTAGTTAGAAACACGAAATCAGACAAAGAACCTATCAGATAATAGGCCATGTCGAAGAACACTGGTTCCTGTAAGTTTCGTAAAGTTGATGTCGATCAGTTCGACGAGGATAAATACCAAGATGAATTGACAGAAGACCAAGCGGAACAAGGACCGAATGTTAGCGAAGTGACCAACCTCCTTAGTTCGTATCCTTAACTAAAGAAAAGAAAGTATATGATCAACTTGTATAATTGATAGTTATTATTTAAAATTATGTGTATACATTCTTTTATTTGTTTATTTTTAATTTAGATTCATTTTCCTCGCATTTTTTTGTAATAAATAATCGGTTGTTTGGGTCAACAAAACGCACAACTGCTTTTTTTTCGTTGACATGACCAGAAAAGTTAAATGCTTTAATTTTTTTAACTAGGAAGTGAATTGTTTCTCTTGGTTAAATAACTTAACAATTTCTAAAATTGATCTAGAAAGAAAAAGTTGCATTTACACTTTTAGCAAAAAGTTCACTTCAACAAAGAAAGTGTGTTAATTTAAAAGTTTTTTTCTTACTAATAACACTTGCCAATAACGTAAAGCACTTAAATGAACAGATGATTATTGAAATTATTCATAATGAAGAGATATTAAAAAATGTGGCTAATTTGTGTCGAACAATCCAGGAACATTATGAAATTCGTGAATGGAAACTTTTTTGGGGACGAAAAACATCTGATTCTGATCACTTTAAGAAGTTGAATAAAATTCACTTGGCATTTTTTTTTTTTAAACTACTCTTTAATTTAAATGGGCGTGTTGAATGTATTTATATTTCTTTTGAATCGCTTAGTAACTATGATCTATTCGAAAAAGGTCAAAATAGATTTGTAAACTACTTTCATTTTTTAATGTTCTTGTTCTAACAGCTGCCGATAAATTAGCAATCAATTATTTTTTCCTCGTATGAATGGTTTTGTTTTGCAATGTAGCTGGAACAAATAAAAAATACCTTGACATTTTATTTCCTAAAGAAATACGGAAGCTAAGAACTGAATCTTAAATGGCAAAACTATTAAATAAACTACAAAATAATTTAAGCTAAAAATAAAAAGAATTTGTGTTGGGTTAGCTGCTTTTTACTAACACTTCTGTCCCTACCTACCTAACCCAACTTTAACAATGAGTGAAATTTTCGAATTCACCCTCTCGTCTTGTGTTCGGTTGCTATTATTTTAAATTCCAAGCTAATTGTCCATAGCATTGAGCAAATTATTTGTCTGTATTTTCGTTTGTTGTTGGTTTAAGGTGCGCCCCCAAATGTCCATTCCTTTATTTGTGTTTTTCTTTCCTTAATGGCTATAAAGATCAGTTCTTATGTCTGTTTTTGTCTGGCCCCATGCTGTTGACTGGCTAACGACCAATTTTGTACTGCTATAATATATATATATATATATTTTAGGGTAACCACTCTAAGTTTCTAGTGAATAATAATCCACGCAAAGTAAATTATTTGGACATTTTTATGTTAAAGACAGAAAATTTAAAATCCGACACGATAGACATAATTTCTCATTTCCTTGACATAATTGTTGACACTTTTAAATGTTAAACACATGTTTTTTTTTAAGCTTAAAAAACACTCCATTTTCAACGCTAGTATCATCAGATAACGCTGTGGCTGTTAAATGTTGTTCACCGATTGTTGTTTTTAACTGAAAATTCGTGATTAACTTTGCCCACGCTCGAATATCAAAATGCTGTTTTAAGTGTTTATTGATTTCGAATTTTTTAAATACTTGTTTCAAAACTTACTAAGGAGCTTAGTTTATCTTGTTTATGGCCGAAAAAGTGTACAAAACGAAACCAGCTTTAAAATTTCATAGCACAATTTTTTCGGTGATCCCGAACAAAATTTAATTGCATGGATGTTTTTCAACATCTATCGATATGACAATTATTCTTTCTTTTCTCATAAATACACTAACTACACAGTATTTAACATCAAATTCAAAACTCAGTCAAAAGTAAAAAAAAAAAAAAAACATTTGTTAATTTGGTGACTACTGCTAATTGACCACCACGTTACAGTTCAGTCACTATTAAATTTAAAAATATTCAAATTTATTTATTAAATTATCAGATTTGATTCTTCTTGCATAATTCTTTCTTACTTTCTTCTGCTACTGTTCATATTCCAACTAGAGATGGTCACGCCCTTATCTCCTGAAAGCATAAAGTTTTACTCTTACTCGCGCCATTCTATGATGAATGACATTATTGTTACGTCTACACCTACAAAAATTAGTTTATCATAGATAATATTTATGTAGAAACTAATGTTTGTAGACTGAGGAGGAAGACTCCTTCTAATCGTCGTTTTCTATATAGTTTTAAATCTCGTTTTTTGTGTATTGTTTTATTTTTAAATAATTAAATTAATGAAGTTTTTAATAACCAGAAAAGATTGGTTTTCAGAGCTAGACATTTAGGGTGTTTACAGGATGCGATGTGTAAATTGTCGTTATTTTGCGCATGCGCTTTTTGGGGGGGGGGGTAATTTGTCAGCTGCACAGTTAGGATCAGTTGGGCACCGTCTGTGAGAAAAAGAGCAATTCACTTCGTCAGAAATGTGGAAACGTCATGCTGTACTGCTTGGAATTCGCACCGGAAGCTTTAATATGAACATGTCATAATGTCCGGGTGTTAATCTGAGGACAGTGCATGGTATTTGAAAGAGTCTGATGGGATTATGCAGGTGTTTGGAGTGATTACTAGTGATAGTGACGTTATACTTCCATTCATCCCACAGGGCCTCAAACTTGACATGGAGGCCAGCATAAATTACCTTAAGGAAGTAGTGCTGCCCTGGGTCAATAATAGGGTGTTTGTGATAAGACCCTATGTCTGGTAGCAGGACTCTGCCCCATGCAGGAGAATCCAGTCATTACTGTCAGATAATTTCTGCAACAACATCACCCCCTTGCATCTGGCCATTTAACTTCCCAGACTGCAATCGCCCACCCTACCCAATTATGTGTGAGGTACAGTTGAGCGAAAGACCAATGAAACTCCTTAATACCAAAGATAAACTGGAGGCTGTAATTGAAGCCAAAGTCAATTTTATAGAATGAATTTACTCTTTAGTATTTCAAAACGTGTAATTTTAGTAAACATATCTTAAGATATGTTATTTTCATTTTTGGGTAATTTACACAATTTATCCATCACACCCTCCATACACTGCTTTTCTTTTTAACAAGAATTAATTTTCTGCAATATTAACTAGTATATAACAAAAAAAAAACATTAAAAATCTTGTTTAATTTTGTATTTACCAAATCTAACATTGTCACAATCGAAAGCTTTAATCCACATATCAACAATAGTAAATTAAAAAAAGTAATTTAATTTTTCTATAAAAATACACTTTTTATCCTTTATTTAATTTTCTAAAACTAAAATATTTAGTTCCTGCTGGTGTTTTTTTTTCTTTTTTCTTTTTTTTTTTTTATACCAAACGAGCCACACCCATTGTAATTTAAGTTCATTAAAACCAAAAGTGAAAAAGTACTTATCAGTGTAACACTGTAGGTGGCTGCTTCAGTCAAGTATACAGAGGAATGCTCTTCTTAATATGATTATATTGATGGCTTATATCGAATGTTTTTAGAGAAAGATGGTACACCTATATCCCCATTATTAACTTCCTCAACCGTCTGGCTCTTATCTTAGTTCTCATCCAATTCTCTCAAATTAAAACCACTAATCAAATGAATGTTAGCTTTAGTTTTGGTCAAATTTCAGATAAACAGATATTTAGATTGATTTTGGGTTAAACTTGACACTGTTCAAAATATGGAACTCTCTCTCTCTACACTGAATAATTTTTTTTCTTTCTTGTCAATACTTGATAGTATCAAATTTTGGTGACTTAGCCTTGTTAAGTTTGTGATAAAATTGTTCCTATACAAATGTAGTAATTACATTTTTTAATTTTTTTTTCTCTCTAATGTTACCTTTTGATCACATAAGTTAGTCTGAATAGAATATTCCATATTTCTCTTCACTTTCAAATTTGTCTCATGCTTTCACTGGACATGTAGTTGGTTTTCTCTACTGGCTTCATTTTGACATCCTTCTCTCTAATGTGTAACATCTCAGACTGTCCCTTTTCCTGGCATGTATTTCTTACAATTCATGATTTTTGCTTTCATCAACTCTCTTGTCAATCGTTCTTTACAGTTTCCCTTCTAAATCCACCATCAGTACATTGCCATTTGGCTGACATGTAAAGCTCATATCTACTTATAATAAACCCTGATAAGGTCTTTCATGCTTTAAGAATCATCTCCCTGTACAAAGTAAATAAGTCTAGTGAGAAAATATATCCCATATAGTTCCAATCTCCTCTTTCTATTTTATTAGATTCATTCTCTCTTATATAAGCTTCTTTTTTTCTTAACAATACAAATTTCAGATTATTCATATCTCATTTATGGAGATAAAATTATCAAACATTGTTACTTTGTGCTTTACTTAATGCCTTCATATGTAAAACACCAATAAATATCAATATACTTTAATTTATCTGAACTTGATGATTAAATATTATAGACACAATGTTTTGACCAAGTACCCTCTGGCCATTGTGAGATATCCATTGATTATTGTTATTGTGTCTTTATGATACCAGTTCTTCATTTCTGCTGAAGCAATGTAGACTTTCACTACTTGGATCAAGTATAGATCTTTCTGCATTTCTATGGCTCATTCTGACCATGAAAATAGGATTTTTTTTGTTCTTTTTTTTTTTTTAATAACTCATTATTTCTCTCTTTTCAGTCTGATTTTGCTACAGGTTTAATTAGTATCCTCACTATTAACTTAAGCTGATTGTTTAACTTTGTTTCTTTGACAGCATTATGAATCCACTTGATCTTCCTGTATTTTGCTACGATTGTTTATTACTTGCTATCATCTCTGACAATCACATCTAGTTCTGTACATTCATTTGTATTATCTAAAGTAACAGTCTCTAAACTTTTCAGTACAGGGTTGCATCATATATTTTACACATTTTCAGAGGTACAAGAAATACAAATACATTTTTTTTTTTGTGTGTGTGTGTGCATACATATCATATGATTCTGAACAAGAAAATTTAGAATTAAAAACAGTTTCTGTGTTTATTTAAATTCCCTCATTTAATAAAATTAACATCAAATCCTGCATATAGTACACTAATTTTATATCATGTACCTCAACTCAATTGCCAAAAAAACAGCATAGCATGATGTTAAGAGCTTAAATTTAATACAAAAAAAGCTTTATCATTAAAATATTTATGCTATTTCTAAGAGGGAAGATCAAATTTTGTTATTTTTAAAAAAATTTAAACCTTTCTAACATGTTTGAAATTTCAATTAATATTTTTTTTTGTTCTCTGTCAGCAATTCATGCTGTGTTTATGTAATGTGACTATTAAGCAAAACTTAATATTACGCAAGTTGTTTTTAGCGTTGAAAGACACATTAATTTAAAAATTCTTGCAAAAATCAACTAATTCTGATTTTAATGAAACTTTCAGGACTTATTCACAAATGAATGAAATTATTTATGAAATTATTATTTTTAGAAAATATTGGTAAAAAAAATTTTTTTATACATCTGTTACCCCCTCACACACACACACACTCACTCACTTCAGTTAATTGCATAAAACTTCTAGAAATATATTATCTATACCAATTTTTTATTAGTTAAATGCAGGATTCATTGGGGAATGTAAATCATGTCTTTTTTTTTTTTTCTA
Organism: Ascarosepion bandense; assembly: GCA_037127315.1. NCBI lineage: Eukaryota > Metazoa > Mollusca > Cephalopoda > Sepiida > Sepiidae > Ascarosepion > Ascarosepion bandense. The sequence goes on along the minus strand of JBBBDQ010001612.1, from coordinate 80,219 downwards.
TGGGACTAGTTTCAGACTATCTGATCCAAATAGTAAAATAAAAAATGCATTAAAACTACACTATTTTTAATGTAGATAAAGTTTTAATTGATATTATAAATAATATAATTTTAGGATATCATCTGAAGAAAAAATTTAAATCAATAATTATAAGAATTGTTTTCCATTTTTTCTTTGCTAATTAAAGTTTCAAGGATCTTTTTTAAATTTCTTCCAGTTACTCAGTGTCTTCAGTTATTAATTCATTAAAAAAAGACTTTATTTACAAATCAAAAATTCCTGAGCTTAATAAAATCAGTTAGAATTAAGATTTTTAAAATAATTTTTTTTTTATCATGTTAAACTGCACATTTTCTTTTACTATGGAAACTTATAAAAGACTTTTCATTAAAAAGTCACATGTTTTAAGGATTGTTTCCCTTACAAAATACTAAAGTAGGTTATGTCAACTTATGGTTACCATATGTCCAGATTGATTGATAGGTGCTGACATCACCTACTTTAAAGGTCACCGAGTCAGACCTTTGTGATTAAGAAATACTTTTATTCTAAATTTCATGCCATAAACAAGTAATGTTTCAAATCAGGTTAATTTAACTTTAAATTTAATAATTTTCCAAAAATAACGAGTGAGAGATGTATATTTTATTTTTGCAAGATTTTTAACACCGAGAATTGACTTTTGTTTACAAATGTGTTGATTGCTCAAAAATGGCCAAAAGATTGAAAATGGAAAGAAGAAAAAAATCTCAATTTTAGATTCTAATGAATATAACTTCTGGTTAAAATACACCCAAGTATTTTGGTTAGTGGAAATAGTAATTTTAATCATTTAGCTTTCAATTAAGCTAAAATTAAAGTTTTGAAAAGTTTTTTTTAAAGATTCAATTTAAAATTTAGGTATCAAAAATGGAGTTATATTTTATTCTTAGTTTCTCTTTTTCTCTCTCTCTCAATACTTAAACAGGAATAGAACTCTCTTGATAGTAAACTGGCTATTTCGGTGAGTTTTAGAAAGTACCAAACATAGTATTGCGCATTACAAGGATGTACTGAAAAATTATCAAGCTAACTTAGCCAAAATCTGGTTAAATGACTAAACATCACTCTTTTTTTTTTTTGTTGTTGACTGAACTTATCACCCGCTTGTATTTTCAATTTACAAAAGAAATTTTTTTGAGTCAACTGTTTCTGTAACTTTTGCACAATAAATTTTTTTTTTTTTTTTAGCTTTTATTATAATTGACTTGAGAACAGCTGTTTTATTACTTTTTTTATCAATTCCAAGATGGCCTGACACCAATTGTTGGGTAGGGGGAGAATAATAAATTTGCTGGCTCAGTCATGTTTTCAAAACTTTTCTTCTGTTACTGTCTGTGTTTGGCTTGACTCTTCAAATATATATATATATATATATATATATATATATACAGGAGAAATCTAAGTTGGTGTGTATTTTAAGTAAAAATTCTATTTCTGAAAATTGAAATAGAAAGCAAAAACTATTTTTTAACAAACTGCTGACACAAGTTGTATAGCCTTTTAATTTACAGATTTCATAAACAATAATCAAAATTTTATTTTATTGCAAAATACAAAAGGCCCTGTGTATATTTAGTACAGTAGATATGTGCATGCACTACAATGTTAAAACAAAGAAAGTGTTTTTAATCATTGCAGTGTATCTTAAATATAAACAAAAGTGTGTTGTGTGGGTATTTTTAATCTCTTTATTTGTTTCTAGTTCAAACAACCTTTATCAGTTTTTTTTTTTTTTTTTTTCTGCTGCTACTTGACATTTGAAGGTGGATCAATAAGTTCGTAGTCTTGTATGAATTTCACTGTCTGATCTGTAAAAAAAATACTCATTTTTATTGACATACTTACCTGTTTCTTTGTATATTAGTAACAAAAACATTTAAATTCAGTTTTAATTTTTCCTTTGATCCAGGGTCAGTGTCTGTACACTAAGAAAATATTTGGATTTCCTCATACATACATATAAATTTGTATTCAAGACCTGTTTTTACAATATTTCATACTATTTTCCTGTTTTTTTGTTTTTTTTACAATATTTCATACTATTTTCATGGTTTTCTTAATGTCATGTATTGTGTGTGTAGATCATGATTGTATTGTTTCTCACTTACACCATGTGGTAATAAGTTAGCACCTTGTAACAACTGTGTATATTAAGGTGAGAGGTACATAAACAGTAGCTACTTCTGCTTTTTCAATGAGGTGGGGTCCAAACATAAGTCTTACCATCAAAATGTTTTAAGGCCAGAGTTTTTTTTTAATACACAATTACATTGCAATAAAAGGCTAAAAAAGGGTGTGCTTATCAGCTATTTAAAAAAAAAAAAAATCCCTCCCAAAATGGATTTCAATCAATATAATTTCTGTTTGAAATACACCAGAGTATTTTGCTTACTGCAAATAGTAAATTTAATCATTAAGATTCATGAAAACTTTTTATATTTATAAAAATTCATTTTTATGATGAATGCTGAAATTCACATGGTATATTTATCATAGAAATATTGTCCTGACATTTTCATGAAACATTGATTGGTTGATACTAATTTTATTGTGAAAGTATTGGAATGCATAATAAAATCTGATATATAGAATATAGTATCTTTAATTTGGAAAAATTCACTTATATTTTATAAGCAAGAAGTAAAATTTGTGTGACTTTGAAAGCTAATTTTTTTGTGGCCATGAGGTTGCTAGTATTTTCAAAACATTTTTTGGGTGCCTATGTGACCAGTACCTATTAGCACTGATCTGAGGGAAAACTCACTAACCTCTTGTAAGTCATTAGACTGCTAAGAATGAGCTAACAAAAGTGTTACTATGACACAAGTTGTAGATTGCTTTATTCAAGGTGAAGAAAAGATTGCACTATAATGTAATAAATCTATCTTAATCTCATGAGGCTGCATAACTGTAAACCAATCAGTTTCCAGTTATGATCATTGTCTATTACCAAATCATCTTCAATGAACCTGTTAGTTTCAAAACTGAAACTTGCATCAATGGATCTAGTTCAGTAAAGCTTACTTTCTCTAGAATAAAATGGACAACAGGAAACACCTGCATCATTATTCTAAGGGAGTAATGGTGCCAGAATGCATTATGGGCAAACAAGCTGGTAAAAGTATTTTGAGGATTTGAGAAACAATGGGTCCTATCTTTCATGTACCATCTACATCAACTTTAGTGAAGTACACCTCTTCAAGGCTACTATTATGGCAGTGGCATCTTTTGACAAGTTAATACTTCCTGCCATAATGTACAAGTTGCATGGGCTTTTACGTTGAAAAAACAGGTTTCTGTACAATTACCAAAGTTGCACAACATTGAATCTGGTCAGAATTTAGATGGGTGAGCACTTGGGAATATCAGATGTAAGCTTGGATGTGTGGGTGGTGTAATAGATAATGGCTCAGAATTGTTAATCGAAGAGCCAAGTTTCAATCTCGATATATTCACTTATGCATAAATACCATTAGAAAAAAATGTATGAATCCACTTCCTCTTCCCCCGACTATGGGTTAGTAAGCCTTGTATTACTAAAACCATTATCTCTGAAGAAATAAAATTGCATATAAGATATCTGGATTTTGGCATTAAATAACTCAAAACAGTCAACCAAAATTCAGTGTTGTCCTGCCCACTAAATGTTCCATGTCCTATTGATGAGATGTTAGACCAATAAGTTTACTCTACAGAACCCCTACTACATAACTTACTGCAGTAAAGTACCTGCTCTTAATATCCAGTCATCAGATCCCAAAAGAAACTTGTTCTTTTAGAGTTCTGTGCCTGATTGGATGAAGCTTTTTTTGTAAACACATAGACATGGGGCTTTGGTTCATCAGTATTTATACTGACAACTGTAAGGCTACGCATTAAAAGGTCTCAGTAATAAATAAATTCAAATAATAACAGGGACATGTTCCAGTGTTATAAACTAAAATAGCTAGTAAATATTTACAACCATGTCACTGAATAATTGTGATGTTTAATGTCATATTTACTGGTTTGCTTGTGCTAGTTTTGAATGCATTTTTTCTATTTTTCTGTATGCATAACTCTGAAATAAGTAGATATGTGTTAATCTTTCTATATGCATCTGTATGTCTGTCTGAAGATGTAAATTAAGGCAAAGGGAGTGGCTGTCATACAATTGAAATTATGAACAGGATGAGAGTGGGAGATAAACAGCTACTTTATTGCTGACATTGAGTAATGACTATTTTCTTATATTAAGCATTTTTTTTTTTTTTTTTGTCTAATAGATTCTATCCTTGATATTCTATTAGTTTTTGTCATTAGTTTACTGTCAGGTTAATGTTTTCACAATATAATTGCTAATAACTAATCATGCTCAATCGATTGTTTTTTTTTTGTTTTTGTTTTTTGTTTTTTTGTGTGTGTGTGTGTGTGTGTGAGATATTTGTGGGTCCATGAAAACATCTAACACAATATGTGAAAGAAGAAAATCTTTTGTTTTACAAGTTAATGAACTTTGATATTTTATAAATTTCATTAGTCTTTCAGTGATTATTTTTTTTTTTAATTCTCATCGTTTTTACTGTTTTGACTTTAATTGCATAGATCTTCCTTCTTTGAATGCTGCTGCATTTTTATTTATTTTTTTTTTTTCCAACGTACCTCTCTTTTAATGATAGACTGCTCTCCAAGGTTTTTCTTCAACTAATATCAAGAGACTATTTCCTTAATTATCTTAAAAAAAAAAAAAAATTGACAAGCTGGGCAATAGTTAACCTTGCAAAATGTGAAAGGAGTATTAATATAGCTTAAAGTAAATAACAATTTTTTTTTTTAAATAAAACAAAATTACTGTTATCAACTATAATACTACTTAATTATTAAATTAATATGATACTTTATATCAATAAGAGTATTGCTTTTTTTTTTATTAATATCACAATTTATACATTAAATGATATAATGCTTACATTTAGATTTCACTTTTTTTTTTTTTTTTTACTAACTCCATGTTAATTTCTTTCAGTTAAAACACTATTTTAGGATTTGGAAGTTTTCATCAGTTTTTACTTAACAAAACACACACACACACGTTAATAAAAATAACAGATTAAAAAAATCAATTCCTTAGAATTTACCTATATTTCTGAAATGAGGTAGTATTTACATTATTCGGACTATTGTCTTCATCTTTGTTGCCATTTGTACGACGTTTTGGCCGTTGTACACTCCGGCCTTCTTCAGGTGCTAGGGATTTCGAACCAAACCCTTTATTACGATCACTGGGGTATACGCATTCCTTTACACAAGGAATCTAACCCTGCAAGTTACTTGTTCACCACTGGTGTAATCTGGTATTGAACTCACAATGTCTAATCCACTGGGCCATGTGTCCTTCAGGGCAAGAACTGAATTTTTGGAACTTATAAATCTAATGTCCAGTAACCTTCTTTTTTTTTTTTTTTTTACCCAGAGTTCATATTGCAATTTTTTTGGCACTAATGATTTTCTCTGGCCCTCCGTATTACTGGTTCCCAAATTGTGTTCATCTCTATGCTTAGTCAGCTTAGATTTTTGAAGCCTAGCATACGTGCTGATTCCTTAAATTTATGTAATTTCCAGTGACGTTCTCTATTATTTCAACTTCATCCCATAGGTGGTGGTGATTCCCTTTCTCCTTCCATATACACAGGAGAACACATTTTCTTTAAATTTTCTGAAGTGTATAGACCAATAAAGCATAATACACAAAAAGAAAAGAAAATGGTGTCTTTTAAATACAAGTATTCACTAAAAAATAAATACTCACACACATACTCTTAAAAATAGTGTATAACCTGCTTTCAGTCAGTTAAGTGTCATATGTGATACATGCTTGGGTGATGACAGCTCAAAATGTTTTTCCCGCAGTAGGTTGCCATTACTTTTTGTAGTAGACTGGTTACAACCAAGCTTATAGAACTCAATCTCTCCTATTTAACCCATAGCTGGAGTAAGAAATCAGATTAATACCTTTCCCAAGAGTATTTGTGCAAAAGTGAATGCAACAAATTCAACTGGAATTCTACTTTGCTCTCTGAATTATTGTTCTAAGTCAATATCCACTGCTGCTTAATTAAATTGTTTTATCTCATATTTAAAAATAAGGTCTTGGATATTAACAAAATTGTGACATGTATCTTTACTGACATTTGAATGGGTGCTGAAAAGTTCTTATCATAACTAAAATGGGATCCAAGAAGAAATGCTGATGTTTTGTAATTTGATTAAATTTTGGCAAGTAAGTTGGGTTGAGAAATTTTCAGCACTCCCTTCACTCATATGTGCTTGTTATTTAAGGACACTTTTAATGGAAGACAATGTTAGGATACATGCACCAACTTTCTCTTTTTTTTAAAGATTTATTGAAAGTATTAATAGGACAGATTCCAGTCTGGCATGGGAAATGAAAAGGTGTGCTGTGCTCCTGGCACTTGCAGTCAACTACAAAGGCAGCCATTTTTTTGAAAGTGAACAGGGAAAATGACAAGAGCCTCTGCATAGAGCTTAGAGAAATTCTCAGTGATGTGCACAAAGTTCACATAATATATGATGTTTGTGGTTATGATGGGCAAACAAGGGCCTTATGATCTCTTATTGTCCTTTCTGTGCTATATCAAAATGCTAGACAAGAGATCAAGGTAGTAGGCATGTTTCTACTCTCTCCCAACATGGCCCATGTTATCCAGGAGTAGCTGACCAAGAATTTACATTTATTATATAACCCCACTTCCCATTGACTTCTTACTTGAATCCTCTGGATGATTACATCTGGGAGGGTCTTGTAGAGAAAGAGACCAATAAGCAACCCTACAATACCAATGATTTATTGAAGGTCATCAACTGTTGCATGGAGACTTAGATTAGTTTTCTCCAATAACCTCCTCTTATTTTTCTAAGGTGAACAAGAGTACACCACCTTCTGAAAAGTTTTTTTTTTGTTCTCATCTACCTGGTGTATTTTTGTATGTGTTTTTGCTATATTCATAAAACATTTTGGAGATAAACAAAAATCCTTTTTCCTTAACTCTTTTGTTAGTGGAAAAAATACAGATGCCTTGACACACCTCCTTAACAATCCACCAACGGTTACTAAAAACATTACCATGAAGGTGAGTCATTTTTTTTTTTTTCTTTTGTTACCCAGGCAAGCTTTTCTGATTTCATTTTCTATTTCTTTAGTCTTTTACAGTTTGTATCACTTGTTAATTATAAGCTGGTTAATGGTCGTGTGTTCAGGCATAAATTTAGATCTTATACAGAATACATGTAATTATATGGTACATTAATTTATATGTATACAACCTCATAGTTTTTATTAAGTACTTGGGACAGGGACATTATGTCATATTGGCAAAAATATATCATTAGTCATTTCATGTCAGTCATCTAAATAAAAAAAAAAGGTCTTCCAAGTTGTCTCATCAGCTATTCCAAGTGATTAACTATCCAAAAATATAGGTTTAAATTCTTTGTTCACTGAAGAAAAACTGGCTGGTATGCTCTACCTCAAAATATATATGCCAATAACAACTAGTTTTATTAATTTCATTTTCTATTGTTACTATAATATTACTTTACGCTATTTAAGACTGTATAAGTAAAAAATATATTCTGAGCTCTCACTTAAAGCATCAGAATAGAATAACTGTTTTATTACAATGGTATTATGTTGGCTTGTTCCAAGCTTCCAAGGACCGAGAGAGGATGTCTATTTCCTGCAGTTCTTTTTTTTTTCCTTTCATTCAATTCTGCTGGTTGTCTTAAAACTTGCAAGTTTAGTGTTTAGGCTTGATGTTTTTTTCCCAGTAAACCAAGATGACTAAGGCAACTTCTTTGGGGTTTTTTTTTTTTTTTTTTTTTTTTTTTTTGTCAGTTATCTTCTTATACGTGCAGTTCCCTACTATTTTCTCATAACTGGTAAGAAGTATGAAGAAAATCCCTGTCCTGACCTGGGGAAGAGTAATTCATGCTTTCCTCAAGGGTGTTGGTACAAAATAAAAAAATTGTCCATAATTTAAACAATGTTTACCAATGTACCATGCTGCACGTTGAATGGTATGCACAATGATACCAAAACAGTTTTGATATTACTTTCCAAAAACACTTCAGTCCTGAAAAACTTACTTTTACAAAAACTTCTTCAGTTAACTTATTGCTCAACTGAGACTACATTATCTTTCTTCATAGAAAATGTTTATTTCAATGGTATTTGTCGTCCTGTTGGTGGGGCTTCAGTTTTGGTTAAAGAATCAATATACCATGAAAAACTACAATTGAATATGTCCACAGACCACGGCAGTAAAAGCTTCAATTCATCAAATAATAACCATATGTTCGATTTATATTCCTCCAAAACACAGTCTGAATAAGACTGAAATAGAAAGGCTAATTGGCCAACTTCCCACTTCCTTTCTAATGGGAGATTTTAAGGCACACAGCAAGATGTGGGGCTGTAGGGACCCCAATCAAACTGGTAGAATTATAAAATCTCTACTAGAATCATGGGATGTATGTATCCTTAATAACCAAATGCACATACACTTACACCCAGGTACCAGATCAACATCAGCTATTGACCTAACCATATGCTCCCCATCAATTTTTATTGACTATGGTAATGACCATTCACCTATTTTCCTTATTATAAGCAAGCCTTTGCCAGAAGAGACAAATACAAAATGGTAACTACACAAAGCTAACTGGTTAAGATTCAATGAACTCTGCTCATCCCAAATAAACATGGGAATTCTCAATGAAATAGAATTAATAGTCTCCTTTACAACAATACCCACATCTTCCTTTAAACCAGATAGCAAATCAATGTTTACAGCAGAATGCAGAGAAGCAGTTAAAACAAGGAAAAAAAATGCTAAGGATATTTTTAAACAACACAACCAATCTACAAAACTACCACAAAAAAGGACAAGCTTGAGTAAAAGCATACTGTATAATTAAAAATTTCAAAAGAAAATCTTGGCAAAACTGTCTTCAGACTAAACAACAAAACCCCATGAATAAGACATGGAAAATGATAAGGAAAATTAATGGAAAAACATCACAAGCTGCAACAGTCCACTTAACCAAAACAAATGAAGATAAATGCACTAGACAAAAAAGAAATAACTAACCTAATAGTAACAGAATTTTTAAAAAATTTCCTCAAATTACTACACTCCTAAATTTCAAAAATATAAAAACATAGAACAAGAAAAATTTACATTCGCTTCAAACAATGAAGAATAATACAACATTCTCTTTACTATGACAGAAAAGACTCCATAAACAAAAGTAAAAATTCTCTAACTAGTCCAGATGAAATTCATTACCAATTTTTAAAATACCTGCCAAAAAATCTTTTAATACTTCTTCAGATCTTCAATTATATGGTGTTCAAACAAGTTTCCAAAATTGTGGCAGGCGTCTCACCATTCCAATTCCTAAACCCAGCAAAGATCATTTTAACCCAACAAACTACTGAACCATTGCACTAACAAGTTGCATTTTCAAGACAATGGAGAGAATGGTAATAGTTCAACTAATGTGATACTTGAAGAGAAAAAACTTCTTATCTAGCTACCAAAGTGGATTCCAGAAAAACCAATGATCAACTTCTATCGCTAGAATCCTTTATTTGGAGGTCATCATATGGCATCAATATTCTTCAATTTGTCTTGAAAGGATGCCTCATAGTACATCTCGGTTTAATTGCATCCTAGTGAGTTTGCAGTTTAGTTCATTTATGATGCCTTTTGCATTCAAATCATTCCTTATTGGCTTTAAAATTGTGAATATATATTATCCAGCTGAAGTACATTTTTCATTATAGTGATAAACAAGAAAACTCTTCTCTAATCCTATGACAATGTTTTGCTTGCCTTACATCACTATTAATTCAGTTTTATATTTTACTAAAATGCTCAACCACAACATTAATAAGGCCTCAACAAAATTGATGTGTGTGACAGCAAGAGTGAGAAAACTTGCTCTCCTTTCCAAAGATCATGTTAGTAAATTCTCTAGATTCAACTAGTTTGAGAATGCTATATTCCTCCATTGTTCTTTGGTCAAAGTTACTTTTCTCCTCTTATATAACAAAGTGGGCATGTTTTTATATCAGTATTTGAAGTTTACAAGTTATGTTTGTTGAAGTTTCAATTATTTACCATTTTTATAAATGTTTTTTTTTTTAATATTGAACACGGAGAAATTTTGCATGCAAATATTGTAATTCAATCATGCAAACTAGTTATTATGGCAGCTGAACTATGAGTTTTGCTTACTGTGCCTTATTCAATTTTGCTTTTTTTTTGTGCCTTATTCAACAACTTTGCTTTTTTTTTTTTTTTTTTTTTTTTTTTTTTTTTTGTGCCTTATTCAACAACTTTGCTTTTTTTTGTGTGTGTGTCTTATTCAACAGCACTGCTATCTTTTGCGCGCCTTATTCAACAACATTGCTTTCTTTGAAATCAAAATGCTAGCCATGATTTTCTATATTCCTATAAAAGGAATTTCAAGTTAGTAAAATATGTGGTGTAAATCTGTGCAAATTAGAGAAGTCTTTTTCTTTATGTCCTTTCAGGACATTTATGAACCTCCTCTTACCCCGTTTCTTATCACCCTTAACACTTTTGGTATCTTTCCTGAACCTTGCTTCACTATCCACTTGCTCAAGCTCATCATGTATATCTCTTGTTGCTTTCTCCTGTTTCTCTTTTCCTCTATCCATCCTGTGAGTATTAGATTCTCAAAGTGTTCCTTCCTCATTACATGTCCCTGAAACTTCAGCTGTCTCTTCTTGATGCTACTACGTTTCCTGTAAAAGTTTTGTCATGTTTCAGTTATAGCTTATTTTTCTATTGACCTATGATTGCAAAGAATTAATGAGAATATTTGTTTTCTTTTTCAGGACAAACCCACTCAATTAGCTGTCAAAGTACTCAGTTCATTCAGAAGCAGTGAAATTGACCAGGCCATTCAGTTGCTTGACTTTAAACAGATTGACATGCTTATGAAGTACATCTACTATGGATTTGAATGTCAAACTGAGGGTAGCAGTGCCATGTTACTAACTTGGCATGAAAAAGTAAGAAACTTTGGTTGTACCTGTGTCGCATTTTCATTTTTCTGGCTCTTCTATGTCTCTGTTCTACTTCCAACTTTTTTTCAACCAGTCCCCCTTTTTGGGCACAACTTTTTTTGTTAACGTCAATAATTTCATTTCTATTATAAATGCCAATGATTGATTTGGCATACTGGTGAGAAAGATTTGAGGCTCATAATTTTCCTTTTTCTAATATATTTATTCATTTTAGTGTATTTCTACTTCATTGGTGAAATTAAAATCTTTCTTTTTATCATTGATACTTACAATAAACATTGCTTGGTTTATAAATTTGGCACTGCAATATTGACATTGGAAATCACACACAGTTCCACCAAAACCATGTCTAAATGTTGATGCAAGTTTCTCTACAGTAGATATGTACTGGGGTTAACTTGCTCCACCACAATGTCAAATGAAAGAAAACGTTGTAGGAAGTCTAGCACAAGGCCATTTTCTAAATTAGGTATCGAGTCCTAATTACTTACTAATGTTAACATACAGAGCTAAGCCTTAGTTGCTATTGTAATTGTTCTTAATTTGTTACTTATTATAAGCTGTGTGGACACAAAACTTCATAGTGACTGTTTTGTGTTGCTTTGTATTCTTCAAACTATGAAATGTTCATTTCATCACATTGTTTACTTGTATTTACATAAACTCTGGATATAAATTGCTAAGTTCTAAATGAAAATGCTACATAAAAATCTCAAAGAAAATGTGTTATCATCAAGCTTTAAAAACAAATTTGTCTTGATGCTGAGAAATACATGACTCTATTAAAATTTTTTTTTTTTTTTTTTTTTTTTTTGCCTGTTAATGTTAGAAAATATTGCCTCATCACTGTTTTCACTTTCCTCTCTTTGTAGGTTTTTGCAGTTGGTGGTTTGGGATCGATAGTACGAGTGCTAACAGACCGTAAAAGGGTATAATATTGGCGAATGATGTTAGCAACAGTGGGTGGCAACCCTTATGACATAACAACACTCTTAAACATCCAGCCATACAACAACCAGTATTGGTTTTACAACACCATGACTTCATTCAGTTTTGGAGAAATTGAAAAAGAAACGAAGACAAAATACAAAAAAAAAATTGCAGATTTTCTTTCCAATGACAAAACTAAATTTGCAATGGAAATTTTGTATAAAGACAACAGAAAAAAAGCAACAATTTCAGCTCTTTGGGCTATATATGTAGTACTGAATCTGATATTATTTGACTAAATTGATCACCCCTGTGGTAATAACGTGAATAAATGGGGACCTTTTTAGGACTGAAGAAAAAATTTGCCTGATGTTTAACAGCAAAATTATAGAATTAGTTTTTCATTTATTTTTTCATATGGTCATCTGCATTTGGTATCAATCTGTTTTATCCAACAACTGAAATAGATTTAAAATTTACCCTTTTTTTTTTTTAATTTCTGTTTGTCTTTTGGAGGAAGCAAAAAGAAAATATCTGAAGAGGTTGTTAAATACTGTTGCTAAAGTTACTTTTAAGAGTATATAAAAAAGTAAAAATTAAAAAAAAAAAAAAATCCAAAATTAGGAAAAATCCAGTAACATAATTTGTAGACAATTGATTTCAACTCGTTCCTCATTTTCTAATTTCAATTACATATCTTCTGATCATCTTCAGATGGCATGTTTTGTTATAGACCTTTAATCTAGTTAATAATTTTTAGGCCTTAAATCATGATATGAAAAAAAAATAAAGCATTGTTATGAAACTATTCTACTGCTTACCTTAGGAAAATTTAAGGCTTCTATGAAAAATATCCTAAATGAAATTATTTTTCTTAAAATTATTTTATGTTATTACATTTTTATAACATAAATAAAAATGGGGAATATTTTAAATGAACTTGTAGTTTCAAAAAATGAATTTGTATGAACATCAAAGCACACATCTCAATTAGACAATAGAAAGTAAATCTTCAAAAATAGTTTGAAACTAAGATAACTATGGCAATATATACACTTTCCATCAGATGAAAGTTAGGATCATTTTTAAGCATGTCATCAAATCATAAAAGAAAGCTATTATAGTAAATAGATTTTTTTTTCTTTTTTTATCTTTAGAGTTTCAGGTCAGTTAAGTCCCATGTGATACATGCTTGAGTGACCATGTCTTTTTCAATACATGACTGACTAGGCAGAAGATTTTTCTGCAGTAGGTTACTGTTTCTTTTTGTGGCAGACTGGTTGCCAACCCAGTGTGTCCTGCTATTCAACTTTGTTGGGATAAGAGATGAATTCCCTAAGAGTATTTGCATATGTAACAAACCCAGTGGGGATTTGAACTTGAAGACTTTAAATAATTACTACATCTTTCTATGATTATCTCCTGTGCTGTAATTCTTAAGACTTAAAACCTCATTTCTAATTATGGAACTTGTAAAAAATATGTTGTTTGAACATTTCATTCTACTTTTTCTTTCTTTTTTTTTTTTTTTATATATCAAAATTTATAAAAAAAAACATGTCATCAACAGTGCAATATAATTAGTTTTTAAGTTAGAATAATGCTTCCTATAATGTATAACCTCGTCTGTTAAAAGATAATGTTTCACTTTGAGCTAATATTGCTACAATGATTGTTTTAGATATTTCCCTCATTTTTATCACGTTTCAACTACTAAACTTCGTGGGTGTCAGTTGTATTTCAAATAGCTTTTATTTCAGCCATGTTGTCTTCATTCCTTATGCTAAAATGAATTTTTGTAAACTTTCTAGGAATGATGCTGGATATAATGAGTAAAGAACGTGAACCCACATTCACCAATTGAATTGAAAAGTTCTGTTAAAGATTGTCAGCTGGTTACTGAATGTAACATAACTGACAAAAAAGCTGGAGATTACAGCAACCATAATGGCCTGAAAGAACCCTAGTGTAATAGTAATTTCTTCAAAGCTAATGTCTTTGGTTTACTAAAAACGAAGAGTGTGGCCATGCAGTCAGTCTTGCACTTGTAAAATCCACTCAATACAGCAAAGTCCATAACAAAAGTATCAAGCATTTTCTTTTGAATAATTTTTCCAAAAATTATATTTGCCTTTTTAGCCTCCCATCCCCCATGCAAAATAATGTATAAAAAAAAAAAAAATTAAAGATTCATTTAACAAGAAAAAAAAAATGCTCTTTTAAAACTTGTGTTTAAAGCATAAAAGTACACTTGTCTAAATCTGAAAAAAGAAAATAAAGAAAAATAAAGAATACATTATGATCTTAAATAATTAAAATGTTCATATTTTTGTTGGCATACAAATTTAAACACAAACATGATTTCTTTTGGATATCTGGAAAAACTTTTTAAATCATTACAGAAGTAGATTTGTTCCCTTTGAAGTAAATCATTTAAGTCATCAGTATGTTTCTAACCATCTAAAATTTTCTTTTCTATCTCCCCTCTCCCCCATCACACCATAATAAAGATACCAAGAATTGATTGTGCAAATGTTTTGGTGAGAAAGAAAATATTTGAAACATACATGAAAAAATTCTTGTTTGTGTACAAATATGCGTGTGCATTTGTGGATATCTTAATTTTTTTTTTCTTGTCTCTTAACTTGCAAACCATTTATATATGTAAAAAGATTTTAAAATGTTGCAGCACTTGAATAATCAACAGCATAAATATATTCTTGATGAAAAAGAAAAGTTGTTTACACATAGACTTGTCTGTCTGTAAGTAAAAAGGCAGACACATAAATAGAACATGTAACTTAAATTCTATTGAAATAAGTTGTTTTTTGGGTTTTTTTAATTTTTTTGTTTTTTTTTCAAATTTTTTTTTATTATTATTATTATTATATAATTATTCTGTTACTATTTCTGCAAATGGTAATAACAAAATACAATCAGAATTTCTTCCATGGTTCCCATCATGTTAATTACCTCCCTGACAAAATTTGTTATTTTAGTAATTGGTATCAAAATTACTTCTTGATTGATAACTATATTAACCTTGACATTTGTGAATTTATTGAAGTTTGTTATTGGTAATTATTTTTATAACTCTTGGTGATTTCACTTTCACTCAAACAGGAATAACAATTATCAGATATGCTGATAAAATTCTTTCTCAGTTTCTGAATGTTGTCCTTCAGAGGACACTGCCTTGGTTTGAATCTACCGTCTCCTCTTCTTGATACTGATGAATATGTTATCTTAACCTTTGACTTTGGGTAATACAGGTACCAGACCATTTATCTAGCTTCAAGAAAACTGGAATTACACTTCCCACCCCCATTCAAGAAAATAGCCAATTTTAGAAATTGGCTGTTTTTTAGTGTAGCAAGTTTTGTAATAACTCACAATTTTTTTTTTTTTTTTCTTTAAGTTGACAACCTTTGATAAAATGTAAAGCTTCATTTTCATAAAATTTATATCATGAAAAAAGACTTGTGAGAAAATTCTTTTATTAAATTCTTCCATTAAGGAATAATAGTTACTCTTTAAATTTGTTTACATTAGTTTTAAAGAGAAAATGAAAAACTTTCAAATTAATAAACTTTTCAGTGTTGATTCTATTTGACTTTATTTTAGTTTCTAACATCTTGAATATCAAATTTTTTTTTAAAATCTAAGAATTTAAACAAATGAATTATTAGTCTGGGGGTTAATTAATATTCTTAGAATTTTAAAATTTGTAATTGTAATATAGTTTATAGTACAATTCAGTTCAACAAAATTTTAGTTTTAAATATACTGTAATCTTGTATTTTAAATGATTCTTTTAAGGGTTTTCATTAGTTTAAAAGAAAGAAAAAAGTAAATTATTTAAATCCTCATAGTACTCAACCAAAACATGTTTCAGAAGGGATTAATTTGTGCATGTGAAAAATGGGTTCATCGTTTACTTTTTTGACATAAAATATGAGTGGATTAATAAATACCAAACACTCTGCTTTATTAGTTTTTATGTATCAAAAAAAAAAAAAAAACTGAATTACTTTGCATTATTTATTTTATATTTCAAATAATATATATTAAGTTTTGGTTGGGAAATCAAATCTGGGTCACCTTGGGCTCCAACATTGCCAGATAAATGGTCTTGTACTTAAAATAAGAAACAGTTTCTTATTGTAGATTCAAAAAAAGAGGATTAAATCATAAAATCAAGATAATGACATACTTATTTTAATTTTTTTTCTATTTTATTTACCTTCTTTTTTTTTCTTTTTCTTTTCTTTTAAAAATAAAAACAAATTATGTACATTTAAAAAAAAAAAAAAAAAAAAAGTAACCAAATGGCATCTTGTTGGCTTTTTAATTGTCACTCTCTGAAGTTTACAAAATAGATGAGAAAAATGGAATCTACAATCCAAGTTCCTGCATATACTGCTGAAAAACTTCAATTATAATATTGCTTGCATTCAGTTTCATCACCAAAGAAATTCCATTGACACACAACAGGAATATTTATCCAACTGCCTTAACTCTAGGAATTTGGCATCTCATTTGAAAACCTGCTCATCAAAAAGAAAAACAGGCTGCATTTAGCTTTTTGTACTTCTGAAACAAAGGTTTGAGTAATCTATATAAATAAAACTGAAGATGTGTGTATCTGTGTGTGTATCCTCACTGATTTCTATTAACATACACTTCCACATTCACATTTTTCATCTGATTTGTTTTAAAACTTACACACCCCTTGCAAATTTATTATTCTACACAAGTAAAAAGAAATTATGCGTGCCCCTCAGTTTATCTTTTCTAATTTATTTTTAAGTCTTGTCTTTTGGAGGTGGGGGTTAACGAAGTTCAACAGTAATTTTTACATGGAGAATAACTCTTGTATATTTTTTGTAAGAGTTATCACCTGTATTTAATGTCTACTACAGATGTGGGTAGTATAAAAAAAAATAAAAACTTTAAGTAGATTTATACTCTTCCCATCACGTACAAGGCCAGCTACTTACTGCTATTAGATATATAAATGTGAGAGTACAAAATTATGGCTATTAAAACATGCGTAACCATAGATGGTAAATAATAAAAAAAAGACCCACAAAAGCTGGCTATTTTTTTTTTTAAGAGCTTAATCAAAAATGTCTTAATAAAGATAAGATATACACCTATATTAATATAGGATTAATACAAATAAAATTTGTCATTTAGCTATTTTGTAATATATGTGTACAAACTTATCAAATTAAAACGAATCAGCTGTTTGCTCTGTGGCTTTCAGGTCTGAATGTGACTTCATTGTAACAAGTAAATTATACATATTTTGGTAAATTATTGATAAAGGTGTAATCTTTTCCCTTTTACTCTTTACACACACTTCTTTAATTCCTTGATCAAGCTCTGAAGTGTGAGGAACAAAAACTGGTCAGCTTTTGTGTGTGATTTCAATTTTCTCTTGTTTATTATAATTTGATTTTTAAAAAAAAAAAAAACTGTCTTAACCTTGACCTACAGGGTCTCCCACAGAAACCCCCAAAATTTAGATTTACTATATGATAAAAAAAAATAAATAAATAAATTTAGCTTTTTAACATCTAACATTTGTGTTTTTGTTCTGATTTATGTTACATTTTTTATCCTTTGCTTTTGTTTCAAATAACTGTAACAAAAATTACAACAAATAAACTCCCAATTTTTTTAAAAAAACTTTTTGTGGGGGCACCCTGTATTTGAAAAGGATATTAGAATAATCAAGAACCTATATTGGCAGCAAACCGCATGTATACGGATAGAAAATGAATTCAGAAAATATACAGAAATGGAAAGGGGGAGGATGTAAAACAAAGATGTTTTCTCACCAGGCTTACTCAACTTGTACAGTGAGGTGAGTCTGGGAAGCATTAGAGTTCTTTATTGGCAGCCACAATCAACAACATATGATATGCAGATGTCACAGTGTTGATAGACACTGAAAGTGAACTACAGAAGACAAAATAAGAAAGCTAAATATCAATTATGAGAGAGAATGCATAGTTGTCAGCAAACAGAGCAGCTCAAATTACAGATTGGAGATACCAAAATCAAACAAGTACAATTTATTTGTGAAGTGTTTTAACAGTGGCCTTGAAAGTGTGACACTGAACTCTGAAGGTGTATTGAGATAGCAAAATGTTCCTGCCAAAAACTGAACAGAGTATTAAGAAACAGAAAAATTGTTAGAAACAAAGAAAAAAAGTACTAAACTGTTTTGTAATATCAATCCTATATGCCAGTGCATGCTGGACAATCTCACAGATGAAGACACTTGGAGCAACAGAAATATGGTTTTATAGAAGGATGCTGAAAACCCCATGGATTGAAGGACAAATCTTTAGAGAAAATTAAAACAAAAAGGACACTTAGCACCAGAAACAAACAGTTGAAATTTTTAGGGTACATAATAAAACTTTAAGAAAACTGAGTGAATGATCATCAGCAAAAGGTGCAACCCAAAATGCCAAATACAGTCGGGAGATACCAAAATCAAGCAAGTACAAAAATTTAAATACCTAGGAAGTGTTCTAACAGGAGATGGAAAGTGCGACACAGAGATCCGAAGGTGAATTGGCATGGCAAAGGACATGTTCCAGAAGCTGAGTAAAGTACTAACACACAGGAAAATCTCACTAGAAACAAAGAAAAGAGTGCCAGACTGCTACGTGATGTCAGTTCTTCAATACGGCAGTGAATGCTGGACAATATCATCGAAAATGAGGACAAAACTGGAAGCAGCGGAAATGTGGTTCTACAGAAGGATGCTGCAGATATTGTGGACTGAGCATGCAAGCAACAATGAGGTGTTGGAAAGAATGGCAACAAAAAGGAAATTAATACTGAGCATCAGGAAGAGACAACTGAAGTTCCTAGGACACGCAATGAGGAAGGAGAGCCTGGAGAATCTGATACTGACTGGCCAGATAGAAGAAAAGAGACAGAGGAAGGCAGCAGATAACATATTTGCAGGGCCTGATCAGGTGGATGATGGAACGGGGGTTGACAGGAGTAACAGGAACAAACATACTAAGAGCCACAAGGAATAGGGAGACGTGGAGAACCATGATCGCCTATGTCCTGAAGGGACAGGGCACATAGAAGAAGAAGAAGAATGAAAGAGGGCTTGGAAAATTTGATACAAGACAGATTGAAGGGAAAAAGAACAGGAAAGTAATCCATAACCTACCTAGTGAGCTTGTGTAAATGGATGGTAGAACAGGGTTTAGGAGAGAGAACAATGACAAAACGTATTAATACAAAGGACAGGAAATTGTGGAAAGCCATGATTGTCAACATCCTGGAGGAGCATGACATATAGAAAAAGAATAGATAAATAACTGATGCAATATTGAAGAAAACTGCTCTAAATTTGTCATTCAGTACTTCAGCCAAACAACCAGAACTTAACTATTGTGAATCTGTTTATACAAATGACATTACAAAAATAGAAACATGTTCAAAGTTAATCTTGAAAAATCTTGTCATTTGTGGTCATTTCTTTAATAATTAGTCAAGAGTTAATGCACTAATATATTTACAGATAATTTACATAACTTTTTTGTATGGTAATGGACAAATCCTCAGTACCACCAATGTAGAGATAAATATCAAGTAGCATATCTTGGTTTTATCAAATATCCAACCATGTCATTCAGAGGCTCACAAATAAATAGTTGTTTAATAGCAAAGAATAAATAAAAAAAATTATGTATATTCCAGAAATAGGGAATACAGAATGTTTGTTATTTTTAAATTGACTACAGCATTTGACTTATTAACTGTTCTGGAATCTTGATTTGATACACAAGCATACAAGAGGTCATTAGAAATTCAATGACATGGATACATGGATAGTAGAATTGTCTAGCCTGTTGCATTTACTTCACTCTAATACTCTTTGCAAAGGCATGAATCCAGTTCTTGAGCTATGGCTTAAATACCAGAATAGACTGGCCTTTTTAATCTTAGGTGGCAACCAGCCCAAGAAAAGGATAATTCTGAATTTACAACTGGAAGACAATGGGAAACTACTCTGCTTTCTCTGTTTTTTTTTTGTTTTTTTTTATCATTTCACCTCAAGCAAGGCAATAAAGCCATTAAGACACAATGGGCGACTGAATGTGAAAGAATAATAGAAAAACCTAATTAAGGAGAGGGAACAATAAAAGAACAGATAACAGAAGATAAAAGAGAACAACAAACATTCTGTTTAAATTTCTGAATATCAAAGTTGACTGGAAAGCCAGACATAAGAAGAGAGTTCCACAAGTGAAAAGTGCAAGATAAGAAACATAGGACTTATACTTACATCTATTTCAAATATAAAATGATGCAACCTAACTACCAGTCTAGTACTGCTTTTAAATTTGTAAAGTGGAGATACAATTACCATGAAAACATTTATAGAACAGGTACAGGAAAGCTATATTACATCCAAGGGAAAAGTGACTGAAGCCCTGATACCAAGTCAGGATTGATGATATTGCAGATTCTTCATTGTATTTTATCAAGAAATTCTAAATACATAGCAAAACACCAAACCAAATGTGACAGAAATATTCAATGCATGGATGAATAGTACACTTATAAATGAGTAAGATAGATTCTAGTAGGAAAAATTATCTAGAACACAGTGAACCAACTTTCCTAGCAGCAAACTTCACGAAGAATTCATAATCTTTCTACTTCATGTCAACCTAAGAAGGTGCAATAAGTTAGTCTCCTAGATATTATCATCAGCCATGTTGATGGAAGGCAAACAGGGTTCTCTAAGATGATCAAAAGAGATCAGTTCCATTTTGAAGACATTAAAAAATGAGTCATTTCTTACCCCAGTTAATGACAGAATTTAGGTCATTTTTTGAGATCAACTGACAATTTTGACTAAAACCAATCAAAATTACCATTAAAATAAAAATAAATAGTTGTGTCATCAACATAGATACCAAATTGAAAACTGATGACATCGGGAAGGTTGTGAATTTCATAAGAATTCATGTAAATTCATAGCTGTTGGTATAGTAAACTTTTGACTTAACAGACTAATGGGATATGACTGTCTCCCATTTTGGTGTCTGGTTATTTGATCAGATTTTAGAAAATGATTCAGAAAACAAAAAAAGCAATTGTTAAAGAATTAGTAGTTATAAAAAAAAAACAAAGGCAATACGCTGATGAAAGTGATTAGTCATTCAGTTTGTTTACAGGAGCTAAATAAATCAGTTTATTTGGCTCAGGTCACTTGACTCAAGCTGAGGTTAAATCTGCCACCCCCAGAAGCTTATAAATCCATGGCACCATTTCCCTTTAGTAATATATCTTCCCCAAATAAAGAAATCTCCAGCTAGCCGACCTCAATCTAGAAAAAGCCCAAGATACACTGCTTCTAGTTTGAGTAATATACCCTTGCTTGAGACATAGTAGATTAATCCAGCTTATTTGAATCTGGAGTCCTAAACATGACTTCTCCAGAAACACAGAAGAATCTCCATATTATATGTATAAGGCCCTATCTTTTCATTGTCCTTTCAATTTACTTGATATATGCTATATTTTTCTCAGCATGGGACATGTGTAAATATGTATAGTTTTGTCTATGTCTTAATGGTATAAAAGTTTCATTAAGAACAAAGAATGTATTAGTATTATTATATCATGAATATAATAATGTCCATAATGGGAGAAATGTAAATGGGGAAATAATTCTTTCTCCCAATAGCTTATTTGTTATAAGCAATTTACAATATTTTATTCACAATGAACACACAGAAATAATAGCCAAGCCCAATTTCTGGCCTATAATAGATAAATCCAGAATATGTTGTAGTGAGTAATCTCAAAGTAAAGCTTTACTGTCATCTTGAACATTTTTACAGGTGATCAATAATAACATGAAAATACCATTTATGACCATTCAATGCATGGTAGTCTAAACAAATCAGATAGTAACTAAGCCATCTTTTTTCTTCCTTACTACCAACATTGTCAAGTTTTAAGATCTGAAGAAAATTTCTGATGGTGTTGGCTAAAGTTTCCAAAGAGATAAGTGTTAGGCCACAAAACAAAAAAATTCTTTTAATACAAACAGCAAATAGTTAAAACAAAAGATTCCCTTTTTAATAATATAAAGCAAGCTCTTTATTTCACTAGAAATTACAATGTCGCTTTGTTAAACCTTCTTAGTCAAACACAATGGGAATTCTCTTTCATGAGATAAAAAGAATCTCTAGTAGAGAAAGAAAGTGAAATTCTAATAAGATTGAGTACTGGTTATCCTTCATCTAGACTGCCAATCAAAGCTTGAGATCTCAGTCTACTCTGTTATTTAACCCATATCTGGGGAAATAGATTCATGTCTTTCTCAAGAGCCTTAGCATGGTGAACACAACAGATGAGGATGTAACTTGAAGTCAGTTTACCAATTTTTCTGTCTATACAAACATTATGCTTCTTACACATTCACTAACAAATACTGATAAAAACAAGTTATAGTTTGAATATCTAATGACTTGTTGTATTGGGTTTTCTGTCAAGAAGCTATCCCAGAAGGTTTCTGATTTTCATCAGAATTAGTCATTTGTTGCAGATGTAGCATTGGTCACAAGTCCTACAAATTAGACTCCATCTTTGCTGTCTTCTGTAGCAATACAATTTCTCATATATACATAGGAGACAAATAAATAGATTTCTTTTCTTTATAAATCAATTTAATGATTACGGTTTCTCAAGAATCTTGTCTTCAGCCCATTTTGAGTAAATTTAATGACCAGGATTTTTCAGCAATTCTGTCTCCAGTCCACCTTTGAATTAACAAACATAAGACCTAACCATACACATAAAATTTTGTTTGTGATTTTAGATAGGAACACAAGTGAACAGAAAGTGGTGGTGAGTTCCTCAGCCAGTATCTATATAATGAGTGAAAGGACTGATGGTTAGTGAATTAAATGGCCAGCAGTGTGTGAAGTGACCAGGAGTCAGTGAAATGGCCAGGCAGTGAGTATGTAGGGGTCTGTTTTCCATGGCTGGAACTAATTGAGAAATGGTGGGGGGGGGGGGGGGCTACTTCCCAACCAAACAAGGGCCTTGAAAGTGCCTTAAAAAGCATATGTCATTATTCTTTGTTGATGTCAATCACAATGCTGTGGAACATAGCAAGTGCTTGTGCATACAGCTGATCTTGAATGTCATCACAACTTGTACAGTGACCTGCAGAATTACTTCATCACGCTTCTACAGTTTTGTCTCTTTGTTTGTCTCTGCATAGTTGGAGTATCTACTATGAGAGGCAGGTTCAGGAATAAAATTATTTGCTTTATCAGGTACTCATTAGTTACTCAATATAATGCTCTGTTGCAATCCAAATTTAGACAATCCTCTCAACTTTGAAGATATAGTATTACCATGTTGATGCAATTGTAATTTCACTGTTCAAGGTCACACTTGAATTCTAAAGTAGAATTCCATGACTCAACAACCAGGAAATCTAAAAATTCCTGTTGTTACCAATTAAAAAAAAAACTCTTCTAAGTAAATGACAGAATTATTGAGGTTTATTAATTCATATCTGGAACAAAGAATTTTCTATTCCAAGATAAAAATCAAGCCTCCAAGACATCTTGAAACCTTGCCAAAAAATAAATACATAACTTCTGAATTAGTTAAATTACTCAAAAGCGCTTTTAAGCTATTAGCAAGGACCTTCTTAATTATCTCAAGGTCATGTGTTTTGCAGAGTAACAATAGACAGAATCTCATAATCACTTGCTAAAATTATTGTACTGTTTTGGGCTGACTAGTTTTTTTTAAATTCATCTCTTAACTCAGGTTCCATTTCATATAAAAAATAAGTTTGATTTTTACCAGAAAAAAGAAATTGTTTAAACAAATAAATAAATTGATAAAAAATATATTTTGCAATAAAATGTTAATATAATATTCAATATCATTTTCTCTTTTTACAAAATCCACTCCAGTCATACTGTCACATTAGAAATATCTATCATTATTGGATAATTATTGAAAACAGACTGAACCAGTCAAGCAATATTTTAACAATGAAAAAGCTGCAAATGTTCAACTGCAAATGTCCAACTGCAAATGTTATGTAACAGGAGCTCCACACATGCTAAATTCATATTTTCTCAGTAGTAAAAATGTTTCTTAAAATTATAATATATAATTTGGTGAATTCTTTTATATCTCAATTATTAAAACACTATTTGTTGTGGATTGTTGTTTAGTAAACTACACAATACAATAATAACAAAAACAGATATAAGAGGCAAAATGTAAGTATATTGAATAAAAGATATACAATCTGTACACGGTTAGTAGATTCAGAAATACTTGTTAGTAGGAGTCAGATATATACAAGAAGTAAGTCTGTGTAATAGTCTATAATCTTGCTGACCAACGAGCGGCGGTTCAACTGCTCTGACAAACACCAACTCTAACAACAACAACTACAACAGACAACTCAACTACCATTCTCTGTAGGCAGGATTATTTGTATGCTTTGGAAGAGTCCATTGAGTGTGTAAAAAAGGGGACACCTCAACACTATTATTATTTAAGATTTCAGGCATAAGAAATTTAGAAACATTCAATTAAATATTTGAATATCTTTACAAAAAAAAAAAGAAATTAGCATGAGTACTTTTATTTAATATATTCTACAATCAAATTTTACAAATAAAAGTAAAAAATTATTGAAAAAAATCAATATTTTATTTTAATTTTAACAAAATATTGATGCATAGTTTAATTTGTGTCCCATGCTCACACCAACCAAACTGAACCATTTCTGTATTTATCTATATTTCTGAGATGAGGTAGTATTTACATTGCCTCCTATGGGATGGAGTTGAAATAATAGATACAGAATTCCACTATAAAACTACATAAACTTAAGGAATCAGCACATATGCTAGGCTACAAAAATCTCCCAAGCCAACAGATGAATACAATATGGGAACCAGTAATATGGAGTGTCAAAAAAAAAACATTAGTGTCAAAAATTGCAATATGAGCTCTGGTAAAAAATACTAGAGAAAACCATTAACATCAAAAAATTACAATATGAAGTCTGGTTACTGAACATTCATTTGTTCTTGTCTTTAAAGACATATGGCCCAGTGGATATAGACATTGGTTCATTCCAGTGACTTGATCCAAAGTGTTGTGAGTTCAGTACCAGCAGTGGTGAACAACTTAGAGTCAAGTTAGAGGGAAATAACTCATGACTACCAAAAGAGGCTTCGCACAAGGAATGAGAACGATATACTCTAGTGATCATAATAAAGTGTTCAGTTCAAAATTCCTAGCACCTGAAGAAGGCCGGAACGTACAATGGCTGAAAGATGAAGACAATAGTCCAAATAATGTAAATAGTGTGAACTATTTCTGTTGTATTTTTATTCTATTTTTTTCTTGGCTAGATAGTTTCCCCTCTCCCTGGTGAGTTTGGTTGGTGTGTGCATAATATGCATGCACTGGCTACACTTTTACCACTTTTGACTTGCCTGGGGATATAGAGGTTCCCATTTTTCCACACTACAGTTATCAACCAACCTGATGATTGCATGAAAATGTATTGAAACTGGCAACTACCTACTTGAAATTTAATTTAATATATATATATATATATATATATATATATATATATATATATATATATGTGTGTGTGTGTGTATATTGTTATGAATCTGCCTATATTACTAATATAGCAACACAGAGAGGTATGCAACAAACAAAAAATATTTTACAATGGGTTTAGTTCCAATTTGGCTAGACACAACCAGATAGAGGATTAAATAAATATTTTATTTCATGTGTGTACAGATGGTAAAAGAAAATATATGTTAAATAATTCAAAATAAAAAAATAAAGAAAATTGTATGAGCAATGAAAATAAGATGAAGATTTCGATATAAGATAAGAAGAGGGTTTCTCCTGTCAGAAAGGTGAGCCAAACACAAACATCAATATTCAACAACACAAACACGATCTGCATGTGATTTTTAACATATGGGTATCTCTTCTCTTATTTCATCTGTAGTGAGGGTAGTAGGATTCCGTAGCATATTAATGGAATTTGGCCTTGTGGGAAGATAGCCCACTATAATTCATAAATGATTATAAATTCAAGAAAGGCACTTTTGAGTGTAAAATAACATTTATACATATATATATTTCAATTAATGTTTTACAATTAAAACAATACTTGGAATAAAGGTCCAATGAAATTAGAGAGACTTCATGGCAGACAGTAATGAACTGAAGGAGATAAAAGAATGTTCATTGAAGATATAATGCTGAAAGGTAAAAAGCTTGGTAGTATGATTAATGTTCATTATCAAGTAGCCTTTCTAAGGTCAGTAGGTCAGCAAGTTGGTTTGTGGAATGCCTTAGAAAAGGTCAGTTAGTACTTTGAGAACAGGGGAGAAAGAAAGAGGCAACATAGTAACAGCTTGACATAGGTCAAGGAAGAAACTAATTAAATTCTTCTCCTCTGTCTGTGCCTGTCTGACAAAGCGTTTGTGTCTTGCATTTTGGATCAAAACAGCTAGTTTCGAATTTCACCCTTGTATTTGGTTTCCGGCTTCCCATTGGCTGGTAAATAAAATTGGTAATTTGATCTTTGATTAATTTTTATTTTTCAACAGGAACATGTGCACTACGATTTTTATTCATTTGCTTTTTAGTTATGAGAGAGCACACATCTGGTTCATCACTTTTGTTCGGTCGGTATCACCACAAACATTTGACAAACAATATAAAATCATCTGCATGTAATTTTTAATATGTGACAAACAATGCAAAATCAAACTGCATGTAATTTACATTTAATTTCATTTATTACAATATAAAATACAATGTGTGTGCATGTATATATTTTTATTACTCAAACATTATTTTTAGTGGATACTCGTATTTGAGTAGATGCTCCATTTATTTATTAAACAGTATATTTTCATCTACTGGCTTGAATATTTGAAAAATTTTATTAGAGAAAAATATGTACTCTCCACATGTTGCAAAATGGGTGAAAACCTACTTGGAAACGCTTAAATGGAAAGTCCCCCCCCCCCCACCCCACCCTCCGTATTCAACAGACATTACCCCATCTGATTATCACTTGTTTCAATCGATAATACATAGCCTGGCTGAGCAGCAATTTCATTTTTATAAAGATGCCAAAAAATGGGTCAACTTGTGGTTAGCCTCAAAAGACGTGTCATTTTTCCAACGTGGAATTCAAATTCTACCAGAAAGATGGAAAAATTACTGGCTTGTGATGGATAATGCTTTCAGTGACATGTCTCTTACTAACTTTTGGAAATAAAACATTACTTTTCATGAAAAATCAGTTAGAATTTATTTCAAGGTTTTAATACATATATATTCTGTTGAGTTGTGATAAGCACCAAGGTTGTTGTCTTTTTTTCCAGTAGTTTTACTGATTCAAGCTCCTACACAAACACTTCCCGCAATCAAGCCCCCATCACAAAATATTTAACAAAAGTACAGAGAAAATCAGGTACAGCTGCACCGAGAACAAGACACAAATAATAAAAAGGCACAACAGAAAAAATATCAACAAACAACCCAAATAAATCACACACACGTGTAACTGCAGAATAAGGAATGAATGTCCATTAAACAGTAATTGTTTACAAAACAACGTAATATACCAAGCAACAGTAAAATCACCAGATAATGAGGAAAAAATATACATAGGAGTAACAGAAGGACCCTGGAAATAAAGACATTACACACACAAAACATCCTTCACAAATAGAAAATACATGAACAGCACAGTGCTTTCTAAGTACATACATCTGGGAAGTCAAAAACAAAACCCAAATCACCCCAAAAATAACATGGAAAATACGAAAAAGAATACTGGCCTACAACAATCAATCAAAAATCTGCAAACTCTGTCTGGAGGAAAAAATAACCATTATTATCTTCCCTGACCAAAACAAACTACTAAATAAACGATCTGAACTAATATCAAAATGCAGACACGAAAACAAATTTTTACTATGTTACTACATAAAATAGAAAACTAATAATAAGGAGCAAATTATAAACAAATTAACAAACTGTCGTGATACAACACTCATTACAATAAATAATAAATAAAATAATATAAATAAATAATAACAAATCATAATAAAAAATAAATAAAAAATAAAAATAAAAAATAAAAAAGTAATAAAAAATATAATAAATAAATAACACCCAAATAAATAAATTAATCATCAAAAATCAAAAGAATAAACAAATAACAAGTTAAATAGATTTACCCTAATAAATAAATAAATAAATAACCAAGCCACTCCCGCCAAAATAGCCATTAGAAGGATTACCCACAATTCTCCACTGATATATATATATAAATAGCCAAGGAAAAACTCAACACATGTGGCTTGATGATTGCGCTTAGCATGAAACAGTCTGTCACCCTTGAGTATTGACTTCAATGTTCACTCTTTTATATATATATACAGGTGTGATGGATGAATTGCTTAAATTATGCAAAAATTGAAGATAACACTGACATCATTTCAACAGATATATTTACCAAAATTACACAAAAATATCTTGAAATACTAAGGAGTAAATTTATTTAATAAAATTGCCATTGACTTCAACCACAGCCTTCAGATAACTTAAGGAATCTCCTGCATAGTCTCCTTGTTTAAATTGGGGAATGCTGCCATAATCCTTGCCTTCATTTCATTTTGGCATTGCAAGGAGTTTTGTTGGTCTCCCACTCAACACATAATAATTAAAGGGGTTGCAGCGTGGAGTTATATGGTCAGATGTAATGACTGATATGATTGCAGAAATTGTCTGACAGCCATGGCTGGGTTCTGCTCGTATGACATGGTGCAGAGTCCTGTTGCCAGATATAGGGTCTTTCAGCAGCAATTCTCTTGACCCAGTGCAGCACTACCATTTCAAGGCACTTGATGTAGGCCTCTGTGTCAAGTATAAGGCCCTAACCAATGAATTCAGGAGTTCTTTTTCTTATCAGAATGATCAGTGAATTTTTGAGCTGCTGTACCTTCATCATCACCATTAGACTCATCCAACTCTTTTCAGATCCTTAGCACTGTCCTCAAATTGACACCGAAATACTCTGAAATGTTTGTATTGGAGCTCCCAGTGTAAATGTCAAGCAGTACAGTATGTCATTTCCAAATTTCTGGCAGAGTGAATTGTGTTATGGTGCTCTTTTTCTCATAGAAAGTACTCAACTGACCTTACTATACTGTGCAGTGGACAAAATCAAAAAGAAGCAACATATATGCGCAAAATTAAAAATATAAAACGGTGACAATTTTTCCATTGCACCCCGCACAAAAGTATTCATAAAAATGAGAAATAGCAAGACATAGTAACAACAAAATGAGTGTTATTTATCATCTGGTTGTTATGTGGCATTGAAGAAATGAGAGACTGAGTAAAATTGTGAGTTTGGAGTCAATTTTAGATCAAATATTTATTAGAATTTGACAGAAAGATAAGATAAAGAATAAGCAAAGTGTATACAGTTTTTCTCATAAGATTTTCTTTTAATATATATAGAAGTGTTCAATGACTTTCTTGTGTGTTTTTTAAATGAATGTCCAGATAATTTAGTTGGAAAATACAAGAAGGTATTTGGGGTTTTCCTAATTCAAATTTTTGTTGAATGCAAAGAGATAAATTTTATTAAGGTCCGAACAAAGAAAAGGAGCCAAAATTAAAGTTCATTACATGTGTTGAGAGCCTATCCATGTTGACTGTCTTTTCAATCGTTAGAATGTTATGTACTTGTGTGCATAAAGGAGAAAAATTGTATTGATTCCCATTGATTTAATGACTGAATTAATGATAATTATAATTTTTATAATTATTTTTGACACTATAATTAATTTTTATTTATTTTTACAGACATGACACAATGACAGTATAATTCATTTTTTATTTATGTATTTTTTTATGGACACAATCAACTCCTACAGAAGGTAGGGAAGGAAAGTGTTAAGAAAATACTAAATATCAGTTGCAAGAAGACTGAATGCATAGTTTGTTAGCAAAAGGAATAGCCCAACATGAAAATTACAAATTGGAGATACCAAAATCAAACAAGTACAACAATTTAAATATCTGGGAAGTGTTTTAACAGTGGACAGAAAGAGTCACACTGAAATCCAAAGATGCATTGCAATAGCGAAGGGTGTCTTCTAAAATCTAAGCAAAGTATTAAAAAACAGGAAACTTTTGTTAGAAACAAAGAAAAGAGTATTATGTAATATTAGTCCTCCTATAGGGCAGTGAATACTGGGTAATATCTGCACAGATGACGATAAAACTTGAAGTTGCAGAAATGTAGTTCTACAGAAGGATGCTGAAAATCCCATGGACTTAAGATATGAGCAACATTGAGGTTATATAAAAAATGGAAACAAAAAGAACACTTATACTTGACAAAGAAAGAGATAGTTGAAATTTCTAGAGCATATAATGAGGAAAGAGGTTTGCAAATTTTGATACTCACAGGGTAGATGGAAAGAGAGCGGGGCAGAGGAAAACAATGCATGACCTACCTAGAGATGGATGGCAGGGCAAAGTTTAGGAAGTTTTGTTAAAAAGATAAAATTTAAGAGCTACAAAAAAAGA
Source organism: Ascarosepion bandense (assembly GCA_037127315.1). NCBI lineage: Eukaryota > Metazoa > Mollusca > Cephalopoda > Sepiida > Sepiidae > Ascarosepion > Ascarosepion bandense. Next base: position 49,429 of record JBBBDQ010001612.1, on the reverse strand, counting down.
AAATTGTGGAAAGCCATAATCGCCTACGTCCTGAAGGGACACGACATATAGAAGAAGAAGAAGAAGAAGAAGAAGAAGAAGAAGAAGAAGAAGAAGATAAATGATAATCTTGCGCTTGCCTGACTGACGACCGGCAAGGAAACGAGTTATCATTCCTCATAAGATCAATCATTTTTACAATTACCATGGCAACATGCAACGTTCAAGCGGAAGTTGCATATGTCACGTGACAAGAACTCTTTCGGTGACTGAAATTATTTTTCTTGTTTTTGGTGGCGGTTGTTGTTTTCGTTGTTTTGCTCAAGTTTTATTATTCATTACAAAAATGCCTAAAGTTGTATCTCGAAGTGTTGTGTGTACAGACACTAAAGATCAAGAAGAATACCAAGGAGAAAAACCACTATATATTTACTACTGTATATGTGGACAAATGTCGTTGATCTTGGGTAGGTCAAACAAAAAAAAATGACTTTTCTTTTTTTTTTTAAGCTGTGGTAATAATTTTTTACCTGAAAATTTATATGCGTTTTTGTGAAATTGAATTCATATAAAACCCAAAGTTTATGAAAATTTTTAGAGGAGTCAGTTACGTTATTTAATTATTTTTAAATTTTTTAAAATCAAGCCATTGAAAAAAAGATGTTCTCAAAATGTATTCTTTCCTTTTTTTATCTTTTTAAGAATTAGTAGAATTGGTTTAAGGATAGGTTAAAATATTTTACTTAATTTATCCACAATGCAACGAGTATAAAATTTTAAAAAATAGTCTCTTTTTTTTTGTTACTAAAACGGGCTATTATGTGTTAAAAAAGGTTCTTTGTCAAACTCGTAGTTAAAATCTGACCAAAAAATGAAACTTTTTTTTTTTTTTTTTTTTTTTTTTTTTTTTTTTTTTTTTTTTTTTTTTGTTTTTTTTTGTGGGAAATCCCTTTTTAGTCCAGGAGAGAACATGTTAAAAATAAAAATAAATATGGACATTAAATGATTGACTTGATAAAGTTTCATTCCGTATTGCGTGATATGTTATTTTAAAAGTTATTTTCTTAAGTGTGTCAAAAAAGATTTCAAAATCAAATTCATCAAATAATTCTTCTTGCCATATAAGACCAAAGTTATTAATGATAATTTAAATAATATTTTATCTTTTCTTTTTTTAAGTTAGTTTTTGATCACACAAAAAAGAAATTTTACAATTTTAAATTTGCAAGAATTTAAAAGACAAGTATAATTACTAAAAAAAATCTTGAAATCTCTCTTCCTTAAGAAAAGAAGTCTAATAATGAGACTTAGCGGCTAGTGCTACCTATTTTCATATATTTTTATTTTTATTTACCAGTTTTTCCTATATTTTATTTAGAAGTTTATTGAGGTGGTATATGACAAGATGGGATTTACTTGATGCTGGAAATTTGTTAAATTTGTTTGGAAGAATCTTTAAAAAAAAGCATAAAACATCCAGTTTTTCGTAATATCTAATTTTTTTTTTTTAAATGAATTTTTCATTAAAACAAAGCCTTTTTTTAAAAGCTTTAATTTTAGCTTTAATTGAAAGCTGAAGGATTTTTTAAATTTACTATTTCCATTAAGCAAAATACTTCTTGTAAGTGTATTTTCAAACAAATTATGTTGATTGGAATCAATTTTTAAGAATTTTTAATAGCCATCTTTCATTGCAATGTAATTTTCTTGATTAAAAAATCTTCCAAAAATCAAATATATTTTTCTGAAACTTTATTTGAGCAATAATTTGCTAATGATTTGAAGCAAGTATTATTTACTTTAAAACGAATTTTAAAACGAACAGTATTAGTGATTTATGTATTTTTCAACACCCACACACTTGTCAAGGATTGATAAGCTTTTTTTGTTTTTTGTTTTTTTTAAATCGTTTCATCCCAAGCAAGGCGGTACCGCCACTGATGCGCAGGGGGCTACATAAGAGTAAATGTTTAGACAGGAGGAGAGTGAAGAGTAAGACGAACCAGTTACAGGGGGTGTCAGAAAAATGGCAAGAGAAGGATGGGGAAACAGGTGTGAAGACAGTTGCAAAGGTAGAAGAAAGGAAAAGAACAAGATATATGGGGTGATGTAGAAAGAACTAGAGTCAAGTGGATATTTAAATTCCTGAAGGTTGTAGCTGTCAGAAAAGCAAGTATATGGAAGTGCGTTCCACAGGCGGGAAGTGTGAGAAAAGAAGCTGCTGGAGTAGAATTGTCAGCTGCATTTGTTTGATCTAACTGTAAATGAGTGGGACCTTGTTACCAGTCTGGTTGCACAAGTAAATTCTTGTGGCGAGGGCACCAGTGACTTAAATTCATCAGAGCAGAAGCCATGAAAATATTTGTAGAATAGACAGAGGGAAGCCACATCCCGCCAGTGAGAAAGTGGCTGGAGTTGAGCTGCCAAGTCAGGACCTATCACATTACAGATTCTCCTTTGGAGCCTATCAAGAACACTGAGATAAACAGCAGGGGCGCCTGACCATATATCACAACAGTATTCTATGCATGGACGGATGGTTGATTTGTATATGTGCAAGATGGATTCAGGCAGAAAAAACTTCCTGGCCTGACACAGTGACCCAACCTTTCCTAGCAGTGGATTTTTTTTTTTTTGACTCAATGTAATGATTCCACTTGAGGTTGGAAGATAGGGTAAGGCCGAGGAGGCACAATATATTGCTTTCAGGGAGACTCGCTTGATCTAGTCTTATGGTGGAGCAGGAGAGGTTACCTGTGATGGTTGACAGTAGTTTCAGTTTAGAAGCATTGAAATTTACAAGCCACTTCTTACCCCAGTCCACCACTGAGTGTAGATCCTTCTCAAGATCAGCAGCGAGGTTGTTTGCCTCAACAAATTTCTTACTGATGTGAGAGTAAATTGTGGTGTCATATGTGTAGATGCCTACTTGGGACTTGATCATGTTTGGGAGATCATTTATGAATAGCAGGAAGAGTGTCGGACTTAGGATAGAGCCCTGGGAGACACAAGCATTTGTACAGTAGGATGTCAAAGCATGCCCATTCAAGACATCCTTCATTATGCAGTTAGATAGGAAAGATTGAATCAGATCGAGCAAGCGTCCAGTGATACCATAGCCCTGCATGCCAAACCTTATCAAAAGCCTTGGAGACATCCAGGGCACAAGCCTCACCGGATTTATCAAGGGCCTGGTATATATGCTACGTGATGGTTGCTAGCATATCGGCCGTAGACCTGACAAAGCAGAAGCTGTACTGCCTGTTTGAGAATAGTTTATAGACAGTAAGATGTTGAACATTGATAATAGCCTCAAACACTTTTCCAAAAATTGGTAGAAGGCTGATAGGGCGATAATTGAATGGGTCCAAGGGTTCCCCTGTGTTCTTAAATACAGGAATCACAGAAGAGGACTTCCAGAATGCAGGAAAACAGGAAGCTGAAAGGTAGTAATTATAGTGTTTAGAGAGGACAGAGGAGAGTTCAGGGACACATTCTTAAGGACAATGACCGGGATTTCATCATCTCCGCTTGCCTTATGGGGGTCAAGTTTTGATATTACCTTAGATACCAGAGACGGAGTAACATAAACATCTTTCAGTTGAGCCTCAATTCTAAGAGAGGAGTCAAATGTGGAGTTTGATGAGAATCTGTGAGTAAAGCACTCCACCTTTTCCACTGATGCCATGAGGACCTTAAATTTATTGATTAAGGGAGGGATGGAGGATTTGCTGTTTGCAAAGCCGGCAATAGTCCTTGGAGTTGAACTTGCGGTCAGCTATGCTCTGCCTCATTCTCTTAGTAAACAACTGCTTGGCGTCATTCAGGATCCTATTACACTCATTACGAGCAAAGACAAATAGGCACCGATTGTGGTCAGATGCATGGCTCCGAATTAGCTGGAAGTAGTAGTTTCTGTGGGCAATGGCAGACAAACAGGCAGGAGAGAACCAGGGGGATGAATGAGGTTTGAGAAGAAACTTCCTGATCGGTATGAAGGCATCAATGCCAGTTTTCACCCAGGAAGAAATCTCAGAGGTGCAGTCATCAACTGGGAGACTGAACACTTTTCCTCAAGGGACATCGCAGAGGAAATCACAAAGCGCATCCCAGTCATCTCTTTGGTAGCAGTAGGAGATCCTAGGGGAAGTGAGAGTGGTAAGATATATTAAGAGAAACAACAGCATGATCGGAATTACCGAGAGGGCAAAGCTGCGAGATTTGGCAGGTGTCAGGTACAGAGGTGAAGCAGAGATCTAAATGAGAAGTGTGTCCTGAAAGGATGCTGGGAAAGCATGTGGGGAAATCCACCACTTGCATAATAGATTGAGAAATAGCAAAGTTTATAGCGTGAATGCCAGCTGAATCAGTAACAGTCTTTTAGCCACTTGACATGATGGGCATTAAGATTTCCAAACATAATGTTTATTGCTGTCTACAAAGACTTTATCTGTTAAAAGATGATTTAAGAAAATGACGCGTGCTTTTTTATATAATTTTTAAGTACTCAGTAATCTTACAAATATTAGAAATATTCTCTGTAATCTAATTTTAGGAATGTTGACTTGAAATTTACTGTAGTCATTAATCTTATTTTCTGATAATGTCATGTATGGTTGCTGATACTTTCAAAATGAGCACATTTTATACACATGAAAAAAGTTAAAAATTATTTTAAAATCTTCGTGATAATTTGTGTTAAGCTTTTCAATTTTTACTTAGTAAATATAGTCTTCACTTAACCAAACGCAAACAAAGTTTTGAAAAAGATTTAAAAGATTTTTTGAAACTATGTATAAATTATTATAATTTAAAAAAGTAAAAAAATGAAAACAATTCTTGTAAAAATTCCTTATTCATCACAAGATTTTTTTTCCTTTTGGCGATAATCTCCTTAATGTATATAATTTATAAAAGCAATTTGAAGCTTATCTAATTAAATAATGTCATAGTTTTATTGCATGTTTTTATTTTACTATTCAGAGTAGATTTTTGGGAAAGAAGAAGAAAAAAAAAGATGATTTACATTCTTCATAGAGTCTGGCATTTAACTAATGAAACAAAGTTTGCAGACAGAATTTAATTTCTAGAAATTTCATGAAAGATGTGTGTATGTGTAGGGGGGTAACAGGCATTAAAAATTTACTAGGATTTTATAAAAATAATAATTTCATAAATAAATTTATTCATTTGTGAATAAGTTAAAAAAAAAATTCTTACAATTATTTGATTTTTGCAAGAATTTCCAAATTAATGTTTTTCACTGGTAACAAAAAAAAATGTCTTAGTCAGCTATGGTCCCACACTGATGTAAAAAAACCAAAAAACAAGATTTTTAACCATAATATTGAACATGCTAGGCAGAATTCAAAAATACTTCGGTCTTTCCTCTTAATAATAACAAACATTTTGTTTGACACTAAAACATTTGACATTAAAACATTTTTTAAAATATTTTTGGCTAATTTTCATCATGCTATGCTGTTTTTAGTGAAAAAAGTGGTGGTACCTACTTTAAAAAAAATATAAAACTTAAAAATTATTTCAGATTATTTTCTGTAAGTTATGCTGAGAAAAAATTGACTTTTGTTGTTGCAGATTGTCCAATGGATAAGCTTCCTTTACGAAAGAGGGATGGAGCACGAGTTATTGACAGTCAAAAACATGCACACAAGTTAACCTATGACCCTGATGACATTGTCTACTTAAGAAGGTGGAGACAGTACTTTTTTCTTCTTGACTTGCTTTATATTGATTTATGCTTATTTCTACTGTGATCAGAAGCAACTTATATTCTTGTAATCTGCAGTTCTTTATAGTTTATAAAAGTTGAAGATTTCAGATGTTTTCCATGTAAACTTAGCTTTTCTAACTGTTTATGTACATTATTGAATGCTTTTTTGCAATATATGGAACACAGGTATTTCAATTGCTTGTTCTGAGTGTAAAAATTACATTTTTTATTGCATCTTGATCTAAAATCACATTGTTTTTTCCTTATTTCCAGTTTCATTAGAATTCTAATTATTAGTTTTATGTGGCACACTTTTTGATTGTTTGATGAAGTTCCCATACATTTGTACCTGGCTTCTTTAGCAGCACGATGAAAATTAAGACTGTCATCTGATTCTTTTGCATTATTCTCTTGAATCCAGGTAAAAAAGTTACAGAACAATGTATTTTTTTTTTTAACTCTAACTATAAAGACAATGTGAATAATGGAAATCTCGGCTCTTGGTGCTGTTGTAGATCAACAATACTTAGATTTAGTGAAAAATAACTTTTCGTTCTTTTTGCTATGGTAATTATTGAAAATAATAAGCACAGTTTAAAAATCTGCTACAATAATCTCAGGTATACCAAACATTGCACTCATAAAATAAATTTGTGACTTTTCCTACCAGAATTGTGCCTTTTTTCCTGAAACTATTATCTATTACAGTTCCCCTTTATCATTGATGTCTTTAGATTTTGTTATATTTATGGAAAATAAAAATATATCAATTCATAAAGTGAAAATTTAATGTAAATTAATACTTGGCTTTTAATTCCAAGCTAAAGAAGAGATTGTTAAAGATACAAATTCTGAGTTGTTAAAATATCTTGTTTTTCAGATCTGAAGGAATTGAGAAACAATACAGACAAAAATGTAAAAGGTAAGAACAATTGATTTTTTAAAAATCCATGATTCAAATATTCATTGTTACTTTCTAACAGACCCATTATTTACAACTCACAAAAAAACAAAACTTGATAAATATTTTGGTAATTCTTTCCACCTTAGTTGATAACAAGCCCAACACATATGTCTTTATTTAGTACTTATATTTTTGCATATAATAGACCAAAAAAAACAAATCAAATCCTGTTAAAAAGAAAGAAAGAAACAAAAAAGAACTTGTAAAATATCTAAAATCTAAATTCTTTCTCAGTAACTAAGATAGGAATAGCTGTGTCAGCTATAGTCAAGATATGTCAACCTGTTCTTGTGAAGTCGTAAACATAAAGGATAAAATGCTGTCCCTGATGTCTTCTGTCAGATGCAAGATAATCTCTTTACCTTTTTAACCTGAAAATTCTGTTATAAAAAATAGTTAATATTTTACTTTGCTTTTGTTTTTATAGATGTCACATTTATATTAGTATAATAATGATAACAAGTTCATTTTGAAACTTGGATTCCAATTTTATATTTAAAAGTATTTTTATTGTTTTTCTTTTAAGGTGTGGTTTGTGGTTATATTATCATCATCAAGGAAAAAGTAATGTGATGTTTATTGTTGAAGACGCACTTAGAAAAGCTGGAGAAGGTGTAAAAACTGATGTTTATAGTCAAATTTCAAAACCGAAAAAAGGTGATTTATTTTTCCTTTAAAACAAAACCTCGAAATAAAAGCCAATTTGAAATTACCACAATGTTTAAAGCAGTTAATAAGGCCCTGTATTTTATTCATTTTGTTTTTAGTTGTAAGATTTACAAGTTATCTGCTAGAAAAATCAATGACAAAATGGGATAAATTTTTGGTGTGGCATGTTTCAACCATTAGGACTTGATCAGACTAAAATGATGTTTATGTTGATATAACTAAACATGTGCACAAAGGAGAGGAGATGCTGAAATTTTAATCTATTAAATTTAAATGTTTGGTTATATAGTCTCGTCAATTTAATTTAATTTCTTTTTATTTTGTTTATATTTTATGACTTTTGTTATTAAGTATCCTAAATTGTGATAATAGAAAATCTGCCAAGAAAAGTGAAATGAAATGTAAGAACCTAGATACAAATTTACTGTGGATGATCTAGCAATTAAAGCACTTTCTATGTTCGTCTTTGGTGAGTAGCTCTTTCTTTTAAATCAACAAAATTATGATCACTCATTATGGTGAGCAATTAATACTTTCAGAATTTTGCTTCATAAAGATCCCTTTTGTGTTCATTTAATCTTTTACTTAAATTCCTTGAGGCTTCACCTATGTATTTTTTTAACAATTATAACAGGGGATTGAGTAAATTCCTCTAAGTTTTTGCTTGTTATTTTGTTTTTGTATTCAAGTTTTTTATTGATTTAGTAGTTGTAATAAATTTTATGTTAAGTTTAAGTTCTTTTGAGTTGTAGTTGGTAGAATCATATATTTTGATTTGCTGGGTTTGTCAGAATGGTTCGCTCTCCTTCTTTTTTCGAAATATTTTATGAATCTTTTGTTTCTCATTGAATATGAAATAACAAATGGACCCTGGCCGTCAAAAATGACAGCAAAATATTTATATCAATATGCTGTTTAAAATGAAGGCAACATATATATTGATGTACCAACTATTGAGTATCTTACATTAAGACATAAAAAAAAAAATCCAAACCCTTGAGTGAGACAGGAGAGAAACATATATATATAATTATATATCTATGACACAATGGAGTTTCATGCATTATGCAATCATCAGGTGCATATTTCAAAGTTTGAAATATGTATCTGATGATTGCATAACACATGAAACTCCGAGTTGTGCCATAGACTTAGGATATGTATATTTATTAATGTGTGTATGTATATATAATACAGCTCTGCTCATACATTGAGCACTTTTAACACCTGAATAATACTATACATATGTGCACCCTCATATATAAAATACACAACAATTTTTATTATAATAGAGAGAATATAGCTATTATTCACTACTCAACAACATAATTATTGTTAAAAAAAATAAAACAATAAGGCACTGTTAAAAAGTGAATATGTGGCAAAAGCTTTCATAACTGGTAGTGAAGTTTACTAACTGGTAGTACAGAGAATGCTGCCTCACTGTTGTCACTCTTTCTCCGTGAGCATGACAGGAGAAAAAAAAAATATATATATATATATATAGTAAATACTGGAGAACTCGAAATTCTGAAAAAAGTATTTCCAGTGTATTTCCTTTTTCATATAAATGTTGTGAAGGTTGCAAATTCTGTGTATCTTTTAAATAGAATTCGATAATTTTTCCACTTTGTTGTTATTTTTCTTAACATTGTTCTGGTAAATAAAAGTTTGTCATTTTCTTGAAAATTTTATGTGTAAAAATAACTACTTGTTTACATTAATAACAGTTGTACTATTTCAGTTTTAGTTAGTGTAGCTAGTAAAAAAAAAATTCATTTGCTTCCTTAAATCCTAACTAATCTTTTTTTTTCTCTTGTCCTATTATCATTACCTGGATTATACTGCCCACCAAGATTGTCTCCCCAGGTTAAAATGATCAAGAAGACAATTCAACCAATGTGAGATTTAAACATGTTTCATGGTTGGAATACTAATGTTTTAACCAATCAGCCACTGGCCCATTCCATTAAGAAGTGCCTGAAACTCATACCATGCACTGATTCAAGCCTTTTGTGTGAAATTGGGTAGGTGAGAAATTGGGTAGATTTTGTTGTAAGGTCTCCTCAGAAGTTGCAGCATAAACCACAAATTGGTTCTGTGGTAGTTGAAGAAAGACAAATATATTTGTGCAAGTGTCTGCAGCAGAGATTAGTTAGCCACTCTAGCAGATGGGTAAACTTAGATAACAGGTAGCCAGACCACCATCTCACCTGAAACATATTCCAATGTACATTTTCTTTAAAGCAATTGCACTCATTTTAAAATCTCGGATTTAAGAAAAGGGTCTACTGCTGTAGAATATCAATCTCGAGTAATATAAAATTTTGTGAATTTGCTGAGAAAAATAATGATGATGAACCATCCATCTGAATCAAGATTAAGTTTTACACAAGTAAATAAGAAAGCTTTTTTTATATTTATGAATATATGATCTATAAATTGATGTGCTTGTATATATTTTAAATTCTGTTTGCAGGTGACATTAACGAAACACACTAAAAATATGGGCAAGTTCAGTTCTGTGACAGTTTCCACAGTTGATGAAGAAGAAGAAGAAATAGAAGCGGTAAGAAAGCAACAAACATTCTTCTGGGAAAATATAATAATGGTCAATAAATTAAATGCTTCATTGTTCAGCATAAATTTTAAGCAACAGTCACATTGTATTGATGATCCATACAAGCATTTATGTGACAAAAAAACAAAAACAAAAAAACTTATAGCAGTTGGTAATTTCACCATTGAAATTCCTCGTTGGTGATAATTGTTTTGTTTGCAATCAGCATTTTTAAGAAATGCCTATATATAGTCTCCAAGTAGGCTATGTGATGAGCTTATTTCAAATTATTGTTTATGTTAAGGTGTTTGTCTGAAAATATTGATTCTACATCTAAATATTCAAATGAAAAAAAATAATAAGTTTTACTCATAAAATCTATATAGACCACTGAAGTAAGTCGAGTGTCACTGTCTTGTAGTTTTCATTAGTTCAATCCCTGGAACAGCTACTGTTTAGCAGGAACAAACAAGAACTAACATCACAAGGACAAAAGTAACATAATCAACATATGATATAATATATAACCAAAATGATGGACACATGGCCAAAATATTGTAACAATCTAAGATGAAAACAATAATTTGAATAAATAATCCTGGGTATGTTGATAATCTACATCTGACAGCAAGGCCTCTGACTGATAGATTGAAGGTTTTGAGAAACCACCTCTTAATTGCTGCTGTTCCCAGTTTCTCCTTGACATGGGGTGGGAGAGCCTGTTAGTGTTCACTATTTGCCTATAGCTGAGACACTAAGCAAAACAAAAATACCAAGAAAGTATAAAAATAACATTTTTATTTAAAAAATTATCAACAATTCATTTTTGTAGTGAAATTACCAGCAATATATTTTTATAGTAAAATTGGCACACATTGTCAAAGAACAAAACCATTTCCTGTGATTAATCTCATTTCTTGTAAGGAGAAACAAGTTTTCACTCCTTGTTGGATTTTGGAAGATTTGGTAAAAAAGAAAAAATGTAGTAAAGTAATTATGATGTCATTTTCTTGAATGTTTGAATTTTCATATTTAGATTTCTGCATTAAATAACCCATACAGGTTAATATGCCTCTGAACAAAAATATTCAATCCTTGAATAAAAACTCCATATTAAAGTAGTAATAAAACCCACATTGAGAATAATTATTTTGTTTGCAGTTATTTCTTTTTCCTTAGAAAATCCTTTTTATTTTTATTTGCAGAAAGAAATTGCTGATTCATATGCTGCTAATGCCAAAGTGATTGAGAAACAATTACTGAGGAAAGGGATGAGCAAAAGAAAATTGATGGAACAGGTAATAGATTTTTTTTTTTATCAAATCAAAAACTGCCTACATATGGTAGATAAACTTTTGATCAAGTGTTCTATATTCCATTTGAAATGGAATGTGGGTGTTTTATTTTGTGTGTAATTTTCTTTCCGTCAAAATAACTTTTTAGCAGAATATAAACAATGCACCCATCTGCGTAGAATAAATTTAACGACCAACAGCATTTGGATTACTTTATCACTGCCTTATAATCAGACGGAAAAAATAATTACAAAGTTGTACTGCAAATGCCTAGGTGTAAAATATACAAACTTGTCTGTCAACAGTGTTTTATTTTAAGATTTATAATGTACTGATGAATAGAGTACACAGCTGAATCCGGCCAAAGATAGGACAAGAACAGTACGGATTTGTCAAAGACACCAGAAGTAGTAATGCAATATTTATGCTCTGAATGTCATCATAAAGATCAATACAAATGCAGAATGGTGTGTTCCTGTGTTTTATAGATTATGCAAAGGCTTTCAACAAAGTATGCCACAAAGATCTGTTAGAGCTGACATATTCATGAAATACATTAGAATAATCAAAAATATCTTTTTTAATACAGACAGAAAATGAGTTCACCAGATATATAAAAATGGAATGTCTTCTCACCAGATCTATTCAACCTATTCATCAATTATGAAAGAATTAGAAGTTCTATCAGGATTTATTATTAGCAGCCACAATCTTAATAATATAAGATATGCAGATGATACAGTGCTGACAGCAGACACAGAAAAGAAATTACAAAACCTCCTACAGAAGGTAGTGAAGGAAAGCTAGAAGAGAGGACTAAGCATAAACTACAAGTAAAGAGAATGCACAGTTATCAGCAGAAGGATGAACCCAAAATGCAAATTACAGGTTGGGGATACTAAAATCAAGCAGGTACAGACATTTAAATATCTGGGAAGTGTTCTAGCAGAGGATTCAAAGATATATTGGAATGGCAAAGGAGGCATTCCAAAAGCTAAGCAGAGTATTAAGAGTCAGAAAATTTTTGTTGGAAACAAAAGAGTATTGAACTGTTACGTGATATCTGTCTTCCTGTATGACAGCAAATGCTGGACAATCTTCTTAAAGAGAAGATACTTGAAGCAACAGAAATGTGCTTCTACAAAAAGATGGCTTGAGGATATCATTGGCCAAACATGTGAGCAACAAGGTTTTATTTAAAAAAAAAAAAAAAAAAAAAAAAAAAGAAACAAAAAAGGAAGCTTATACTTGACATCAGGAAGAAACAGTTGAAATTTCTAGGGCATGTAACGAGGAAAGAGGACTTAGGAAATCTGATACTCATAGGACAGATTGAGAGTCAGAGGAAAGTGGCACGTAACATATTTGATGGATGGCAGAACAGTTAGGGAGAAATAATAAAATGGCAAAACTTATTAAGAGCTACAAGGAACATGAAGATGTGGAGGGCCAAGATCGCGTACGTCCTGAAAGGACGTAAGCACAAAAGAAGAATGTACTGTAATTAAGCAAGTTACTTCCCTTACATTTGTTAACCAAATAACATTTTAAAATCGAAGTAAATTTTAACCAGTTTTTGTTCTCAAACCATTGATAGTTATTCACTGAATATTAAATTCTGTTTGATCTCGAGAAGATGCGTAAAACTTATTTATTTTGTGCATTTCTAAATTAAAATCTTCTGTAACTATATCTCTTTTAACCCACTGTTAGTATTGTGAGGTTTAAACACTACCACAAAATGCATTTTCTTAGTACTTGGCAAGTGAGATGTTCATAAAATAAATGTTGTTACTTGTTCATGAGTTTCTGGTTTTAGTCATCATATTTGTGTGAATTACAAGCATGTGACCATAAAGTAAAGACTGTAATGCAAAGGTCAGTGACCTTTGTGTTTATTACTTGGATGTGAAAAAACAATTGAGGGGAAAGTCGGATTGATTGTACTTTTTTTTTCCTTTTTTAATCATACTGAAAATAAAATGAAACCTATTTTTTTCAGGTTTTTTTTTTAACTTACAAATTGATTGTCAATGTTAGCCTTTTCATTTATCCTATAAAAAACCAGAAAGAAAACATGTGACAGTATAGATCTATATTTAAAATGGTGTCTTTCAAAAAACCTATAGTAACAATGTACTGTATTATTACCAGAGAGCCAAGCCCTTCATATTTTGTTGTAAGAAAAATAATGTCCTAAGTGGTAAATTAATGTTTTTAAAATTTTCTTTTGCAAATAGACTTTTGAAAAAGTTTTAAATTAAAATGAATACCCCATACACATACACTTCTTGTAACTCTTATTTACTTTGTTTTTTCATTTTTTTTTTTTAATGACTCAGGCTGAAGAAGAAGCAAAGAAGAGACCAAAAGGCACATTAATTGACAAATGAACAAAGATGGATCAAGACTGCTGGTGATTTTCTTGCCAAGAGAAATAATTAAATTTCCATTAGAGATGAAAACATGAACGTCTAAAGAAAAAAAAAAAGATTTTTCAATTGAAGTATCACATCAGGTTTTGTCAGAATCCAAAGCTCCAAAAAGGTTCACTGAAATCCAAACCATTGAAAGGATGTGTCACAATGAGGCTTGGAGAGTGGCATTTTGAATATAGCAACTTGATTAAGATGGGCAGAAACTGTATATTTATTATTTTAATTTTTCATACATAAAAAAAATAAAGTAAATTATTTTTCTTTTCAAGGCTCCAGTGTCATTTATATGAATCACAATATTCCATATCATGTACTTGAAATTGAGGTAATATTTTAGCTCAAATAATTTCAGTTGGCATGGAAGACAATATAATTGCAATGTGTACAACATTTGGCCTATTATTTTTAAAATTATTTTTAGTTAAGTGTATTACATATGTTAAATATTTGTTGACATCTGTAATTTAAATATATCTAAATTAAATTTAGTTTTTAAATTTAAGAACTGCATTTGGTCAGTAATTGTATATTTATGTAGCAACTTAATTTTACAGAAAATGTCGATATTTTGTAAAAAGCTAAATACTGTTTAGAATAACAGACATATCTTATTTCTGGGATTTACAGAACTTTTCTTTGTTATTAAACAAGTTTGAGTCATATTCTTCAAAATTACAAAGACCAGTTTACAAAATATTTTTCTTAAGACAATAAGGCCATAATATATCTTCATAAAGTTTTTCTAATTAAATAATGTCTTCATTGTATTGCATTTTTTAAATTATTTAGAACAGATTTTTAGTAACTTAGGGCCTTTTACAAAAAAAATTAAATTAAATTTTTGGTTATAACTAATACAAAAATGAATTTATCATTTTCATAAAATTAAATGGAGGTAACAGATGTGAGAAAATTTTTATCAAGCTTTTATAATTAAAATGTTTTTAAAATAATTTAATACATTTATGATTAAGTCTTGAAAGTTTCATTAAAATCTGATATTTGATTTTTGCAAGAATTTTCAAATTCATGTATTTTCTTTACAAACAAGATACTAAAATTTCCTGTGCTATAATGAAAGTTTTTTTATGGTTAAATACAAGCTTTAAACTAGGCTTAACTGTTAATAGATAAAATAACCTGAAAACGCTGAATCGGATTTTCAGTGTGAGAAAGATAGAAAGAGACACACAAAATGAGAGAAAGGAATTACTTAGATACAAAGGCTGTTTGATATTTATATGTATTAAACATTCAGTATATTAGAATAGAAAAGCATTTCTATTCTTTTTTTTGACAGTTTCCATGCAAATGTGTTTTATTTCCTCTTGTTTAACCTATGATCAACAAGAGACATTTATTTACAAAAAATTGAGGAATCTTTATTATAGCAGTTTCAAAATAAAGTTTTGCAAATAAGAACATGATTAACAGAGATAATTTGAGGACTCAGTTATTGGAGATTTTGTGTTTTGTCACCCAGCCTGATTCTTTCATGTCCGTCTCCAAAAATCCCTGCAACAAAGAATAATTTTCTTAAATGAAGAGAAATATATAACCATCACTACTCCAATAGTCTCTATTTTTATGTCGTATTTTTCATTACTAATAATTAAGTGATAAGTTATGTGCTCTTCTGATTACCTGAGGATGCACAGGTGGTTTAATGAAAAAAAGTAGGAATTGTCCCAACTATGGGTTAAATAATATAACCGAGTTCTTTAGCCTTTCTTTGGAAACCAGTCTAAAAGGACAACTCTGAATTCAAAACCATATATAACCCATAGCATATACTATTGTAGTGTTCACAATGACTGATCCTGACTGCAGTCAGTTCTGCTTAATTAACTTTCTGATTACTACACTAGATGATATGTTCTCCATGGCACTTCAATATTTACATATTTAGGTACTTTATAATAAACAGAGTGATCTATTATAAAAACTTGGATGTTTGTCTTACCTTCATACCACTGCCAACACCATTCAGATCCAGCAAGAAGGTGTCATGACCATACAAAGAATTTAATTCATAGTATGTTACTGCTTTGTTTCCTAGAGGAAAAGAACATAGCAATAAAAAGAAAAATAAAGGGAAATATAGAAATCATTATTTTGAAAACCAACATACATTTTGCACAATATTCAATAAAGCACTCAACACTTCTTTTTGTATTATAAGAAAGAACAAATTGATTCCATATTAAAGATATAGTCAACCGATGAAAAGAAGTATGAAAGTTAAAAGTTGAATAAAAACAAAAGAAAATGATAACACTGATTTGTTGGAAAAGTAGATTCTCATTTTTTTATGAAAGTCTACTTTATCATTCAGCCACAGTAGCGGTTAATATTCTTAAGTCTGATATTGAGTGAATCTAGGCAGCTTATCAAGCTTCACGATTACTTTAGTTCTCAACCAAATTTCAAACAGTTTACAGAGTTAGATAGGACACCTCCTTAGCTACATTTTGAAAAAAACGTTTGAATTTTGGATCAGTAGGAAAAAGTTACATCAAAATATGTGAAGTCCAAAAAGGGAGACTAAGTACATAAGTGAGTGACTAACATTTCTAATAATAAGTCTTATTCTTTATAACTTTTTTTTTTGTTTCATATTTTTGCATGTGGTTTTCAACATTTAAATTCAGATGATATCTTTTATCATTTTTGTCAACCAAACTTTGCTTATCACTTATCATTTTATCAGAGTTAACTATAAATAATTTTTTTTTAATTTTTTTTTTCTAATCAGTTAAATCATGTGTTGAATTCATTTTTTTTTTAATGTAACAAGAAGTAATTCCCACTACAAACTAGTGACCAATAACAACCATATCCATTATAATCCTATTCACTACAATCTAAAATTAGTGCTGCAAAGAGCAATTCATGATTAGGGGATGTTAGTTAGTTTTTGATTTGATTGAAGTAAGTATTGCCATTTTGTTACTTTTTGTTTTTCAATTTTTTAAAATTAACAAAAGATTTGATTCACTAGAAAAAGATCTTTAAAATCTTCCAAAATTGAACAGGTGAAGAGGCTCATCCCTTGTTTCCTGTTTAGGATGTGGTTTCCGGTTTTTCTCTTTTCTAATCTTCTCACTGTTTTTTTTTTTTTTTTCAATTGGAGTAGATAGACTAAACTATCGCCCGGTTCACACTCCACCCACGTCTATTGAACGGGTGAAGAGGCTCATCCCTTGTTTCCTGTTTAGGATGTGGTTTCCGGTTTTCTCTTTTCTAATCTTCTCACTCTTATGTAGCCCCCTGCACATCAGTGGCGTTACCGCCTTGCTTGGGGTGATATGATTAAAAAAAAAAAAATATATATATATAAATTTTTTTCTTTTTAACATTTTTAAATTCATTTTCAGCATTAAATTTGTATTAAATTAATAGCAATGTTTGGGAAAATCATGGATTACATGGAAAATGCGCATATGCAAAGTAATATTCTTAAGATTATATTAAACCTGTAAAAGTAAGGGACAAGATATTCTAGTGAAGTAAAAAATAAGATATTAATAAGGTTAAAATATTGCAGCTAAAAATAAAATTTGAATGCAATATTTTAAGTAAGAAATGTCTTATTTTTTAGTTCACGAGAAAATGCAAGTTTAGACTTTTTAGAAACAACTTTGCCTAAATACATGAATAAACACCCCGATCCCGCTAAAATAAAAAATATAAAAAACAAAAATAAAATACAAAATATGCTGTACTGAAAAAAATCAAAATTAAAAAGAAAAAACACCCCACCCCTATCACGTCTATATAAGGAACCTTAAGAAAAACAGCCTCGCCACTAAATAAAAGAGAATAAATAAAATTTGTCTGGTAACAACAGACACAAATAAATAAAGCGCTAGCTAAGCAAGACGCCTAAAAATCCTTAAGGTCAACAAACAAGACAAGTTCCCAATCACACACAAGAAAACCCCATGCAAACACAAAACTGACCAAGTAATAACCCCCCCCCACACACACACACCAATCTCTGCGAAATTCTAACCAAAAGATATACCCGATAGATAAAAACGTACACTCCAACAGATAATACCATTAATCAACAATTTAGCACTTACACACCAGGCTCTTCAAAACTAACAGACAACAGAAGACACATTCCCTTCATTATCAATAACCCCAACCAACCTCCCACAACAACAATGAACCAAATATAGGGAGCAGACGAATTCAGTTTTGCTTTTACCTCCCGAAGAAACGTTGGGCATCCAACGTTGAAACAAACATGATTGTCGAGGACATATATTAAAAAATAATGTACATGTTCTAAAACATAATTTATAATAAATATTCACAGCTCTATACATCATAGATCGAGCACTGTTTTAAATTAATGTTTTGAACGGAAAAAATTCTTTCTTCATTCTGTACCCACTCGGATATATATATATAGTGAGAGAGAGAGAGCTAGATATGGATGTACATGCACATATATAAATATATTTCTGGTATTAATAAAATAGTGCTTGAAGTAATATAATGTATAAATATATATTAATAAATATACATATGATCTTAGAGTTGCATGTGCTATGCAATCATCAGCTGCTTATAATGAACTGACCATTCCGGGAATTAAATTTTTGTTTCTCGGAATGGTCAGTTCATTATAAACACCTGATGATTGCATAGCACATGAAACTCCAAGCAGTGTTATAGATATAGGATAATATGTATGTGTATGTATATTTATTATTTATATATGTGTCAGATTAAATAAATTGCAAACAATTGTCTGTGTATTAATAAAATCTGTTCATAGTCATGGATAATCTTTCGTGTATTATAATTGAAAGATGTAAGAAATGTGCTGTAACTTTGACAGTTGATTTTATTATCCATTTCTTAATGTTTCCAAGTACTTTCAATCTCCTTCCAAAGATCATCTTCAGGGGTGTAAGTTGTGGTAACAAAAAATAACTGTAAAACTGTGTTGCTAAAAATTACTGTACATTTTCTTCTTGCTTCAAATGCAGCAGTTGTCACTCCTGCACTCTCAACTATAAAAGTGAATGCCCTATTACAAAATAGCATTTATACACAATTAACTGAGCACAAATTAACTCTTCCACAAAAAAGATTTTTTACTTTGAACTAAAAAAATATTAAGCAAACGCTCATTAATAATGACTTCTCAAACAATATTGTAGATGAACAAATAAGATGATTTTTTAAAAACCCCAACACAGATCAGAATATAGTACTTCCACAAAAGACTCTAAACATATTAAACTTTTTTATTGCAATCAAACACACGATAACTACAAACAGGATGAAAAAAATCTAATTTGTACTAATATATCTCTCACAGATTCTAACAGAAAATTAAAATTAATAATATACTATAAAAATACAATCCTATTAATTTAATTATCTGTAATAACTCCTCCCCACCAACTGATGTATTACATAAGCACATTATATACCAATTCAAATGTTCCTTGGGAATATGTATCTCTAACAAAAAATATCTTGGATTTACAACAACTACATTAACAAGACATCTTACATTACACGCCTGACCATTCATCCATTTCTAAACATCTATAAAAAGATTCCTGTCTACATTCACAATATAAAAATAATGATTGATAACATAACTATCCTACAACCAAGAAAACAACAAAAACAAACTTCTGACCTTTAAGGCAATATTCATTAAAAAACTTAAGCTGTCAGTTAATAGAATCAGCTATGAATACTGTAGTCATGTTCTAAAATGTTTATAAAAAGAACAGTTTTTTCATGCTTTAATATGTGCATGACTATGACATTACAACATAAAAATATTCCGTTGTGGATGATTTGCACGTTCTAAAAAATGCTAAGCAATTTTTCAACCATTACATTTGAAGCAAGAAGAAAATTTACAGTGATTTTTAGCAACACAGTTTTACAGTTATTTTTTGTTACCACAACTTACACCCCTGAAGATGATCTCTGAAGGAGATTGAAAGTACTTGGGAACATTGAGAAACGGATAATAAAATCAACTGTCAATGTTACAGTGCATTTCTTATGTCTTTCAATTAGTATTTGTCTATATTTCTGAGATGAGGTAGTATTTACAGTATTTACATTATTTGTACTACTGTCCTCATCTTTTTGCCATTTGTATGACATTTTGGCCGTTGTACACTTCAGCCTTCTTTAGGTGCTAGGAATTTCAAACCGAATCCTTTATTACAATCACTGGGACATATGATCTCCATTCCTTTATGTAGATAATAACTCTCAGAAAACAGCCTTGGTCTGTCTACCCTATGTGAAGGGGTTATCAGAGAAAATACAAAGGCTCTGCGATCCATATAACATCAGGACAATCTTCAAAAGTGGTTCTACACTTTGCAGGTACCTCTCCCAAGTAAGACCCCCAACAGAGGAGGATATGACTAAGGACTTTGTGTATGCCATTCTATGTAGTGGTGGAAAGAAATATAAAGGAAAAACAGGCCCACCCCTTAAGGTAAGGCTACAAGAATATCGCAAGGCCATAACATGAGGGGAAATAGAAAAATCAGGTTTAGCTGACCACATATGGAGGAAGAATGGGGATTACCACCACCTATGGGATGAAAGTGAAATAATTGGAGTAGATAGACTAAACATCGCCCGGTTCACACTCCACCCATGTCTATTGAACAGGTGAAGAGGCTCATCCCTTGTTTCCTGTTTAGGATGTGGTTTCCGGTTTTCTCTTTTCTAATCTTCTCACTCTTATGTAGCCCCCCTGCACATCAGTGGCGTTACCGCCTTGCTTGGGGTGATATATTAAAAAAAAAAAAATTAAAAAAAAAAATAGAGAACGCCACTGGAAACTACATAAACTTAAGAAATCAGCACATATGCTAGGATACAAAAATCTATGCTGAACAAGAATAGAGAAGAACGCAATATGGGAACCAGTAATACAGAGTGCCAGAGAAAATCATTAGTGTCAAAATTGCAATATGAACTCTGGTAAAAAAAAAAATTACTGAACATAAGTCCCAAAAATTCAGTTCACATGGCCCAGTGGATATAGATGTTGGTTAGTTCCTGTGACTTGACCCAAAGAGTTGTGAGTTCAATACCAGGCTACAGCAGTGGTGAACAAGTAACTTACAGGGTTAGAGAGAGATAACTTATGACAACCAGAAAAGGCTCTACGCAAAAAAAATGGAGATTATATACCTCAGTAATTGTAATAAAGGGTTTGGTTCAAAATTCCGAGCACCTAAAGAAGGCCGAAGTGTACAACGGCTGAAACATACAAAGATGAGGACAATAGTTCGAATTATGTAAATACTGTTTCAATTATAATACACAAAAGATCATCCGTGAGTACAAACAAATTTTATTAATACACAGACACAATTGTTTGCAATTTATTTAATCTGACATGCCTAAAAGAAAATTGGCTGCCTGAATACATAAATATATATATATTACTATGTAACAAACAAAACATCAGTAAAAATAACATCATCAGAGACAAAAAAACTTTTGTAAATGGCTACAGAAGTGTCTGAAAGTTTCTGGGACAGCAAAAATTATGGACATTTCTTATATTCTTTATCTCCTACAAAATGGCAAAATGTCAGGATGCTGGGAAAGCAATAAAAATTCAATCAATCTTCCTTGTCGGCCATATCTAATAAAAGATGTTTAAAAGAATGGCTGCTACCCAAACACACACTCTACCTAGTCTGGAGATATATACTATTACTTATAAGAATGTTGCCCATAATAGGACTGTTTTAATGTTAGGAATATATTCTTTCCAATGTGATTAATATATCTCATCATATTTATTTTCATTAGCCATACTTCAGCTTCAGAATTACATTACATATGAATAAGGAAATCTAAAAATGCTTTGACATGTGCAAGGTTATATAACTAATTATATAACAGATTTGCAAAACGATAATATTTTGCCAATTTAAATCTCATGCCATTATCAAATAATGATCTTTAATCTCTACCAATCAAGAATCTATGTTGGCAGCAAACCGATTGTGTATGGATAGGAAGTGAACTCAGTAGGTATAGAAAAATAGAAAGGGGCATAAAACAAGGATGTGTTTTCTCATCGAATCTTTTCAACCTGTACAGCAAAGCAATTATGAGTGAAATAAAAGCCTTGCTAGGATTCGTCATTGGCGGCCACAATCTCAGCAATATAAGATATGCAGATGACAGGGTGCTGATAGCAGGCACAGAACAGAAAATGAAGGGCCTTCTACAGAAGTTAGTAAAAAAAGTAAGAAGAAATGACTGAGCATAAACTTCAAGAAAACTGTATGTATGGCCATCAGCAAAAAGAGAAGCTCAATATGCCAACTACAAGTTGGAGAAAGTAAAATAAAACAAGTAAAAAAATTCAAATACCTAGGAAGTGTTTTGACAGAGGATGGAAAGTGAGACATGGATATCCAAAGTCACATTGGCAAGGTCAAAGACGCATTTCAGAAGCTGACCAGAGTACTGAAAGACAGGACAATCTCATTAGAAACAAAGAAAAGAATGCTGGATTGCTATGTGATATCTGTCCTTCTGTATGGAAGTGAATGTTGGACAACCTCATCAAGGATGAAGGAGAGGCTTGAGGCAGCAGAAATGTGGTTTTACAGAAGGATGCTGAGGATACCATGGACAGAGCACATGTGCAATGGAAAAGATGCAAAAGAGAAGAAAACTCATACTTAATACCAGGAAGAGACAAATGAGATTCCTAGGGTATCTAATGAGGAAGGAGGGCTTGGAGAATTTAATACTCATAAATTGGATAAAAGGGAAGGAGAAACAGGGGAAAGCAGTGCAAAATGTACTGTACACTGACAGAGTGGGGTTTAGAAAAGATACCAAGAGAAAATTATTGAGAGCGACAAGAGAGAGAGCCTAGCAGAAGTCCATAATACCTTTGTCCTTAAGGGACATGATACATGAAGAAAAAGAAGAATCTCTACTATTCGTTTTGTTTCACTTTCATTTGAATGTGAACATTTCATGTATTTTTTTTTTATATTGAATTTATCATTGGTATTTTCAGTAATGTTTGAATATTTATTTTCATATTTTCCAACATATTTAGAAAGGAGACTTACCAGCATTTTGCAAGCTTTCAGCTAAATCTCTTTGTTGCCGAACTGGAAATAAAATATCTGTTTGAACTCCAATCACCATACATGGACAAACAATTCGACTGAGACCTTCAGTCAAGGAGCTAAAACCTTCCTTCATGTCAAATAAATCCATTGCCTATTAACAAGAAACATTTTTATTAATAGCAATTTAGTTGATAATTTAATTATTTTTCTTTACAAATACAGTATAAAATTATATATTTAGTGAGTTTTGTTTAAGTTTACTTCTTTACTTTTTTTTAATCGCTTAAGTCACAATGACATCAGTAGTGGAGTTGCTTAAGATTTAGTCAAATTTAAGTACAGTTACTTATAAAAAAACAAAAAACATTGTGTAGGTCAAAAAAAGCATTGCATAGATGTTTCAGCTAGCCCCCGCTTTTCCCCAATAATGTAAAAACGAATCACTTATTAACCTCTAAAATAGCCACACAAGTCATGTGTCTCCTCATTCTCCTATTTTTCAAAAATGCTAATTTGGTGGTCTTATTCATCTAAGGCTGCTAATAAGGTTATCTCTTCTTGTGTCTGTTCTTTCTGCATTTTGATAGTAACTCTTCACTCAGGTGCTCTTAGTGAGTTCTGTCATTCCCATCTCCTTTCTGATGGTTTTTATCAAAGTGTGCTATGCACCTGTATATATGGAAACCAACCTGATGTATCAGCATCATTTTACTATTAGTTTTACATTCCTAAGTGTTTCTTGTTCAGAAAAGCACATGGCCACCTAGCCATGTGATTTATCTCTTCTTCCTGATAAACTATTCTTCTTATAAGACCACCAGTGAATATCTGTAAGCAAACCACACAGTCCATTAGCTTTTAGTAGAAAAGCTCTTTCTCCAACATCTGCATACTAATCTGATGTTATAAGCTTTACAATCAAAGGATTTTTAGAAACACTTTTTAAAAATTTCAGCTAAGGAAGTAACTTATTTGTCATCTATTTCACTAAACTTACAAAAAATAAATTAAGAATCATCAGAGAATCATCATTTTATACAATGATCTTCATAATAAACAGTTTATAAAGATTATTTCTGTTTTCAAATTTACAATCCCCCCACCAAGTTCAGAGAAATATTTGAAGCTGATTAATATTCTGCAAAATAAGAGAGGCATGGTGGAATAATCAGATTGAAGAATCAGAGAGCTGAGTTTGAATTCCAGTTGGGTTCATTACATTCATTTACATACTAATACCCTTGGGAGAGGCATGCCTCTATCTCTTCTACTCCACAGTTATGAGTAAATATAGCAGGACAGACTGGGTACTATAGCCTTCGGTGGCAGCTGATTTAGGAGAAGGACAACTTTGAATTAAAAGAAAACCTGAGGGCCTATATTTTGTGGTCCTTGTCTGTTGATCAAGAGCTTGGATAGGAGATGGGTGCTGTCAAGCTACCTGAGGAAGAAGAATCAAAGTTTGTTTCTTCTACCATCACATCCCCATGATGATTAATAAAAATAGTAATAATATAAGTGAGATTTAGTTTGACTGTAGATAATAAAATTATTTGAACATTTAAATGAATAAAGCTTATAAAAGAAAACATATTGTTTGGAAACTTATAATGAATCCCATTTTATCGATTTCACCTAAAAATAATTTAAATTTATTTTCATTATATTTACTGATACTGGGGGTGGGGGAGGTTCATAAATGCTATAATTTTGGATACATAAATGAAGTCAAAATTGTCATTTAAACAACTTCTCCCACCCTACAAAAAATTATCAAAAGACTCATGAATAAAAAAAAAAAAAAGAAAAACTTACCTTTGATATGTAGAGAAGAGAATTTGGATCAAATTTGGTACTAAAACTTTCTCCTTGGTATTCCAAATAATTTTCAATAGTGAAAGTTGGACACAAACTAGGGTCCTTTAAAGGGTCAATTTTGTCACGACCAAATCTTTGATTCCACTCAGGACCACTTCGATATGACATGGTGGCAATTTCCCTAGAAAAAGATTAAAAAAAAAATTCCCACAAATAAACAATGTAATAATCCCACTTAAAACAAACAATACTAAGAGTATCACACTCTGGGCAAATCAGTCTACTGGTTGGTGAAATGATAAACAAATACATTGGCTTTTTATCACCAAAAGATATGTAAACAAACTTGAACGATCATGCCCCAAAGTGTCAAAAAAAAAACGGTTTTTCCCTTGATGTCGCTATTATTTTAACTACCTTCACGCCTCAGCAATGTTTATTGTTTTAAAAAGTGATGATTAAAATTTTAATAAAACCTAAACATATAAAAGTGAAATTATATATTTTCTTTGTTATTGTTAATTTACAACAAAAATAAACACTATTTATTATATTGTTTATTTGAACGGTTAGCAAAACTTCAACTAATTGCCAATCAATTTGAACTTTATAAAATGTAATAAGGATTTCTTTAAAGTTGGTTCACATATTTTAATAATTTATTAAATGTTTATAAATTTATGAATAAAAAATTGTTTTCATATTTATTTCTTTATAAATTGGTAAATGATAAATATTGCATTGCATTTGTTTTAATACAATTGTAGTAATTTTTAGAAAGCTGTAAATATAAAATTATTTTTGTAAATAAACATTCTAATGAATGACTAGTGTTTAAATTTTTTGTTATAAATCTTTTCAAGGAAAAAAAACATCTTTTTGACATTTCATTTTTTTGTGGGCACGTAGACATGTGATAACCTAATAAACTAGTTTATAAAAAAAAAAAAAATCAGTGAGCATGCTAAAACAGATCAGTAAAAAAAAAAATTGTAGATGCAGAAGGCGATTATCTCCCTTTTTACAGGATGAATTTACTAACGTCCTAAGTAGCATTGATGGTCAACATAGCAACCATTGGCTGATCAGGACAAGTGGTAATAAATGGTTGTTAGAAGAACAAGCAAATTAACCTGCATCTTAAATAAGGAACATAAAAGATATCACTCGGGCTGGACATTGTCCCTCTTAGGAACATTTTAAGTAAAACTTTTTTTCACATACTATTTACATTTTTTTCCATATGTGCTATAAATTCTGTGTGATATGAATTGTGATGAACATATGCATAATATATTTGTATATTCTAGTTCTGTATATAATGTTTTTGGACAACTCATTTTTGGATTTGATTTTGTGCTATTCTAGTTTTTCCTTCCATTCTGCTAAGATGTTAGTATATCATGATGTACTAATGCCTAGTATGGGCATTGGAGAGTAAAGAAAACCCAAGATATTTCTTCTCTCTCTCTAAGAAGGTCCCATTAAAATGAAAGAGACTGAATACTCTAAAAATATGTTTATCATAAAAGGAAATCTGCTATGACAATTAAGTTTCACTGAGTTAATTTCTTTAAATATTCATTAGTTTTCTGGAGAATTTTAGCTTAAAATCCTTTACATGGTCTTTGTTAAACTCAGCAATTGATTAGTAAGCAGAGAAGGAGAAAAAAAAAGTAATACCTAGCTAATTTCATGCCAACATGAGGAAAAGGTCCATCATAGTAGTAACCTTTATTCCAATTGGGGTCCATCATGATGACTTTTCTTTGAAGGTAACGCATAGCAATGGATGATGGATGGGACTGAGAACAAGCAGAAACAGACACCAATCTGAAAAATTTTAAATAAGAGAATGGTAAATTTGATAACTTTAAGGGGAAACAAATATTTAAGACTGCTTATTTGAGGTTTTCTTTTTTTTCTTTTTATACTAAAATTTGCTTAATGTAAAATTTGAGAAGCAGTCAATGTAGAGGATTACTGTTAAAATGCTAATGATGAATAAAGTGTGTCATATGAATGAAAGATGTAGATAAATAAGAAAAAGGATAACAGAGGGAGCAAAATTTTGGTTAGTGCTGAATGGCTACTAAATATAATGGAAAAAGATCCAGAGAGAAGATAGAAGGGTTTTGCTGATGACATATGGCAGATAATGACAAATTCATTGTGGATTACACTTTTTACATTATTTAGACTATTGTCCTCCTCTTTATTTGCCTTCTTCAGGTGCTAGTAATTTCGAAATGAACCCTTTATTACAGTCACTGAGGTATATCATTCTCATTCCTTGTGCAAAGCTGCTTTAACCTGACTCTCTAAATATCAAAATTTTTAGCACCTGAAGAAGGCCGAATCGTGCAACAGCCGAAACATCGTAAAAATGGCAATGAAGATGAGGTAAATAGTCCGAATAATTGTAAATAGTGTAAAAACTACCTCATCTGAGAGATATAGACAAATCATTGTGGATTGATTTGGAAAAGATTTTATCCTGCAGTTGACTTACCATGGCTTCTGCTTAAATGTCATCTTAAATTTTCAGGTCCTAGAGAAGTCTGACTTGATCTGCTAATGTCACGGGGAGCTGAACTCATTGCATAAAACATTAGCAAACTTGACATTCCAATCATTTTAAAATAACATCGTTGGTAATATTTACAGATTCAAGGGCAATAACTCACCTGCTAACTCTATCGGGATAAAGAACAGCAGACATCAAAGACAGCATCCCTCCAAGTGAGGAGCCAACAGAACCATGCAACTGTAGGAGAGAAGAAACAGGAATGTTAAGATATGCTGAAATTGTACAATCTAAGACATTCTGTACACAATGTTTACTTGAATTAATTTTGTTCTATCAAACATGCAAAAACATTGTTAGAAGTTAACATAACAGATTAAAAAAAAACAGTTTTATTTGAGCCTTATCTACACCAATTATTATTAGGTTGAAAAAATATAACAATGGGTAATTAAATGACAAAATTTAAAGAAGTAATCTCATGTAATACTTCTTCAGATGAAATGTTTTTACAGATGGAAGGAGAAGATTATATTTCTACATCGAGAAAAAACTCTGAACCTATATCAAACTACACTGGTTTACAAAAGTTTTTGTTTCTCTAAGGCAAGCACGTAAATAGGGATTTTTTTTTTTTTTTTACTAATTTTGATGTGGTAAATTCAAATTCCTGAACAGTTTTGTTCTATCACCTAGAGTTTTTTGGCTTTCACATATCACATTTTTAATATCAGTAAGTTAAGTGGCACACTTGGGCAATCATGTCTCTTTTGATCTATGACTGAGTAGGCAGAAGAGTTTCCCACAGTAGATTGCCATTTCTTTCTGTGGTAGACTGGTTGCCAACCAAGGCTATAGAACCCAGTCTGTCGCTATTCAAGCCATAGCTAGAGGGAGAGGAGATGGATTCATACCTTTCTCATACCTGGCTCCTTGATTTCTCATTTCAAGTCGATAGCCATTGCACCACAATGCATATCTACATATTTATTATACTGTATATAAATTCAAAATATATGTTTAATTTATCTATTACTAAGGCATATTACAGAAAAAAAAACAGCATAGATACAGAGCAATAACATTACTAAATTACTTGAATAATACCATACATACATGTTCCAGTACATCAGAAGTCAGAAGTGAGTTTCTTTTAAAAATCTTGTGTACTTTGCCTCTGCTATGTCATGCAAGAGCAGCTAGCAGAGGTCTCCCATCATGCTGGGGTTCCACCTGCTTTCCATCATAGTAATATCTTGGTGGAACCTTTCTCCATGATCATCACTCACTGCTCTGAGGTTTGGAGGAAAGAAATTAAGAAAGTAGAGAAAGTGAATTTTGAGTGATATTTGGCATACCATATACCTCATAAGGCTGTAACAACTTCTAAATACACTCTCAGTAATCTAGTACCCATTTATTAACAAGGACATGGCAGATTGACTTTAATGCTTCCCATGCTCTCAGTTTATTTAAGGTAAGAAGCTCCTCAAATATTTATCCTTCAGCACTTCTCAGATCTGAGGGCCAATGAAGATGACCTCTTTGAGCTTAGAACTGAGAGCTGAGAATAGAGCACAAGTATTGGTTAACAATACCATTTTTGTCCAGGAATTCTTCCCATAATTCTTCATTAGACCAAACTTGATATGAAGAGGAGGAAGAAGCTCCTTCTCCATGTCTAGCAGAGACACTTTTTCACTAGACACAAATGTGCTCTTAGACACCCACCACCAGTCCTTTTGCTTGTAGTGCTTGTATACAGCCCGACTGTTCCTGTAACAGAGTAAGCAACAGTAGTTTGTGGCTGCTTGCATACCCATAAGGAGCCTAATAATCTTGAAGTACCAACAGAGACTCCACTGGTACTGCCTGTACTTGACAGATTTAAAAAGAAGCCCTATGACTCTTTCAGGTGAACTGAGTGGAATGCTGGTGTTTTTAAAATAAAATGCACAGTCTTCAGATTTCTCTTAGAATCATCTATGTAAACCACCACACACATAACAGAATGAATTTGCCTTGTTGATGCATCCTGGGTGTTTTGAAGTGCCTGAAGCTATTGTAGAGATATATAATAGTCATAAAAATTCTGGCAAAAACAAAACAAAAACATTGACTATATATATGGTTACATCAAAGTGTACCCGACATTTCAATTTGAAGAAGATTTCATTTTGCTACAATGAAACTAACTCATAGAGCTGAACATAAGCTGGTTTCATGTTAGCTTTTTTTTAAAAGAACACAATTCATACAATCAGTAGCAATTCTACAGGTGATGCAAGAAGGGTTCACCCCCAACCCCCGAATTTTGGTTAGCCTCTTGTTTGGTCCCCTCACTTTTATAAGCTTCAAAGATTTATGAAACTAATCAATCTCTGCTTTTGAGAAGATTTGATCTTTAGCACTTTTCCCTCTGCATTTTCTTTTTCATTTAGCTTTTTAAGGACACATACAGAGACCAGTTTGAAAGAAATATGAACAAAATAAAACAACCAGATGCATAGAAATAAACATGTTGTTAGGGAGGGAAAGAGACTTAATAGTCATATTTTCATATTTGAAGGAAGACGTTAATTAAAAATAATGTCCCCAACTTGATATGTAGATGCGTTGTGTATACAATAGTGATGTAGTTTGAAAATGAAGACGCTGCTTGAATTTTCCCCCTCCTCCTCAGAGAAATCTCAGCCCCTAAGTGGCTCCCCAACTTTCAGAGTTCCACTGCCTACAATTTTAAAATTTTAAAAAAGAACACAATCTCCTAAATAGGACTCATCTGGCAGCCTTAAATGCATGTACATGTATACATTCACATACATATATATCTCAAAACTAGAGGTGAGGAGAGAAAATTAGTTTTGTATCTGAAATCAGTACCCAAAAATTAAGAACAGCTACTTTTTTTTAGCTTATCCTAATTTGAAAATCAATGTTATTGATCTGCAAAGTTTAAGATTTGAAATATATATATGTATTAAATTATTAGAAATTTGATATCCTTTAAGTAAAATAGAGCCTAAGATTTTTCTGTTAAAATATTTGAGCTAATTTTGTGTCTACTCCTATGTCCATGTGTCAGGTATAAATAAAAGGATAACATATCAAGTAGTCAGTCTGTGTGAGTAACAAATGGAGTAAGAGGAGTTAAGAAATCTTCCAGTGCCTTGTCTATTTTCAGAAGAAACTGAATAAAAAAAAATTTAAAAAATTTTTTTATAAATTACCTCAATAAATAAAAACATATTGGTTTGACACTATCTTTCTTTCTTTCCTTTTGAATATTTTACAACACAAAATTTTCACTGCTCCAACCTTCTCAAAACCTTATCAGTCCTTAAGAGATTTTAATTGATCAAATTCTTCGGAAAACCTGAATGTGATGTCAGTGCAATTAAATTATGTAAAAAACAATTCAAGGTTTTAAAATCAAGTTTTACAAGTTGATTTTATATGAGAATAAATTGATTTCTCTTTCAAATGACACCAAATTAAGCTTCTTTGTTTTTTTTTAGATATATTCAGATTTTCAACAATTCAGTCAGAACTCCAGAGATTTAACAATTGAAATCTCTTAAGGGTTAATAGGATCAATATGTAGAGATTAACAAATAAAACTGCTAATAAAGGCACCTTAACAAGAAGTAACAGTCAGCAAGCTAGTTTGGTTAATATTACTACTGAGTTGAAAGTTTAATCTTCACAGTATCTCCCATATTTGAGGCCTTATGCTAAACTAAGCTCAATAAATAACAACAAAATTTCTAAGATAGATATATAGTGACTCATATCAAAAAATATCAGATGGCTTGAATTTAATTTATTGCTAACTAGGAATCTTTTGAGAATTTGATCTATGATAACTATGACTTAACTCACCCCAGATGATAACAAAATAGACTTTACACTCAGTATGAGATCAGAGCCAGACACCTCAGGGGGCTGACCCAGAAGATGAGCTTCTAACTACCAGATGCAGATTTTGCAGCTCACAAGATATCAATGACTGCCCCAGACATGTAAACAGGTGATTGAGCCAGCTGTTCTTAGGATGTGCTCATGTGGAGAAACTAGATGACAGATAGATATATAAGCACCCAACCCAAGAAGAAAAAAAAAGATAGAAAGTCTATTACATCCCCATGAGAAGAAGCATCTACATTCATAGAAACCTCCAAAAGTCACCAACCCATTTGCAGACATTAATTGATGAAATAGAGAGTTCACTAAACCAATAATTGGTGACAGTATAGTATGTGGCCTAATTTTTTAATGTGGCTTATGAAATTCTGTCACTGGTATTGTATGTGGTTTACCTTAAAAAGCATTATTATAAGGAAGTATCATAACTGTCTAGTAAGGGTTAGGGTATGTTTAGGGTTAGGGAAAATAACTACTTTCAATAAATAGCCGAATACTTATATCCATAAATATACTCTTACTGAGGTAGGACACATTCAAACCAGGTAGACCACATACTATACCAGAATGAAAGACGTAGGCCATATAATATACCAGCACCCAATAAATGAGAGATTTTGCCTCATGTATGATAGATTAGTATGTTTTCTTGTTGGTCTGTAAAACAAGAACATTACAGATGATTAGATTTGCAAATTAAGGCAAACACAGTAGATCTAAGTTTTTTTATACTTTTATCATAATATTAGGTGTGTGCAAAAAAGAAAAATTACAGTTTTTAAGTGTTCAGTTTAAAAATAAAGAGCCGGAATCTTTTGTATATATCTAATACAATGTACATAAAGGAAAGAAATTTTAAAATAATGAGAGATATTTTCTTTACCTTTTCTATGCCAAGATGGTCAAGCAGCAAAAATTGGGAATGTATCATATCCTCAACGGTGACTAAGGGAAATGTGGTGGCATAAGGCTAAAAAGAAAATCAATACAATATATGCAAAATGAATCATTATAAATTGATAATCTTAACCAGTCAAGGCAAATAAGCAAGAGTAAACAGTAAAGATTAAAATTTGACCATTTTGCTGTCAAGTAAATAACAAGTATACTAAAGAAAATAAAAAGGCTAAAAACAGCTAATAGTATACAGAAAAGGTTTTATCTTTATGAAAGATTTGAGATAAGGATATGAACAATCAAAAGAGGAGATCAAGCAGACAGTGTGTCAATGTCTGCAATGATCATTTGGCACCAATTAAATACTTTCTGTCCAAATTTTTTGAATGAGGAGTTATTTACATTTGGACTAATGTCCTTATTGATGTTGCTATTATCGCAACACTTCAAATGTTTTTCCGTCTGGCTTTCTTTAGGTATCTGAAGATCAAAATAACATTTGGGATTAAATAAAAGGTTGAGTTCAAATCCCCCTGGAGGTTATTTGGACAGGAAGACACCTGAACAAGATCAAAGGGCACAGTGGTTGAAGTATTGTAATAATAGCAGCAAAGATGAGGAACATTAGTCTGGATTTAAATAATAAATGCTATATATTCAAAGAAATTTTCTTAAAATAGCTAACAAGTTATGCCCCTTAAATTCAATAATTTTTCCTTATTAGAAAATTAATTTCTGTATCTTTGTGTTGAATGTAATAAAGGAATTCTCTACAGTTTGTGTTAGTTCTTATTTGCTTAGTTCAGTTTAATTTAGTTTTAGTACAAAGCCATAAGTATGGGGGCAAACCAGTGAATCTGATCTTTATTTCTCAGACTAGTTTAATAACCATCACTTTGTACCAAGATGCATAGTTTGTGTTAGTCATTATTAATGTTTTAGTTTGCTTCAGTCATTATCAAGAAAAAAATTTAAAGTCTCCTTAGCAATGATTTTGAATGTTTTTGTTATTATGTAAATATGTTATTTTTTTAAAATTTTGAAACTGTTGTGTAGCATAACCTTAACACAAAATAACCAAGAGCAGTTACTTCACATATTCAAAACCAATATATCTGATCCAGCAAGAAAAACTTGTTTAAAAAATATAATAGACATGTCTGTTATCTTGAATAAAATATATTTGAATTAACATTTGCTGTCTAGACACATCCACTTGTAATGTTTTTTTAAGTATATTTTGATTTTCTGAAAGAAAATATCTCATTCAGTATAAAATGCTACTACTGCTCTTTATTGTAAATGCATTCCAATAAAAGTAAAAATAGTTTTAAATTTTTTTTAAGCCCAATTTCATCATTTGATATTATATTCCTTTAAAATTTCATCAAATTCATTCATTCATTATTTTTAACAAAAATAAAAACATTCTAAAATTTCATAAAAAAATCTCTTATTTGCTTTCTGAGAAAATCACTTGAAATAAAATTCTTTTGGTCAGAAAGGAGATTGCACATATCAGTAATAAGAAATTAACAAAATCCTCTTTGACTCCTGCTCATCTATAAATGTCTTAAAAAAAAAATTTAAAAATAGTAATGAGATCCAAACATTTAGTCAATTTGGAGATGCCAAACAATAGGATAATATACTCACAAATGAAAACAACAAAAAACAAAAATTGGAAACTGGTTATAATACAAATAGTATCAAAGTGCAGATTATATAAATATATATCTCAAACAAGATATATTTAGCTAGCAGATGCAAGGTGATTTTTAGAAAATATATATATATATATATATATATATATATATATATATATATATATATATATATACAAAAAATTATATGAATAAGCTATATATATATATAAATTATATGAATAAGATATTTATATATATAAATTATATGAATAATATATATATATAAATTATATGAATAATATATATATATAAATTATATGAATAATATATATATATAAATTATATGAATAATATATATATATAAATTATATGAATAATATATATATATATATATATATATATATATATATATAAATTATATGAATAATATATATATATATATATATATATATATATAAATTATATGAATAATATATATATAATTATATGAATAAGATATATATATATAATTAACATTTAGTCAATTTGGAGATGCCAAACAATAGGATAATATACTCACAAATCAAAACAACAAAAAACAAAAATTGGAAACTGGTTATAATACAAATAGTATCAAAGTGCAGATTATATAAATATATATCTCAAACAAGATATATTTAGCTAGCAGATGCAAGGTGATTTTTAGAAAATATATATATATATATATATATATATATATATATATATATATATATATATATATACAAAAAATTATATGAATAAGCTATGTATATATATATACAAAAAATTATATGAATAAGCTATATATATATATAAATTATATGAATAAGATATTTATATATATAAATTATATGAATAAGATATTTATATATATATATATTATATGAATAAGATATATATATATATATATATATGAATAAGATATATATATATATATATATTATATGAATGATATATATATATATATATATATTATATGAATGATATATATATATATATATATATATATATATATTATTTGAATAAGATATATATATATATATATATATATATAAATAAATTGAATAAGATATATATAATATATATATATATATAATTATATGAATAAGGTCTATTTAGTCAGCAAGTATTTATTTAAACTAGTTTAAAAAGAATCTAGAAGGTTTGTCTGTATAATTTTTATTGTATTTGCCTAATTTTCAAATAAGGCGTTTTATATTGTGATCAAAATTATGGATAAACTCTCTGAAGTTCATGTTATGCTGCATCATTTATGGGTGACTTCACTCCCAATAACCATTACAGATTACCCCAACACGTCATGAACTTCAGAGTTTATCCATAAGTTTGATCACAATGCATAAGACCTTATTTGTAAATTGGAAAAATAGAATAAAAAATAAATTTAAAAAACAATAATAATGATATTTATACATTAACCAAACTAGAAGCTGTCAAACAATTGGGTAATATACTCACAAATCAAGCCACTGGATCTAATGAACAATTTTATTCCAGTGGGCCACGTGTCCTTGCCCTCAAGGACACATGGCCATCAGGAAAGATACAAAAGATCTGTCATCTATATAATATTGGGATAACATTGAGGACTGGTTCTGCATTGTGCAGACATCTATTTCAAGTAACACCACCCATAAAGGAAAACATGATTCAAGACAATCTGTATGCCATCTCATGCAACTGTGGCAAGAAATATAAAGGAAAAACAGGCCGCTTCCTTAAGATAAGACTGCAGGAACACCATACAGACGTAACACAAGGAGAAATACAAAAATCAGGCACAGTTGACTATATTTGGAGGAGAAAGAGAGATCACCATTATGTGAGGGACGAAATTGAAGTAATAGACACAGAACGTCACTGGAAAATGCAAAAACTAAAGAAATCAGTGCTAAGCCACAAAAATTTCCTAAGCTGGCCAAGCATAACAGGAATACAATATAGGAATCAGTAATACAGAGTGTTAGAGAAAAACAATAACCACATCAAATTGTAATATGAGCTATAGTAAAAAATGATGACTCAGACATTAGATTTAAGTCTCCAAAATTCACTTACTGAAGTCCCCAAGGACATAGTGAATAAAAACTGTCCAAATGTTTTGTTTATCTGAGTGCTTTTCAAGGATAAATGTTATTTTACGTGTAACAGAATGTAAATAGTGTTATGTATAAAGTGGAGTAGTGGTATGTGTTATGTACCAAACACGGTAAGTGTGTTCGTAGTTGCTGTTATTGAGTGTTGGGTTCTTTGTCTTTTTTGCATGTGGACAATGCTATGATGTTTGTGTTGTCAACAAATATGTTTCAGATAGGGCTTGGGAGGTCTCCATGTGTGTTTAAATGAGATTGAATTGAGAGAGATGTAGCATCAATCTTCGAGTTAGTTTCATAGTGGCATGGCTGATATTATTTACGAAATTAGGATCAAGAATGCAGTTCTTCAAAGAACATGTGAATTCATAAATAATGTTTGTTTGTCCTAGCTTAGATCTCATGGGTGAATTGTTGTTTTGATGATGAAGTAAGCCATTTTAAATTTAGTGTAATAGATAATTAATTTGATTTTTTTGTTTAAGTTGGCAGAAGTTGCGTATTTCCAAATGATGTTTTGGAGTGATGTTTCGAAATTCACATGTCCTATCGGTATCTTCAAGTGATTTGCAATAACGGATTTTTCCATTTTCCAAATGCACAAACAGGAATATTTTTTTATGAATGTGTGACTGCAATTTTCAAACAACCAAAAATTTTCAAAATTAGGAAAGAGTTATTCAAGAATCTTACAACACTTTTATGCATGTTTGTATGATCCTAGTATATATTTATAGGTATGATTACATCTGGACATAATTTCTGATCTTTCATTTAGTAAATTTTTTATATCTGGAAACAACATAATAGCTAATTTTTCCTCCTGGCACAATCTGCATACATTGTCACCATTGTATGGTTTGGTTATTTTTACTATACTCCAAGTTATATGAGGGTCGTTTCCATTTTTCAATTTTAATTTCCACACGTGGCTAGCCAGTTAGATACAATATTTGAGGTTTGCCAGTTTAAACATAGATTTATGATTATTCCACCTGATTTTAAAACTGTCTTTTGTAGACCCTATATATATATATATATATATATATATATATATGTGAACACACAAATCCTCTCCAATCCTGCCAAAGAAATTAACTGGTAATAAGTTATTGAAAGTTTTTAAGAAACCATGAAACCTGTTTAGTATACAGCACTAAGCCAGTTCCTTGTACCAATCTGAATTCAGCATAAGAGGAAGTCAAATTCTCATTAATTGTAATTAATTACCAAAGAAAACTTACCTTTCCAGTTGTAGGGTTTATTGAGGATGGACCTCTGGAATGAAATGAACTAGCTTGTTATTGAGAAGTTAACGTTTATGTTTCTTTTTAATTTTTATCTCTTTTCACTTTTTTTAAACATTTAAGTTGAGAACAAGTATTCATTACTTACAGATATAGAATTGGTACAAAAGCAATTCTATTTTGAAAAATGTTTAATCTTTTTAATTCCTGATGTGTATGCTTTCATATATCACTTTAAGTCTTTGTAAAAGGTGTATTCTTCAGCTTTGACACAAGTTCCAAAAGTTTAATCTCTTTCAATAGACCTTTATTTATTTTCACACCATAAATCTTATCTTTTAAGAGCTACTATTATGAGTTTGTAATAAGATATGCTATATGATAAGTAGAATGATTACGTGATATATTTTAATTCTTTGTTTTAAAATGTTGATAAGGTGATATATTGTTGCCATGATTACATGCAAAAACCTGCAATATTTAGAAAGTTTGTGGCTTTTTTGAAAAGTGATTTCACAGGTAGGATCTGGATTTCTGGAAAACTACTGTACTTTTGAAAGCCCAACATTACTAAATTTTGCTACTTCCATCATTTTGGGCTACATTTTATAATACTACAATTTTTTTTACCATGCCAATGCATGTTGAAATACTCACAGTATTTAGTATTGTTGAAGTTATCACTAACCTTTTTTTGTCATTATTTACAAATTCTACACTTCATTCAATTTAATTTGGAAAAATACTTTGACAAAAAACCTACTTAGCGGTTTAATAATTTCTTTAATAGGACTTCATGGTAAACAATATTTCTTGAGAAAAAAATTTTTTTTTCTTTTTCCTTTTTAACAACAAATAGGATTTCTTACTCTTGAGCATGCAACATACAATTGGCCATGTATAAATATTTCTTTCTGGAGCCAAATTCCAGCATTTGGTCTTGTGCTTTGTTTAGAGTTCTTGCAAATGTAGGGTGAACTGGAAACTGAATTTTAGTATGCATCAAAACTTAAAGAAAAGATATGCAAAAAACAATATTGCATTTTTATTAAATAAGTATTTATTTTAATCCTTAAAATAGTGAGAGTATTTTGTATGATAAATACTAAAATTAAAAAACAAAAACAAATGAATGAAAATTT
The DNA here is from genome assembly GCA_037127315.1 of Ascarosepion bandense. NCBI lineage: Eukaryota > Metazoa > Mollusca > Cephalopoda > Sepiida > Sepiidae > Ascarosepion > Ascarosepion bandense. Next base: position 11,353 of record JBBBDQ010001612.1, on the reverse strand, counting down.
GTTGTACAAAGCTACACACCCCAGTAAAACTAACTGCAATTTGTACCCACTTACCAATTTGCACTTCTCCCCCAAATTTGGTTTTGATCAATCAAAGTATGCCTATTTTAGAGGGTGTAAAAGACAGGTTAACAGAAGTCACAGAATGTTATTGAGAGATAGATAACAGATATAGATATGAAGAGACAGCAGTAGACAAATAACTAGATACGCACGGACAGCGGTAGACAGATAGCTAGATATGAACAGACAGCAGTAGACTGATAGATATCAGGTTGTTACAAAAATAATGGTTCGCTCGAAGTGTTGTATTTTGAAAAGTCATTTTAACAGTATTTAAGATATATATTAGGTGAGTTTTGGCAAACATAATAATTAATGTGTGCTCTTTAATAATTTTTAACTTCTTTTCAGACAGAAGTATTCTTGAAGCTTAAAAGCCCTTAATTATGAACATTACAAAACATGATCTTTATTTACGTTTCTTGCATGAATTCAAACTTGGGCATAGTGCCTCCCAAACTTCTACAAATATCAGCAGGAGGAGATGGGTCTACAAGTGATTGAACAGTATGAAGGTAGTTCCAGAAATTCTGTATTAGTCTTGAGAACCTTGAAGATGAAGATGGTAGAAGGCAGTCTTAACAAACAACTGCAAGCAGTTGTTCAGCAAAACCCGTGTCAAAGTGTCAAAGAAATGTCTCAGATGCTTGGTGTCAGTTCAAAACTGTCTCATGCCATTTGCAGAGTATTGGCAAGGTGAAAAAACTCGATAAATGGGTTCCTCTTGATCTAAATGAAAATCAAAAACTTAGGTGTTTTGAAGTGTGCTTGATGGTCTTTCTGCATGACAGTAATGACCCCTTTCTTGACCAAATAGTCACTTGTGATAAAAAGCGGGTCATTTATGATAATCATAAAAGACCAGGTCAATGGCTTGATTGTGATGAGGCCCCAAACATTTCCCAGAGCCAAAGTTGCAAAAGATGATGGTGACTGTCTGGTTATCTGCAATTGATGTTATCCACCACAGCTTTTTGGAAGCCAATCAGAGCATTAATGCAGTGCTTTACTGCAATCAATTTGCTAAAATACATGCAGGCCACTAAAAAGCGAGACCTGCACTGTTGATTCAATGTGGTCCAATTCTGCTCCACAATAATGCACCACCACATGTTGCAAGTATAACGTTGCAAAAATTCACAGACTTGTGATATGAGAGTTTACTACATCCTCCATATTCTCTTGACCTTTCACTCACTAATTACCATTTTTTAAGCACTTAAGCACATTTTTAAATGGTAAAACTTTAACGTCCAAACTAGAGGAGGAATCAGCTTTCAAACAGTTCATTGCATCCCACTCAATAGCTTTTTGTCAAAAAGGAATAAATAATCTCATCCATTGATAGAAGAGGTGCCTTAATGCTCAAGACTCATACTTTAACTAATTTCAACATTTCTACAGTTAACTTTTCAAGAATAATAACATGTTTAAAAAAATTGAACATTATGTTTGTAACAACCTAAGAGATACGAATGAACAGCGGTAAACAGATAGATAGAAAGATACAAACAGACTGCAGTAGACAGATAGAAAGATACAAACAGACGGTAGTAGACAGATAGACAGAAAGATACAGACAGCGGTAGACAAAAAGATACAGACAGACAGCGGGAGACAGATGGACAGAAAAATACAGACAGACAGCGGTAGAGAGATAGACAGAAAAATACAGGCAGACAGACAGCGGTCGACAGATCGACAGAAAAATACAGAGAGAGTTTTCAACAGATAAACAGAAAAATACAGACAAACAGACAGACAGCGGTCAACAGACAGACAGAAAAATACAGACAGACAAACAGACATCGGTAGACAGAAAGATACAGACAGATAGAAAGATACAGACAGACAGCGATAGACAGATAGATGGAATGATACAGACAGACAGCGGTAGACAGATAGACAGAAAGATACAGACAGACAGCGGTAGATAGATAGATAGATAGATATGGACAGACATCAGCAGACAGATAGATAGATATGAACAGACAGTGGTAGATAAAAAAATACAAATGGACAGCGGTAGACAGATAGAAAATTACAAACAGACAGCGGTAGACAGATAGATAGAAAGATACAAACAGAGAGTGGTAGATAGAAAGATACAAATAGACAGTGATAGATAGATATATAGATAGATAGATAGATAGATAGATATGAATAGACAGCGGTAGACAGATAGATAGATATGAACAGACAGCGGTAGACAGATAGATAGATGGATATGAACAGACAGCGGTAGACAGATAGATAGATGGATATGAACAGACAGCGGTAGACAGATAGATAGATGGATATGAACAGACAGCGGTAGACATAGATATGAACAGATAGCAGTAGACATAGATATGAACAGACAGCGGTAGACATAGATATGAACAGATAGCAGTAGACATAGATATGAACAGACAGCGGTAGACATAGATATGAACAGACAGCGGTAGACAGATAGATAGATAGATATGAACAGACAGTGGTAGACAGATAGATAGATAGATAGATAGATAGATGAACAGACAGCAGTAGACAGATAGATAGATATGAACAGACAGTGGTAGACAGATAGATAGATATGAACAGACAGCGGTAGACAGATAGATAGATGGATATGAACAGACAGCGGTAGACAGATAGATAGATGGATATGAACAGACAGCGGTAGATAGATAGATAGATATGAACAGACAGCGGTAGACATAGATATGAACAGATAGCAGTAGACATAGATATGAACAGACAGCGGTAGACATAGATATGAACAGACAGCGGTAGACATAGATATGAACAGACAGCGGTAGACATAGATATGAACAGACAGCGGTAGACAGATAGATAGATAGATATGAACAGACAGTGGTAGACAGATAGATAGATAGATAGATATGAACAGACAGCAGTAGACAGATAGATAGATATGAACAGACAGCGGTAGACAGATAGATAGATGGATATGAACAGACAGCAGTAGACAGATAGATAGATATGAACAGACAGCGGTAGACAGATAGATAGATGGATATGAACAGACAGCGGTAGATAGATAGATAGATGAATATGAACAGACAGCAATAGATAGATAGATAGATAGATAGATAGATGAATAGACAGCGATAGATAGATAGATAGATAGATAGATAGATAGATATGAACAGATAGCGGTAGACAGATAGATAGATGGATATGAACAGACAGCCGTAGACAGAAAGATAGATAGATAGATATGAATAGACAGCGGTAGACAGATAGATAGATGGATATGAACAGACATTGGTAAACAGAGAAACAGATAGATATGAACAGACAGTGGTAAACCGACAGACAGATAGTTATGAACAGACAGCAGTAGACTGATAGATAGATGGATATGAACAGACAGCAGTAGACAGATAGATATGAACAGACAGCGGTAGACAGATATGAACAGACAGCTGTAGACAGACAGATAGATAGATAGATAGATAGATAGATAGATAGATAGATAGATAGATATGAACAGACAGCTGTAGAGAGATAAATAGATAGATATGAACAGACAGCGGCAGACAGATAGATAGATAGATAGATATGAATAGACAGCGGCAGACAGATAGATATAAAGAGACAGCGCTAGACAGATAGATATGAAGAGACAGCGGTAGACAGATAGATAGATGGATATGAACAGACAGCGGTAGACAGATAGATAGATGGATATGAACAGACAGCGGTAGACAGATAGATAGATGGATATGAACAGACAGTGGTAAACAGACAAACAGATAGATATGAACAGACAGTAGTAAAGCGACAGACAGATAGTTATGAACAGACAGTGGTAAACAGACAGAAAGACACTGGTAGATAGGCAGACAGAAAGATATGAACAGACACTGGTAGATAGACAGACAGATATGAACAGACGGCGGTAGACAGATAGAGAAGAACAGACGGCGGTAGACAGATAGAGATGAACAGACGGGGGTAGACAGATAGAGATGAACAGACGGGGGTAGACAGATAGAGATGAACAGACGGGGGTAGACAGATAGAGATGAACAGACGGGGGTAGACAGATAGAGATGAACAGACAGTGGTAGACAGATAGACAGATACAAACAGACATCAGTAGACAGATAGATAGAAAGATACAAATGGACAGTAATAGACAGATAGATAAAAAGAAACAAACAGACAGTGATAGACAGATAGATAAAAAGATACAAACAGACAGTGATAGACAGATAGATAGAAAGTTACAAACTGAAAGAGATAGATAGATAGATAGATAGATAGATAATGAACTGACAGTGATAGATAGATAGATAGATAGATAGATAGATACGAACTGAGAGCGGTAGACCAATAGATAGATAGATACGAACAGAAAGTGGCAGATAGACAGATAGATAGATACAAACAGACAGCGATAGATAGATAGATAGATAGATAGATAGATAGATAGATAGATTTGAACAGACAGCAGTAGACCAATAGATAGACAGATAGATACGAACAGAGAGCAGTAGATAGATAGATAGATAGATAGATAGATAGATAGATAGATAGATAGATAGATACGAACAGACTGTGGTACATAGATAGATACGAACAGACAGCAGTAGATAGATGAGAACAGACAGCGGTAGATAGATACGAACAGACAGCAGTAGATAGATAGATAGATACAAACAGACAGCGGTAGACAGATAGATAGATGGATATGAACAGACAGCGGTAGACAGATAGATAGATGGATATGAACAGACAGCGGTAGACAGATAGATAGATGGATATGAACAGACAGCGGTAGACAGATAGATAGATGGATATGAACAGACAGCGGTAGACAGATAGATAGATGGATATGAACAGACAGTGGTAAACCGACAGACAGATAGATATGAACAGACACTGGTAGATAGACAGAAAGAAAGATATGAACAGACACTGGTAGATAGACAGACAGATAGATATGAACAGACGGCGGTAGACAGATAGAGATGAACAGACGGCGGTAGACAGATAGAGATGAACAGACGGCGGTAGACAGATAGAGATGAACAGACGGCGGTAGACAGATAGAGATGAACAGACGGCGGTAGACAGATAGAGATGAACAGACGGCGGTAGACAGATAGAGATCAACAGACAGTGGTAGACAGATAGAGATCAACAGACAGTGGTAGACAGATAGATAGACAGATACAAAGTGACATCAGTAGACAGATAGATAGAAAGATACAAACAGATATGAACTGACAGTGATAGATAGATAGATAGATATGAACTGACAGTGGTAGATAGATAGATAGATAGATAGATAGATAGATAGATAGATACGAACTGAGAGCGGTAGACCAATAGATAGATACAAACAGAGGGTGATAGATATATAGATACAAACAGACAGCAGTAGATAGATAAATAGATACGAACTGACAGCGGTAGACCAATAGATAGATAGATATGAACAGAAAGTGGCAGATAGACAGATAGATAGATACAAACAGACATCGATAGATAGACAGATAGATAGATACAAACAGACAGCGATAGATAGATAGATAGATTTGAACAGACAGCAGTAGACCAATAGATAGACAGATAGATACGAACAGAGAGCAGTAGATAGATAGATAGATAGATAGATACGAACAGACTGTGGTACATAGATAGATACGAACAGACAGTAGTAGATAGATAAGAACAATCAGCGGTAGATAGATACGAACAGACAGCAGTAGATAGATAGATAGATAGAAACATACAGCGGTAGATAGATAGATACGAACAGACAGCGGTAGATAGATAGATACGAACAGACAGCGGTAGATAGATAGATACGAACAGACAGCGGTAGATAGATAGATACGAACAGACAGCGGTAGATAGATAGATAGATACGAACAGACAGCGGTAGATAGATAGATACGAACAGACAGCGGTAGATAGATAGATACGAACAGACAGCGGTAGATAGATAGATACTAACAGACAGCGGTAGATAGATAGATAGATAGATAGATAGATACGAACAGACAGCGGTAGATAGATAGATACGAACAGACAGCGGTAGATAGATAGATAGATAGATAGATCGATAGATAGATATGAACAGACAGCGGTAGATAGATAGATAGAAACGAACAGACAGCGGTAGATAGATAGATAGATACGAACAGACAGCGGTAGATAGATAGATAGATAGATAGATAGGAACAGACAGCGGTAGATAGATAGATAGATAGATAGATAGATAGATAGATAGATAGATATGAACAGACAGCGGTAGATAGATAGATAGATACGAACAGACAGCGGTAGATAGATAGATAGATACGAACAGACAGCGGTAGATAGATAGATAGATAGATAGATACGAACAGACAGCGGTAGATAGATAGATAGATAGATACGAACAGACAGTGGTAGATAGATAGATAGATAGATACGAACAGACAGCGGTAGATAGATAGATAGATAGATAGATACGAATAGACAGCGGTAGATAGATAAATAGATATGAACAGACAGCGGTAGATAGATAGATAGATACGAACTGACAGCTGTAGATGGATAGATAGATATGAACAGACAGCGGTAGATGGATAGATAGATATGAACTGACAGTGGTACACCAATAGATAGATACAAACAGACAGCAGTAGATAGATAGATATGAATAAACAATGGTAGATAAATAGATATGAACAGACAGAGATAGATAGATAGATAGATAGATAGATAGATATGAACAGACTGCGGTAGGTAGATAGATAGATAGATAGATAGATACGAACAGACAGTGGTAGATAGATTGAGAGATACGAACAGACATTGGTAGATAGATAGATAGATAGATACGAACAGACATTGGTAGATAGATAGATACAAACAGACAGTGGTAGATCGATAGATAGATACGAACAGACAGTGGTAGATAGATAGATAGATAGATAGATACGAACAGACAGTGGTAGATAGATAGATAGATAGATACGAACAGACAACAATAGATAGATAGATAGATACGAACAGACAGCGATAGATAGATAGATAGATACGAACAGACAGCGATAGATAGATAGATAGATACGAACAGACAGCGATAGATAGATAGATAGATAGATAGATACGAACTGACAGCCGGTAGACCAATAGATAGATAGATACGAACCGAAAGTGGCAGATAGACAGATAGATAGATACAAACAGACAGCGATAGATAGATAGATAGATAGATTTGAACAGACAGCAGTAGACCAATAGATAGACAGATAGATACGAACAGAGAGCAGTAGATAGATAGATAGATAGATACGAACAGACTGTGGTACATATATAGATACGAACAGACAGCAGTAGATAGATACGAACAATCAGCGGTAGATAGATACGAACAGACAGCAGTAGATAGATAGATACGAACAGACAGCGGTAGATAGATACATACGAACAGACAGCGGTAGATAGATAGATAGATACGAACAGACAGCGGTAGATAGATAGATAGATAGAAACAGACAGCGGTAGATAGATAGATACGAACAGACAGCGGTAGATAGATAGATAGAAACAGACAGCGGTAGATAGATAGATACAAACAGACAGCGGTAGATAGATAGATACAAGCAGACAGCGGTAGATAGATAGATACAAACAGACAGCGGTAGATAGATAGATACAAACAGACAGCGGTAGATAGATAGATAGATACGAACAGACAGCGGTAGATAGATAAATACGAACAGACAGCGGTAGATAGATAGATAGATAGATAGATAGATAGATAGATACAAACAGACAGCGGTAGATAGATAGATAGATACGAACAGACAGCGGTAGATAGATAGATACGAACAGACAGCGGTAGATAGATAGATACGAACAGACAGCGGTAGATAGATAAATACAAACAGACAGCGGTAGATAGATAGATAGATAGATAGATACAAACAGACAGCGGTAGATAGATAGATAGATACGAACAGACAGCGGTAGATAGATAGATAGATACGAACAGACAGCGGTAGATAGATAGATAGATACGAACAGACAGCGGTAGATAGATAGATAGATACGAACAGACAGCGGTAGATAGATAGATAGATACGAACAGACAGCGGTAGATAGATAAATACAAACAGACAGCGGTAGATAGATAGATAGATAGATAGATAGATACAAACAGACAGCGGTAGATAGATAGATAGATACGAACAGACAGCGGTAGATAGATAGATAGATACGAACAGACAGCGGTAGATAGATAGATAGATACGAACAGACAGCGGTAGATAGATAGATACGAACAGACAGCGGTAGATAGATAGATACGAACAGACAGCGGTAGATAGATAGATAGATACGAACAGACATCGGTAGATAGATAGATAGATAGATACGAACAGACAGCGGTAGATAGATAGATAGATACGAACAGACAGCGGTAGATAGATAGATAGATAGATACGAACAGACAGCGGTAGATAGATAGATAGATACGAATAGAGAGTGGTACGTAGATAGATAGATAGATACGAACAGACAGCGGTAGATAGATAGATAGACAGATACGAACAGACAGCGGTAGATAGATAGATAGATACGAATAGAGAGTGGTAGGTAGATAGATAGATAGATAGATAGATACGAACAGACAGCGGTAGATAGATAGATAGATAGATACGAACAGACAGCGGTAGATAGATAGATAGATAGATAAATACGAACAGACAGCGGTAGATAGATAGATAGATACGAACAGACAGCAATAGATAGATAGATAGATAGATAGATATGAACAGACAGCGATAGATAGATAGATAGATAGATAGATACGAACAGACAGCGATAGATAGATAGATACGAACAGACAGCGGTAGATAGATAGATAGATTGATACGAACAGACAGCGGTAGATAGATAGATAGATATGAACAGACAGCGGTAGATAGATAGATAGATACGAACTGACAGCGGTAGATGGATAGATAGATATGAACAGACAGTGGTAGATGGATAGATAGATAAGAACTGACAGTGGTAGACCAATAGATAGATACAAACAGACAGCAGTAGATAGATAGATATGAATAAACAATGGTAGATAAATAGATATGAACAGACAGCGATAGATAGATAGATAGATAGATAGATAGATAGATAGATAGATAGATAGATAGATAGAACAGGCTGCGGTAGATAGATAGATACGAACAGACTGCGGTAGGTAGATAGATAGATAGATAGATAGATAGATACGAACAGACAGTGGTAGATAGATAGAGAGATACGAACAGACATTAGTAGATAGATAGATAGATAGATACGAACAGACATTGGTAGATAGATATGAACAGACAGTGGTAGATCGATAGATAGATACGAACAGACAGTGTTAGATCGATAGATAGATACGAACAGACAGCGGTAGATAGATAGATAGACAGATACGAACAGACAGCGGTAGATAGATAGATAGATACGAATAGAGAGTGGTAGGTAGATAGATAGATAGATAGATAGATACGAACAGACAGCGGTAGATAGATAGATAGATAGATACGAACAGACAGCGGTAGATAGATAGATAGATAGATAAATACGAACAGACAGCGGTAGATAGATAGATAGATACGAACAGACAGCAAGTAGATAGATAGATAGATACGAACAGACAGCGGTAGATAGATAGATAGATACGAACAGACAGCGGTAGATAGATTGATAGATACGAACAGACAGCGGTAGATAGATAGATAGATACGAACAGACAGCGGTAGATAGATAGATAGATAGATAGATAGATAGATAGATACGAACAGACAGTGGTAGATAGATAGATAGATAGATAGATACGATGGACGGCGGTAGATAGATACATAGATACGAACAGACAGCAGTAGATGGATAAATAGATATGAACAGACAGCAGTAGATGGATAAATAGATATGAACAGACAGCGGTAGATGGATAGATATGAATAAACAATGGTAGATAAATAGATATGAACAGACAGCGGTAGATCAATAGATAGATATGAACAGACAGTGTTAGATCGATAGATAGATACGAACAGACAGCGGTAGATAGATAGATACGAACAGACAGCGGTAGATAGATAGATAGATACGAACAGACAGTGGTAGGTAGATAGATAGATAGATACGAACAGACAGCGGTAGATAGATAGATAGATACGAACAGACAGCGGTAGATAGATAGATAGATACGAACTGACAGTGTTAGGTAGATAGATAGATAGATACGAACAGACAGTGATAGATAGATAGATAGATAGATAGATACAAACAGACAGCGGTAGATAGATACATAGATACGAACAGACAGCGGTAGATAGATAGATAGCTACGAACAGACAGCGGTAGATAGATAGATAGATATGAACAGACAGCGGTAGATAGATAGATAGATATGAACAGACAGCGGTAGATAGATAGATAGATACGAACTGACAGCCGTAGATGGATAGATAGATATGAACAGACAGCGGTAGATGGATAGATAGATACGAACTGACAGTGGTAGACCAATAGATAGATACAAACAGACAGCAGTAGATAGATAGATATGAATAAACAATGGTAGATAAATAGATATGAACAGACAGCGATAGATAGATAGATAGATAGATAGATAGATAGATAGATACGAACAGACAACAATAGATAGATAGATAGATAGATAGATATGAACAGGCTGCGGTAGATAGATAGATACGAACAGACTGCGGTAGGTAGATAGATAGATAGATAGATACGAACAGACAGTGGTAGATAGATAGATACGAACAGACAGTGGTAGATAGATAGATACGAACAGACAGTGGTAGATAGATACGAACAGACAGTGGTAGATAGATAGATAGATACGAACAGACAGTGGTAGATCGATAGATAGATACGAACAGACAGCGGTAGATAGATAGATAGATAGATACGAACAGACAGCGGTAGATAGATAGATAGATAGATAGATACGAACAGACAGTGGTGGATACATAGATAGATAGATAGATAGATAGATAGATACGAACAGACAGTGGTAGATAGATAGATAGATAGATAGATAGATAGATAGATAGATAGATACGAACAGACAGTGATAGATAGATAGATAGATAGATAGATAGATAGATAGATACGAACAGACAGTGATAGATAGATAGATAGATAGATAGATACAAACAGACAGCGGTAGATAGATAGATACGAACAGACAGCGGTAGATAGATAGATAGATATGAACAGACAGCGGTAGATAGATAGATAGATACGAACTGAC
>JBBBDQ010001611.1:2692500-2876341 GCA_037127315.1 Ascarosepion bandense | reverse complement strand
GGTCGAACGATAAAGTTAACCTTAGACGTTGAAGAGGGCCACCCATGTAGAATGCAACTGTAATTAACGCTGACAGGTGAATGGACAAGACCCGCGGAAAGAGCCGACTTGGCGGAGAAAAATTGGCAATTGAGATGTAGGAGACCAAAAAGTTGACGTTATATTTTAATGGGAGGACATTTCAATATCTTTGTCCACCCGTGCCATATTGAAGCGATTTCGACAGAAAACACAACGGATTTGAAAATCAAGGCAGATCGTCGTGAAGCAGAGAAGAACAAATTGAAAGACGCGAGAAAAATCCCCCCCTCTCTCTGTCTTCCTCCAACACACGCTACTGGCATGAAAATCTCTGATTCGTCAGTGAAAACAAGAAGACTGTATCAACAACAACAACAACAACAACAACAACAACAGACATAGCAGCCTTAGTTGCCGACTTTGAAAAAATTGTAATTTTTTTCATAATCATTTCACCACAAGCAAGGTAGTTTTACTGCTACTGTCGGGCAGGGGGTTACATAGGGAAAAGTGATGATAAAGAGGGGTTAGTTATAGGGGATGTCAGGAGGAGGGTAATGGACGGATGAGAATACCGGTGTAATGGGGGTGGAGCGGATGGAAAAAAGAGCTTGAGAGAAAGGATGCGACTTAGTGAGATAGGAAATGTCTATTGACCTTACATTTAAATTCCCGGAGATTGTAGCTGTCCGGGAAGCAAGTATATGGAAGGGGATTCCACAGGCGGGAAGTGCGAGAAAAGAAGCTGTTAGAGTAGAAATTGCAGTTACATTTTATTGTTTTTACTGTAAAAGGGTGGGAACTAGTTGTCAATCTATTAGCTCGTGTAGATTCATACCTAGGGAGCACCAATGAGTAAAGTTCATTGAAGCAGAAGACGGGAAATTATTTGTAGAAGAGACACAGGGAAGTCACGTCACGCCGATGAGAGAGCGATTGCAGCCGAGCTGACAAGTCAGTATCGATCACATTACAGATTCTCCGTTGAATTTTGTCAAGAACCCGGAGATGAATAGCAGGGGCACCAGATATATATCTTCGACTGATCGATTAACATCTTCGATCACCTGGAGCGGAACGGAACTGAACAGCTGCAGACTCAGGTGCGACCAACATACGACCAATTAGAGCACGCAACATAATTTTGAGACGAGGAGAGGTAAGGGTGTCATTTGTATATATATGTCGATATATGCAAGTGCCTATATATTGTGGGTATACAGGTGTTTTTATGTTGTGCATATATGTATGTGTAAAAAAAACACCCCAAGCAAACAAATGCAACGCAAAATATCAGAAAAAACAACACACCCACAAACTATATTTATAACTCAGGATTTTACATTTTTATGGGAGCATATCTAATATTTAGTTAGTAACGTCGATAAATCTATAGCCCATCATAACAAAAAATTAAATGAGAATAATCGATGATAAACATTTGTAAATATGCTATGTTTTTTCCCCTTTAAAAATAAATATATTTCCCTAGACAATATTTCTTAAATTCACTGATGGTGTCGAAATAAGTTTTACAAATCATTTGATATGTTAAGCTCAACGATAGAAAAAGTGACAAAACGCTAAATTTAAATCAACAATCACTTTTATTTTGCATACTGGAAAGTTGTAATAGCAAAAGGAAAGGTAATGATGACGAATATTTCAATTGTCTATGACGCATTGTTTCCGTCAGCGCCGTCGCCGGAGGCAGCATTTGTGAATGTCTCCTCGCTCAATGGGTCGATGATTTCCACGAGCCCCACGAGCTCCAAGACATCCACTCGGTATATTCTTCTGCCTGAGTAATGATGTTGCTCACTGAAAAGAAACATGAAATTAAGAAATTAATTTCAATAAAAAATATTACTGTTTACTGTTGGAAATGTGATTAGTTAATATATATTTTATATTCTGCAAATTATATAAAATCTCTTTGAGAGTTTCTGAAAACAATTTTGGGAAAATCAGATACATTTCAATTTATCAATCTGATGTAATATGTTAACCGTTTAATCATGAGCTATAATAAATTTTCTGTTCGTACCTGCGAAGGCAGTAAAGACGTAGACAGCAAAAAGAAAGATGAGTTTTCCAGACACGATAAACAGTAAAATATATTCAAAATAATTAATGTAACTTGATACAAAAATTAAATCATTTATAAAATTCAAAACTAGCTGATTTGAAAAGGAAATCAAATATTTAGAAAACTCTCGCATTGATTCTATATGGGGTTAGAAAATAAAACTTTAGTTTAATAATTTGACACTCACTAGAAACGATAATTAATAAAAAAAAACTTGTTATTATTTGCATGATTGCATATACATACACTTATGAATAAAGTATAATTTGGTAGCATAAATAAATTTAATTAAGTTCTTTAAAATTCAAACGTAATCAACACACTTTAAAAATTTAACTAGGCATACATACAAAAAGTTAAATGTAACCGCTACTTTTACTTAAACAGTTTCTTTTTTCGCACCTCGCGTCTGTGGAACTCGCGTTCTGTTTACTAGCTATAATGCTTTAGATGCTACGTCAATTAGAACTTGTTTTTATATTCTTGAATCCCGTTTATCTCATGTTTTTTTTTCAGAAACCCCCGTATCCGGTTTTTTCTGTAGTCCCTGTGCACTAGTGTCAGTCTCATCTTGCTTGAGATGCAACAATTTTATAAATCCGAAAATTTAAAATTGCATAGAACATTCAAATTTAATGTTCATTTTCTGCTTTTATTCATGTATTTTTCATCATATCTTTAATTATCATGAAAATAATATTTTCAGTATGACAGACAATATTGTGTAGCTCTATTCTTGGACTTACCTAAATACTGTTATTCAAATTCATTCCAAATATATGCACGTTGAATATATGATATCATGGGAAATACGATTTTATTGATCTTTACAGAACTGGAGATTTTTTTTTTATAAAAGAACCGACTCCAGCTTGTAAGATAGTCAAAGTGTAAGAAGGTAATGATGAGACATGTTAATTCTTAAACGACATTGATTAATTTTTCTAATGGCGCAGAAGTTTTCAGGCCCGCAAACATTCGCTATATATAGGGTGGTTATCTTGAACTTCTTTATAAGTAATTGTTATGGGATATCCCCTTTTGTAAATGATAATGGACTCGACTGAGTGTACACAGAATCCTGCCATAGAGAGAACAGCGATCTGAAATCTCAGTTGTAGTTGCAGTTTACAGTGGAGAGTAATCGTAGAGATCCGTTAGAGTTATCGAAGAGTTCCGACAGATACCGAAGTTACCCAGAGAGCAGACTAGCTCTGAGCTCCACTCAGGTAGAATCAGTTACCCGGACATACTATTTCACAACAAGACCTGTATATATTTATTTCTACTAATAGTATTCCTGAGTTGACTAACCCGCGTTCCAGTTTGTATATTACGTTCAATATAACCTACTTTTTCTATCTCCATATCTGTTTTTGTTGTTTATTATTTTGTGCGGTTCCTCATCCGGAATCAACAGAAGTAATACCTAAATTTTCCGTAAGCATTTAGTAATATGTAATGCAAATTATAATTTGAAACCATTTTTTAATTTTATTTATTATCTGGGTGCATCTGGTTAGGTTAGAATGAGAGAATTGTCGTTACATTCTGTTTTATGTCTTACTGCTTCCATCAACATTTGTGAACTACTTAAATATGTGATCACTACGATTATCATGTGCTTTAAGCTTGGATATGCAGGTGGTGCAATAAGTAACGGTTCAGAGTGAGACATCAGAGCTGAGTTCAAATTCTAATCGGGCTAGTGACGTTCATTTATGCACAAATATCGTAAGACTCGCGTGAATCATAAAGAAACATAATCGCTGAAATATGTTCATCCGGCCCTACCAAGAAATATTTGAACATTGCAGTATAATAATGGCCCATTCTTTCATATGCATGGAATCTGAGGGATGTTAACTTCAAACATAGCCCCCCACACACACACATATGTACAATGATTTGTCTTATTCTTTAATTGATAAGATATCGCAAAAAAATGAATAAATCTTCACCAATTCAGTTTACTGTTTTAGCAAAATACTCTGAATGTATAATTGTTCGCGAATGTAAATATATCCAGAAAAAAAGGAAAAATAATTGTATTGACTTTGAGATGCTGTGTGTGGGAACAAAAATTGACGGTTCAACTTAGATATCAGATAGCCTCATTTTTATAGCAGAATATCGACGTGACTTGCTCTAATCTATTTTTGGTGTCTTACGAAAGGATTAGTATTTTCTAATTGAGAATTCTTTTTGGAAATTTAAGAAGGGGTTTAATATTTTCTTGTTTTTGTCAAAGTTAAGTATTAGTTTAAATGATATTTCAAACATTTCCCTTTGATTTTTATAATACCAAGTCCATTTATTTCTGCTTAAATACTGATTAACCACAAGCCTTTGCCATTTAAGCTGTCTTGTACCAAAGGCTATTTCAGTATTTCGTTAATAAAACGTATTTATTCTTTAATAGGATATTATTTCTATGTGTTTCTATCTTGAATACATCATTGACCTTTACTGAATTGAATTTTAAGAACATCCCGTAAAGATTTTATTGAATATCATAAATCCTATTTTAATCCTGCTCTAAAATATATTTCCACATAGAATTATATATTTGATTCTCAGAGAAAATTCGAAAATATTTCGTCGATTAAACTTATGGAAATATCAAGATAAAGTATTTGATGTAAAAAATTTCAGATTTCATTTTTGATCGTATTGATAAAATGAAAATTGTATTTTAAATATTTGCATTTTCAGATAAGGTTGCTTTTTAATTTTTTGTTTGCCAGATTTGTATATTTAGAATTAATTTCAAACCAGATTTTGACTGAGATTATTTACCGAATCGATTCACTATCCATTATGAAATTGCCCTTTTGTGAACTCCGGTAGTCTCTGTAAACAGCTATTTCCTCTCTGACATCAGGTAAGAACCTCTTGCCAAGAGACTATATTTCTTTTATCAACGCGCTGATTAGGACTCATTCCATGTCTTTCTTCGAGACAACCCATGGAATTAAATTTTAATCATGCTGTTCGAAATTTGCATCTGATGTATCGAAGCATTCATTTCAGCAAGGAAATACTAATTAAAACCAAGATATTCTCTTTGCTTCTGAAATCCGTGTTCAGTCGCTATAGTCAACAAGAACTACTTCTTTTCTATGTGTCAATATGACAGGTCTGATTGCAACAAAATATCTCCTTGTACTCTTCTCGTAATGAGTACAAATTTGTCATCAAATTAGCGAAGTTACTGTTTGTTGACTGAATAAAACAACGTATAGAACCCAGTTGAATCCATTGTATTCACTTACGCGCAAATACCCTTGAGAAAGGTATTAATCCGTCTATTCCTTCCAGTTATGGGTTAAATAGCAGGACAGATTGGGTTCTATAGCCTTGGTCGGCAACCAGTCTACCGCAGAAAGCAATGGCAACCTACTGCGGGATAATCTTCTGCCCAGTCAGTCATGTCTCTTTCGAGACATGATCGCTCAAGCGTGTATCACGTATGACACTTAACTGACTGACTGATAAAACCTAAGTAGATCCGTTCAAAAGATTATTGGCTGAATCTTCAATCCCTCTTCCTCTTTAATCAATTTGAAATAATTTCATCAACATCAGAGAAGTTTGAGTGTTTTGCCCGGAATTTCTCTTCCAACATCACATTTTGGTCCATCGTTTTATTCCGCTAATAAAATATGCATAGTCAATATTGAAGTTCCAGATAATATTTCCGAAAATATATCCTAGGCTGATTCCATTTATCCATTTGCTAATTACTGGAGGATCTGCAAAATAATGCTAAACAAAACTAAACCCTCGATCACTCCTCTACTTAATAAATTTTAAGTCTTCACATCCACAGCAGATAAGGTCGGGTGCTTTGCTCAAAAGTTCTCATTCTTATTCACACTTAACTCGTCTGGTGTAACCACACTCAATTTTCAACCTAGAACTGAAGGTACAAATAACTGATATAATATAATGATAATATACACTCTAAAATGTCTATCTCCTTCTATCGAGCGCCTGTAAACTGACGCCAATTCGGTCGGGTTTCAATCCTGGGTAAAAAGCAATCGGCTGTCTAACCGTACTGATGAGCTGTGTTACAGCGAAACAGATCTATCTGTGGATGACTATATATATATATATATATATATATATATATATATATATGGAGGGTGAGGGATTTTTTAAATGCTGAGCAGAACAATAATCTATGTACCGCCGCTAAATCGCTAAAAAATAATATCAATAAAAAAGCCCCAAATTTAATAAAAACGAACTTTTTCCACCAAAATATTTATATCATTATTAATTTCTAATTACATTTAAAAAATTTTTTTATCCCTTCTAACATGTTCAAAACTTAGGCAGAAAAACTTGTTTTAATATGAGTTAGCGGGTAACGAAAACGTGACGAGAATCTACAATGGAAAACGTAATATTACATCACTCACTATTTTCCGGTGACAAACACATTAATTTGGAAATTCCCGCAAAAATCAAATAATTGATGGATTTTATCGAAACTTCCAGTACTTATTCACAAATGAATGAAACTATTTTTGAAATTATTATTTTTTAAATATCTTGGTAAAATATATTTACATCTGTTATTCCCCACTCCACGTAAATCCATGACATTTTAATAAATTTTACTTTGCTGCAGTAAATGTTTTTATTAGTAAAACACAGGGATCATTGAAGACTATAATTGATATATTATTTAAAAAAATTGGCCTCTGTTTCAAAACATCTGCCCCGAAAAGTAAAATAAAAAATCTAATATAACTCGTAGCAAATTTTTATTGCATTTTTATGTAATTTGATAAACTTTTAATTGATTAAATAAATAATAAAAATGAAGGACATTATTGTTTGAAGAAGAAAAAAATTCGATTACTATTAAAATTTTAAAAGTATGTTCCATTTTTTAAAATTATAATTATATATAAAATATAAAAATTATTTTAAAATACTTTAAAGAATTGCTGCGGTTAGATTTTTAAGTTAATAAATGAAGACTATATTTTCTATCGAAAATTGAAAAGTTTAATACAAAGCGATTGGCCTTCGTATTTTTAAAATAATTTCAATATATGTTTTGTGTATTTGAAGTTTTTTCTTTTGTATAGTAATTTCTATGCGCAAAAAGAAAAAGGTCAGTGTTTCCTCCCCTTACCCCCAAAACTTTAACAATTTTGTCACTTATGAACGCCATACATTTTTATTAATCTCTAATCAACAACCTGTCAACACGTTTGATATACGACGGACAGATCATGAAGTTCAACTCTCTGATTAAGAAATAGTTTTATTCTAAATTTCACGCTATAAATAAGTAATACTTGTGAAAATCAGATTAATTTAACATAAAATTTTCTAATTTTCCAAAATGTATGTGTGACAGATTTGTATGTTTTTGCAAGATTTTTAAAACCGAGAATTAACGTTTGTGTAAAAATGGTTGAAAATTGTAATATTATGGAAGGAAGGGAAATTATTACGATATTTGATTTATTATCTATTATTTATTGTTATTTAATTAATCAGTTCCTCGTCAGAATGATTTTCAGAAAGAAAAAAACATTTAGTAATTCTTATATCAAATGGTATTCTACTAAAACTTAAGGAAATATGATGATTTTATTGATAAAAGACAAATTAATTTCCGAAAGGAAGAAAAATTAACAAAACCTATTCTTTTTTTACCTTATCTCTATCATAGTAATGTGAATAATCTAATGTAGTTGATGAGAAAATAGTTACAGACATTTCATGTGAGACATCTGGAACCCAGTCATCACGCGTATAGGAAACAAAACATCAAACGTGTCCACATTTCATTGTTTATATTTTCATAAGAAGACGTAAATTTTTCTAATGTAAGCCTTTGTTGTTAAAATTAAAAATGTTGCTATTAAGCGATATCTCTGTAGTCGAAGCTGCTGTCAATTAACCACCACAGACAACTGCACCTCCCTCCCATTAGCATGGAACAGGCTTGCCTCCCAGAGAGTAAATCACTACGCCTGCTTGGCCTGACACTCTCAGCGGACCTCAAGTGGAATGACTACGTCGAATCCATTGCTAAATCCGCAGCTATGAAAGTCGGCTCTCTGTGCAGGGCCCGGAAATTCTTTCAGCCTGAATCTATCCTGCAATTATATAAATCTACCATCCGCCTGTGTATTGAGTACTGCTGCCACATCTGGTCGGGTGCCCCTTCTATTCTCCTCGGGGTTCTTGACAAAATCCAGTGAAGAATCTGCAATGTGATTGATACCGACTTGGCTGACCGCCAGCAGTATCTCTCTCACCGGCGTGACGAGCCTCTTCTATAAATACTTTCATGGCTCCTGCTCTGATGAACTTAAATCACTGGTGCCCCCCTAGATGTGAATTTGCACGAGATACTAGATTGGCAACTAGGTCCCACCCTTTTACAGTGAAACCGATGAAATGTAACCGCAATTTCTACTCCAACAGCTTCTTTCCTCGCACTTCCCGCCTGTGGAATTCCCTACCGCATGCTTGCTTCCCCGACGGCTACAACCTCCAGGAGTTTAAATGTAAGGTCAATAGACACCTCCTAACACACTAACTCACACCCACTTTCTCCAACTCTCTTCCTATGTACATCCTAAGTCGTCTATCACCCTCCTTCTGACATTTCCCATACCCAATCCCTCTATGTAACCCCCTGCGCTATAGTGGCAGTGGAATGCCTTGCTTGGGGTGACATGATTAAAAAAAAAGTTATTAGTGAGGTGGAAATTATCCATATTTTCCTCGTATTGATATACACTATATTTTTAAGCATTTATTTGTAATATCACAAATTGGACTTGGTTGTTCCACATCTTCACCGGTCTTTTCTATCCAATTAAGATCGCCGGTAACTCCAACCAGTGGTGCCTTTTCATTCACAGCTCATCCAGAAGCCAGAAAGCCGTGCTGTTTCATAATAAGAACCTGTATCCATCTTGTCCCATGATTATTTCGATGCAGCTCAAAGATGGTTACATTTTGGTACTTTCTTGAAATATGAAGAGTGTCTTTGGGAGGTTATCGAAGATTTCAAAATGTTGGCCTCATGGGTTCAAAAGTGCTGATCATATTTGCATTAAAGACAGTAGGGACACCGCGGCAGACTAGCACGGGCGGATCTGGTCATAGTCAGTCTACCCGACGAGTTATCATCAAAAATGGCATCACCGAATGGGCATTGGGCGCATAAACCCCAATGATTCGAAGAGAACTATACTTTATGTTGACATACAGCACCTAAAGCTAGATCTGCGAAGACAAAATTACACGCTAAGTCTAAAGATTGCTCACTAGCCAAGAAACACCTCTCTGTCGTCAATAAAAAAGATAGTGAATATAGAATAAATCTTTTAGACAGAATGCCCTCAGTTGAAAAATGAGCTTTCTATATACACCATACATCCACACGAAGAGGTTGAATCTCTCTCTTCATAGTTCCGTTAAGAGACAGAACAATCATAGGTGACCTATAGGAAGAATTAGGCATTGAAAAATATGGTAAAACAATCCGTAAATATGGTATGCGATTACGATGAAATTTGGAGAATTTATGTTCGCTCGTGCTCGGGAAATGACTCAAGCATGTTTTCAAGAACATGAAAAACAATTGTGGCCATACCTACCATCGAGGTGGGGTTATATCACCCCCGTGACTTAGCCAATGAAGTAACAACATTTCTTAATGACATCATTTCTTTTTGTCTTCTTCCCGATTACATCATTTTTTAGGTATTCAAATTTTTAATTCCTTTTCTAGAAAATTCGGGAACTAAGGATCTGACCTTCCCCTAACACTATTAAAATTTTTGACCGTCTTGTTTTGACTACCGCTATTTTTCACTTCCACCGGCCGAAAAAAAAAAACCAAGACTTCTGATCCACCTTCGAATAAACAATGCAAAATATTTTTTCCTTTCCATTCTCTTCGATTTCCAGCTAGTTTTTGTCTTTTTTCAGATTTTAAAAGTTTGTAGTAAGTTTACTTTTTTTTAAAACTTAAATCATATCGCGATTTCCAAGAATACCACTAATAATAATTTCTTTCGCTCCGTCGTATTAAACTTAGGGTTAAATTTCTTTCTTTCTTTCTTTTTCACACGCAATATTACAATGTAATCTTAAACAAGGCAAAAAAAAAAATCGGTCAAAGGATTCAATATTTTTTCAAATAGTCATGAGATAAAATATCACCAATGGATTTGCAAATTATTCCAGTCTATTTTTATTATGATACTTTGCGAAATTCTAGCATTGAGTTCTCATCGGATCACGATGCCCCGTGGAATTAACCTTAATATTTTTTCTCTAATAATTTTTAAACTGATAACTTCCTGTAATTGGCATTTAGCTCGCTTCTACCTAAAAGGTTTAATCAAATAAACTTAAATAAAAAATTTTTAAAATTTTATGTTGAAACCCATTCCTTCTCGCCTAAATACATCTCTTCAAACAACACCCGTTTTTTGCATATAAGAATGGACTCGCCTGATGTATACATATACTCCTGCCTATACAGAGAACGGGAGGAGTAGTTGTAAAGAGCAGTTGTAGAGTTGAGTAGTTGTACAGCCGCTTAGTTGGTCAGTAAGTTGGTGCATATTAAGTTGGAGTTGTTTTGGATATAGACTCATTACCCGGACATACTTCTTTACTACAAGACTGTATATATTGATTCCTACTAACAGTATTCCTAGTATTCCTGAATTGTCTAACCCGTGTTCCAGTTTGTATATTTTTGTTCAACATAACTTACATTTTCTATCTTCATATCTGTTTTTGTTATTTTATTATTTGATGTGGTGTCTCAACAAGAATCCACAAGACCATCTCGAAGTTAAGCTACATTGAGCCTGG
Source organism: Ascarosepion bandense (assembly GCA_037127315.1). Lineage (NCBI taxonomy): Eukaryota > Metazoa > Mollusca > Cephalopoda > Sepiida > Sepiidae > Ascarosepion > Ascarosepion bandense. The sequence continues at coordinate 2,865,354 of JBBBDQ010001611.1, read as the reverse complement.
TCAGTACTAAGATGGGTGACCGCTTGAAAATACCAGGTGCTTTCACCGTTTAGTGACGGATGTGCGTTGTGGTGCAGTGGATATCGGCTCGGAAAGAGAAAGCCGAGCCGAGTTCGAATTCCAGTTGAATACCCTGCATTCACTTAAGCACCGGTACCCTTGGGAAAGGTATTAATCCGTCCTTTCGCTCCAGTTATGAGTTAAATAACAAGGGTAGGACTTGGGGACCCTGCCCTTAAAAACAAATCCCAATGAAACTTGATACTCGAAAAGAAAAAATTATTACTAGACAAGAAACTTATATAAAAACAACAATAGATTGTTGAAAGAAAAAGGTATTACCAGCAATAAATGAATAAAAATTTAGTTGGCAATAAATGACTCGCCGAGGTTGATATGACATAAAAACAAAACCACCAAACCAACCAAACCACTATTAAAGGCACACACACAGTCTCACTCCCGCTATTAGTTTCAAGGGGGATAACCCGGCCAGATATGCCAGAAAATGCAACAAATGAAAATGAAAACCGAGCAGAGATGTGAAAAAAGAAAAAAACTGGAACAATTAAAAACAAAAAGAAATCAGCAATCAGCAGCGCGTCCCTCTTCTTGACCCCACCACCGTTTGCCAAATCCTTATACGCTTCTTCTTCTTCTTCTTCTTCTTCTTCTTCTTCTTCTTCTTCTTCTTCTTCTTCTTCTTCTATGTGCCTTGTCCTTTCAGGACGTAGGCAATCATGGCCTTCCACGTCTCTCTATCCCTGGTGACTCTTAGCACGCTTTCTCCTGTAACATTTCGCAGTCCCCGTTCTGTCATTCATCTGAGCAGGCCCTTCAAATATGTTATCCGCTGCTTTCCTCTGTCTCCTTTTCCTTCTATCTGGCCTGTTAGTCTCAGATTTTTCAAACCCTCCTTCCTCATTGCATGTCCCAGGATCTTCAATTGTCTATTCCCGATGCTCAATATTAATTTCCTTTTCGTTTCCATTCTTTCCAACACCTCGTCATTGCTCACAATGTCGGTACACGATATCCGCAGCATCCTTCTGTAGAACCATATTTCAGCTGCTTCAAGTTTTCTCTTCATCTTTGTTGATATTGTCGAAGATTTACTCCCATATTGAAGAACTGACATCACATAGTAATCCAGTACTCTCTTCTTTGTTTTTAGTGAAAATTTCCTGTGTCTTAATACTTTACTCAGCTTCTGGAACGCATCCTTCGCCATGCCAATTCACCTTCGGATCTCTGTATCGCTCTTTCCGTCTTCAGTTTGAACATTTCCCAGATATTTAAATTTTCGTACCTGCTTGATTTTCACATCTTCCACCTGTATTTGGCACTTTGGGCTGCTTTTTTTCTGATGACCATGCATGCAACCAGTCAAAATCTGTTACCTGTAAATAGAGCAGAAAATCAAAATCATCTTCATCAAAAGGTCAAAGCAGCCCCTCATCGGAGATTAGCAGTGAAAATAAAACCAATTTATAGTTAAGAAAAAGACGTGTGTCGAGTAACCAAGGAACAGGGCAAAATAGATCTAACCCAGTCCAGAAAATCAAGGACGTTTAAACTTTAAAAATATGATTTAAATTTTAAAAAGTTAATAACAAAGATATGGAGTACCCTTACAATTTTTTCCAAGGCCAAAATTTGTTAACTGTCGTGTGTTCGTGGCAAGGTAAATCTTGGAATATTGAAAAAGAACAATGATGCGTTTGAAGCATTCTCTCCGCTCTATTTTTCAATGAGGAAGACAACAGAAAATTAAGTCAGTTTTGTTCAAGGAGGATCCCTATATTTGTTCAACTATCCCTGTACAGAGCCCTTAAATTAACATTCCCATGAGTCATTGGTGTTCTGTCTCTAAACGGAACTATCTAGAGAGACAGCCCAAGACTCAATGGGAAAGGTTGACGGTGTCAAACATGTTTAATGCAGTTACTCAACCCTAATCGAACTGATCATCGCTCTCTGGTTAGTTAGTATAAATGGCAGAAACTTTGCGATAAGGGACATGCTGGACGAGAAGATAATTTATTTATTTGCGATTCAGATAAATGAGTTTCATCGATCTGTGCACGAAGTTGTATACATCTGACAGTTTAGATATTTCCAGGAGAGTTTCGCGCTATGCATGACATCCATGCAAATGTCTCGATCTGATATTGATAAAATCCAAAATCAATGACGTCTCTAAGTTTTTTCCTGGTTATTTCAGTGACATTTTGCTGTCTAATGGTCAGTGTTCGAGCCTAAAATAAAAGGCTATAATTTTCAAGACAAATAGGTATCATTTATTAGACGAATGTATCTTTCCATATTATACCAGCTTAACTTCGTTTTTTTTGTTTTTATCTATCGAGCCGTTGGTTGCCCATTTGCTTTACGTGAAGGTTTCTGCCTTTTCTTTCTTTATACATCTAATCTAAACTTATTTATAAATGAAACTTTGTCTGTGTGTGTGTCTCTCTGTGTGTGTGTGTATCCGGTACCTATAGACTCCAAAACGACTGAACCGATTTTCTTGAAAATTTACACAGTTGTACTATAAGCGTCTGCGAGTGTTCTTAGCTAGGTTTTGTGTCGAGGTACCCTCGATAAATATCGAAAATCAATAATCAAAAAATCGGGTTATAGAAGGAGTGGTCGGATTTTAATCAAATTTGATACACTCATAGATAAACGCATAAGAAACGATATTCAGAAGTTTCAAGGTTGCAGTTCTCACAATAGTGCAGAAAATCAATAATGTATATATATATATATATATATATATATATATATATATATATATATATATATAAATCGATACCAGGAAATCAAAATTTGACTTGCATTCATTCATTTTTCTTTCAGTCTACGGTTTCGCTTTAACTGGAAAGTTTTAGTCTTTCGTGCCAACATCCAAAGAATCTGAGCTCCAGAACCATGGATTAGTTTTAAAGCTTTCATTACACCCGAGCAACGCCGGGCTATACTGCTAGTATCTAGATAATTATAAATCTATTCTGAAATGGACAATATAACAAATATATAAAACTACTGGCATTTGGAAAGTTTTGACTGATTGCTACTGATACTCTAGGCATTTACTTACCGAAATAACTCTAAATCATGGCAACACATAATAAGTGATATAAAACTAAACCAGCTAAACATTATATACTTAAACCTTTCAACATTTCTTTCTCTAACGTCTGTGGTATTCGTACGATTTATGCAATGTTGAATCCTTTCTCTACGAAAGATACCCAAATATTTTAACTCTATGCGAATCTAACATCAATAATTCCGTCCTCTGATCTCTCGATTCCTGAATACTTCCTCCCTTTAGGATAGATGCCAATATCCTCAGGAAGTGGGTAAGAGAAGGATAAGAATACTGATGAGAGTGGAGTGGACGGAAAAAGGAGCATGAGAGAGAGAGAGAGAGAGAGAGAGAGAGGGAGGAAGGGAAGGAGAGAGAGAAGATGCAGGTTAATGAAATTGGAGATGACTATTAACTTTAAATTTAAATTCTTGGAGATTATAGCTTTCTGGAAGGCAAGTAAACGGAAGTGAATTCCACAGGAGGGAAGTGTGAGAAAAGAAGCTGTTGGAGTAGAATTTACGTTTACAATTTATTGGTTTCACAGTAAAAGGGTGGGACCTAGTTGCTAATCTTGTGGCTCGAGTAAATCTATATATAGGGGGCACCAGTGAGCTAAGTTCATCAGAGCAGAAGCCGTGAAAGTATTTGTAGAAGAGAAACAGGGAAGCCACATTGCGCCGGTGAGAAAATGAATGGCCTGGCTGTTTAGATCAGCGAAAATCTCCATCTGGCTAGGGAGATCTTTCTTGAAACTTTTGTCTACTCCTACATCTCTCTCTTACTCTCTCTCTCAATCTATCTATCTGCTAAACTCAGTAAGATATATCTTTTTTCTTTACTGTTTCTCTTCCATTTCTGAATTTTCTAGTCCGAATAATAATTCGTACAATATATGTAAAGGTATTTCTTTTCACCCATTTGCTAACTACTGGCAAGTCTGCAAGAGTGTGTTGAACAACAAAAATCACTTGGTCCCGCCTCGGTTCAAAACAGGAACTACATAGTATGACTTCCAACAAGTAGAAAACCAGGAATAAATGCGGTAGTAGTTATATAGTTTGGTGAGGACTGGTGCTAGCTCAGGTGCACATTTCTTTAGGATGATAACTGGAACTGATTTCGGCTTGCCTTATGGGAGCCGAGGTTAAAAATTGTTAGAGACCTCAGATGGCGTAATAAATATATTAGTTATTTGAACCTCAGTGCTAAATGGAGTATAGTTACTCCACAAGGAATCAAGTGTGGATATGAATGAGATTTTACGAGGAAAACACTCCACCTTATCTGCTGTGGACGTCAAGGTTTCGAATTTATTGAGTAGAGGAGTGATAGAAGGTTTGGTTTTGTTCAACACTCTTTTGCAGATCCTCCAGTAATTATCAAATGGATGAATGGCAACAGCCTAGGATATATTTTCTGAAATATTATCTGGAACTTCAATATTGGCTATGCATAAATAATTAGCGGTACAAAACGATGGACCAAAGTGCTAAAAGTTACTTGTAAAGAAAATATTATCTGTTTCACTACAAGGAAACATTAGCAAATAGATTCAGAGTAAGTTACATCACTAGGAGAAGAAATTAGAAATATGTACACCAGAGAGGACGGTTGTGGTGTTGGAAGAGAAATTCCGAGCAAAACACTCAAACTTCTCTGATTTTGATAAAATTACTTCAAATTGATTAACGAGGAGGGGAGATTGAAGATTTGTTGTTGTCTAGATCAATTAATAATAAACGTTGTTTTATTCAATCAACAAACAGTAACTTTGAGGACACATGTGTACTCATTACGAGCAGAGTACAGGAGATATTTTGTTGCAATCAAACCTGTCATATTGACATATATCAGTCAATTGAGGGCTAAACGTGAAACACGCTTGGGCAATCATGTCTCGAAAGAGACATGACTGACTGGGCAGAAGATTATCCCGCAGTAGGCTGTCATTGCATTCTGCGGTAGACTGGTTGTCAGCCAAGGCTATAGAACCCAATCTGTCCTGTTATTTAACCCATAACTGGAAGGAAGAGACGGATTAATACCTTTCCCAAGGCTATTTGCGCGTAAGTGAATGCAGGGAATTCAACTGGAATTCGAACTCGCCTCCCCGATTTCTCGTTTTGAGCTGGTATCCACTGCACCACAACGCACATGAAAGAAATAATTCTTGTTGGCTATAGCGACTGAACACGGATTTCCGAAGCAAGGAGAATATCGTGGTTTCAGTTAGTATTTCCTTGCTGGAATGAATGCTTCGATACTGGCTTTCAACCAGAAGGTTACGTCAGAGGCAAATTTTTGAACAGCACGATTAAAATTTAATTCCATGGGATGACTCGAAGAAAGACATATAATGAATCCTAATCAGAGCGTTGATAAAAGAAAGATAATTCCTAAGCAAGAGGTTCTTGTCTGATAACAGAGAAGAAAAACGTATTTACAGAGACTATCGGAGTTCACAAAAGAACAATTTAATCAGGGATAGTGACAAAGCTGGTGATTAGTCATCATAACTTGGCACGATAATAAACATTAAGAACATAATTGAAATAAACTAAAACATAACAACGCACATGAAAGAAATAATTCTTGTTGGCTATAGCGACTGAACACGGATTTCAGAAGCAAGGAGAATATCGTGGTTTCAATTAGTATTTCCTTGCTGGAATACCGCAGAAAGCAATGGCAAACTACTGCGGGATAATCTTCTGCCCAGGCAGTCATGTCTCTTTCGAGACATGATCGCCGATCGCCCAAGCGTGTTTCACGTATGGCACTTAACTTCACAATAAACAAAAATTAAAACGGTAACTCCAAAAATGTGGTAAATGCACACAAGTGCACAAAATGCAGCAAATCTTATACAGGTATTGAATAACAGAGTTTCCATACACAAAAGCAACATTATCAGACAACAGAAAACACTTTGTATCACAATACACCTTCCAATGTATACGAAGTAAATTTAAAATAATGCCATTATATCAGACAGACATATACTCTTGCCTATAAATAATTAAAAAAAAAACTTCATAAGCAAATTAAACCTAAACTTAATAGATTATAATCCCGCTGCACACACTGACACACAACACGCGCATAGGATGACCAGGTACACTAGTTGGATCGCAGACAAAGTATGTACACTAAGTACCTCAACTATGACGCTTAAAAACAGTACAGTATGAGGAATAAAGGTCCCAAACTTAATAAAAACGAAATTATCCCATCTAAATATTTATGTAATTATTAAAAGTAAAGCTCAAAGTATTTTAAGTATTTAAAAAGAAATAATTAATCCTTTCTAACACTTTCGAAAAATTACATAACTTCCATTTTTCCGTTGACAAGCATTAAATTGAAAATTCTTGCAAAAATCAAATAATGTTTGGATTTTAATGAAACTTTCAGTACTTATTTACAAATGAATAAAATATTTGCCAATGCATTATTTTTAAAAGTCATTATTTTACATCTGTTCCAACTTTCACGTAAATTTATGAAATTAAATTCTATTAGCAAAATTGGTTTTATTAGGGAATGTAAATAATATATTATTTTTAAAAACAACCATTTGACTACTTTTAGCAAATAATCCTCACTGAATAGTCAGTTAAGTGCCATACGCGAAACACGCTTGGGCGATCGGCGGTCATGTCTCGAAAGAGACATGACTGCCTGGGCAGAAGATTATCCCGCAGTAGGTTGCCATTGCTTTCTGCGGTAGACTGGTTGCCAGCCAAGGACATAGAACCCAATCTGTCCTGCTATTTTACCCATAACTGGAAGGAAGAGACCTTTCCCAAGGGTATTTGCGCGTAAGTGAATACAAGGAATTCAACTGGAATTCGAACTCGGCTCCCCGATTTCTCGTTCCGAGCCGATATTCACTGTACCACAACGCACATCCTGAATAATAGCGCGCAATAAAACTGTCACATTATTTAATAAGATAAGCTTTTATTTGCTTTAATAAATAATATACATTTCAGACACTTTAATCTTAAGAAAAATATTTTGGATTAACAATGATATTTTAAAAGAATTGTTTTCTTTTTAGTTTTTTTTATCATAATAATTTATAAAATTTCAAAAATATTTTTGAAATATTTCCAAGTGTTGTAGACATTAGGTTGGTAAGTGATATAGTGAAGATTATATTTACGAATCAAACATTGAAAAGTTTAATACAAATCATTCGTAGTTTTAAAATAACTTTCAATTTTTTTGGTGCATTCTGTTACTTCTATGCATATTTGTTTCTCATTATCCGATGATTTTTCCGTCGCTTATTATATTAAGTTGTTTTACAAACAATTACCGTTTAAGAGACAATACATTCCTTATTCTGCAGTTACATGTAGATTTATTTTGTTTGACTTATTTTTTGATAGTTTTTTCGCTTATGTTTATTATTATGTCATTTTTCATCATATTTCGATTTCTGCTTTGGTCTCACTACCAACCAAGTCTGCGGGGAGACCTAAGGCAGGTCGTGGCGTGTTGTTATGACTCCATTTCATGTTTTTCTATCTTCCCTATCATCCCTAGCATTACATAGATAAAGTTTTCCTTAGTGTGTGGGCTGTATTTAATAAGACAATTTTTTGTATATCTCTTAAGCTGGGGTTTCCAGGGATTCTTTCAATGTGTTGTTTTGTTCCATTTTTTATCATTCCAAGTGCATCTACTATCACTGGCACAACTCTTGTTTTCAATTTCCACATTTTTTCTATTTCAATTTCCAGGTCTTTATATTTTGACAGTTTTTCAAATTCCTTGATTGCTATATTACAATCCGCTGGACAAGCCATATCAATTAATATACAAGTTTTCTCCTTCTGGTTTTTAACAATAATGTCTGGCCTGTTTGCTTCAATTTTTCTGTCTGTGTAGATGGTGTAATCCCATAGAATGGTTACATCTTCTATTTCTGTAACCGGTGCTGGGTGATGTTCATACCAGTGTTTTTTTACAGATTTTCCATAATGTTTGCACATTGCCCAATGTAAATATTGCCCAACTCTATCGTGGCGATTTTTATATTCATTTGGAGCAAGCACAGAACAGCCTGAGATTAGGTGGTCTATTGTTTCTTGGTGTTTATCACAAAACCTGCATTTTGGATCCATATTATTATGCATAATATTTGCCTGGAAGTTTCTAGTGAAAAGACTTTGGTCTTGTGCTGCAAGAATAAAGCCTTCAGTTTCAGACTTTAAACCAGATGAACGTAACCATCGATGAGTATTAACTTTGGGTCAACATTGGATTTATTGGCACGTTCTGGATATTGGCCATGCAGACGTTTGTTTTGCCAGCGCTGTTTCAACTGTTCAAGAGCTTTATCTTTGGCTTTCATTTTCATATTTTTTGCCGCAATAGTTGGTTCTTGGCTTCTGTTTTGCTTTTCTACAGAATCTACTAACTGTAAAACTTGTTTGTATTTACTGCCTTCTTTTATTATTGAATATTTTTTCTTTCTTTCTTCATGTTGCCTTACTAATTGTATCATCCAATCCTTTGTTGTTTCTATGTATGTTAGTAAGCCAATAGTTGTTGTCTTGTATGACAATTCCAACTGAATCAGACCTCTTCCACCTTCCTTACGGGGTATGTATAGACGATCTATTATTATTATTATTATTATTATTATTATTATTATTATTATTATTATTTGTGCCATGATCTCGGTGCAATTGTAGCTAATATTTGTTTTTGTTGAATATTTGATGGAGAGTGCTTGGTTTCTGGAAATTAATCAATATTTTTCCTATGTTTGTTTTTACGTTTTTATGTGCGTTGTGGCGCATTGGATATCGACTCGAAACTAGAAATCGGGGAGCCGAGTTCGAATTCCAGTAGAATTCCTTGCATTCACTTACGCACAAATACCCTTGGGAAAGGTACTAATCCGTTTCTTCCTTCCAGTTATGGGTAAAATAACAGGACAGATTGGATTCTATAGCCTTGGTCGGCAACCAGTCTACCGCAGAAAGCAATGGCAACCTACTGCGGGATAATCTTCTGCCCGGTCAGTCGTGTCTCTTTCGAGACATGATCGCCCAAGCGTGTTTCACGTATGGCACTTAACTGACTGATAATAGATGGAAACATGATTAAAGCTACACACCCGGCATAAAGTGGGGGATCAGTTTGATATTGTTATGAAGTAATAAACTAACCCCCCACTAATTACTACGTAATAATATAATACATCTCTTCCTCCTCTAAATACAAGTCAAATAACAGGACAGATTGGGTTCTATAGCCTTGGTTGGCAACCAGTCTACCGCAGAAAGCAATGGCAAACTGCTGTGGGATAATATTCTGCCCAGTCATGTGTCTTCGAGACATGATCGCCCAAGCGTGTATCACGTATGGCACTTAACTGACTGGCTGAATATAATAGTTAGAATAATGATTAAGGCTTATATTGGTCATAAAGTGGGGGATTAGTTTATTACTTCATAACAATAGGCAACCGATCCCCCACTAATTACTACATAATAATAATATAATAGATTTCTTTTCCCTTTATCTATGAGTCAAATAACAGGACAGATTGGGTTCTATAGCCTTCGTCGGCAACCAGTCTACCGCAGAAAGCAAGAAGAAGTGCGTATTATAGAGTGATTTATCGTTGGGTTTCTTGTATGGTTTATATGTACATTTTCTTAGGTTGAAGGTAACATTTAGAATATCTACTTAGTTTAAGTGAATTTTTATGTATATATCGAATCCGTTATTTTTTAAAAAAATATTTATAATTTCTTTCCTATTTTTGTCTATGTGTTGTTTGTTATAGCTTCTTAAGATTATGTGCCCCTCTTTATCTCTCTCTCTCTCTCTCTCTCTCTCTCTATCTGTCTATCTATCTATCTGGAATATGTTTAGGTTTTGAAGGCTATCACAATACGTTTAGTAAAATAAAGGAAGGTAAAGAAGTTGTTGGTTATTACCTATTTATTATACATTAATATTTCGAGATCAAAATCTTATCTTCAGCATGTTAGAAGAGCTTGTGTTTGAATCCGGGCCTTTCAACAAATGGTCCTTCTTAGCTGCTGCTGCTGCTGTTGTGAATTGTAGTGTGTGTGTGTGTGTGTGTGTGTGTGTGTGTGTGTTTAAGTGTACTAGATCATGTGTGTGTTCATGGTGTGTGTATATATGTGATTGATAGTTGGAATATTTATGGTCTGATCGTATCAGTCTACTTTGATATGTCGTTTATCTAAGTATGTGTTGACTTGACCGTAAGTTTGACCCCTGCCAAAGTGATAGAGGGCCTTTTGTGTGTGTGTGTGTGTGTGTGTGTGTGCATCCTTATGTGCGTGTGAGTGCGTGTTTGTGTGCGTATATTTCTAGTATTTCATTTTACTTCATTATGTGTTTGTGACCTCCAAAGTATTTTTGTAATTATTTTTGAATTTTTGTTTTATAATCTTTTCTAACGGACATCATGGTGTAATGAAGAAGGCTACAAACTTATTGAAAATAAAGTTTCATCGTCAAAACATTGATGTTATTATTAAGATGAAAGATTATGCAGAACTCATGCAGGCAGTCCAGCCATTGCTTGTGGTTTGGTAATTTGAGGAATGCCGGGAAGTAGGCGCTCTTGATGGTGTTGGGCACTGAGTTGCTTTTCAGACTGTGGTAGACTGGTTGCCGACCAAGGCTATAGAACCCAGTCTGTCCTGCTATTTAACCCATAACTGGAAGGAAGAGACGGATTAATACCTTTCCCAAGGGTATTTGCGCGTAAGTGAATACAATGGATTCAACTGGAATTCGAACTCGGCTCCCCGGTTTCTCGTTCCGAGCCGATATCCACTGTACCACAACGCACATCCTTTAAAAGACGCTTACAGCACCTGGCATTCCCAAGCGGTCACCCATCTAAGTACTGACCAGGCTCGATGTTGCTTAACTTCGATGATCGGACGGTGTATGCAACGTGATATGGCCGTAAGCCATATTGCCTTAGGCTTCTGATTTATCAATGTTACTAACGTGGCTGTAGCTGATCTTCCCATTATTTTTGTTAAAACCCTTGGGTGTTTTCGTAAATGATTGTAGTGTTTATTAATTAAATTTTGGAAATTTATTCTGATATCTGTTTGAACATTATCATTAAACGATTAATTCACATAATATTTACTTTCACAGTTTTTCTGTTTATTTTTAACTTTTTGTTTTTTCTTTAAATTCATTTCATGATTGCTTAGTTCTAAAGATTTTATAGATTTAATTTTATTATCATATATTTCTTTATTACTGGAGTCATTAAGTAATCTAACTTAGGCTGGTTTATGTAAATTGTATGGAATGTTCTGAGAGTGGCTTGATTCTTTACTAACCTCCCTTTAGTTATATAGATCTTTGGGATTTGTTTTGTATTAAGCAATATTGAAGTCCAGGGACACGTATTGAAAATTGATCAATTTTGCAGTGTTGGTAATGGTGATATTTAGCTTGTGATGATTGAAAATTTTATCAGTTTCTTTTTCAGTTAGTCTATATTTCTCAAACATGTTTTAGGGAATAGAACTACACAGACATTTTTAATCTTATAGCTGAACTATTTGATCTGCCGCTCTATTTGAAACATGTTGATGAATTTACAGATGAGAGATAAGATACGTGTAGGGCGATCACAAGTGACATTATAATACAAATATTTCCGGTAAGGAAAAGAAACTCTGAAACACATGACCTCTTAATGAACACAGTCATTTTTATAGAGCCCGGTGTCTTTATTGAGGTCAATAAATTTTCACATAATCCTGATAAATTTTGTGTTATAAATATATTTTGGGGTAATGTTTTTTTTTATATTCTGCGTTGCATTTGTTTGCCTCTGTCTAACATCGACATATGTTTATTTTTTTTTATAATTGCGGACATGGGTGCATTTTTGGCTTTTCAAAATGTTTTACGATAACATTTGCATTTTTATTGATTATTATAATGTTGCTTCTTGTTATTACATTTATTTGTGTTTGTGTTTGTGTTTGTGTGTGCCTTCGTGGTTTATTAATTTGCTTATTATTTAATTGATTTATATAATTATTTATCAGTTTTTGTTCATTTATTTTACTTTCCATTGGGATTATCTTATCTGTATTCTTAAAAGTTTTCACAGAAACATAAACATTTTTACGGTTTCTGCTTTGAAGAACTTCTTTTTCTTTGTACCCACATGATTTGCTCGTTCTACGAGATTGTAATCAAGATTCTGACCAATTGCCGTCAAAATACTCAAATATAACCGCCGCTTCTAATCTAGTAATTTCCTTTCTCGCATTTCCCCTCTGAGGAACTCCCTTCCGTATACTTACTTCCCTAATAGCTACAATCTTCAAAAGGTTAAAGTCATTTGCATCTTTCATCTAGCTTAATCCCATCCATCTTTTTTTATTTCTTATATTCTAGTAATTTTTTTTATCGCACTTCCCCTCTGAGGAACTCCCTTCCATATACTTACTTCCCTAATAGCTACAATCTTCAAAATGTTAAAGTTAGTCACGTCCTTCATCTGGCTTAATCCCGTTTATTGTTTATTCTTTCTTTGCCATCACTTCCACTCTGTTTTGTCTTTGCAACTACCTGCCCACCAGTAGAAATCCTGCCTTGCCTGGGGTGAAGAAATGATTATTAAATAAACAGAACAGACCACACATATTATATAGATTTTTATGCATATGTTTTCCAAATATTAAAAAATCTGCCTAATCCAAATTTCAATAAGTAAAATTAAAACTTAATGAATTTATATCTGCAATCTTTCAAAATACGACTTATTCATAAAAGCGGAATTGGTTAAAAAAATAAACACAAATTAAAAAAAACTTGAAGAAAAGAAATCATTTGCAAAAGCTTTTGTTGTCTATAAAGTCTTGTTTCTAACGCCAACTCTCTGGCTGCTTCTCTTGTCATTTTCGCCATCTCATGAGTTTGAGCCTCATCTGAAAATTCTCCCTCGGCTATAACGTTGCTCACTTGAAGTAAACAATTTAAATTGATTTTTTTCCGATGTAAATATCAAATACTAAAATGTTTAAAATATATATATATATATATATATATATATATATATATATATATATGTGTGTGTGTGTGTGTGTGTGTGTGTGTGTGTGTGTGGGTGTGTGTGGGTGTGTGTGTGTATAACCCCATCTCTGGTCTCTAGCATAATTTCTAAGCTTGGCTCCCATGAGGCAAAAAGAAGTGATAGACTTCCTGTTATAGTACTAAAGAAAAGATCAGGCTAGTCTCCCAGAAAGTAAACCACTGCGCATCCTCGGGTTAACTCTCACAACAGACCTCAAGCGAACTCATAATATAGAATCCATAGCTAAATCTGCTGCTAAGAAGGTCGGTTCTCTGTGGAGGGCCAGGAAGTTTGTCCCGTCTGAAACCATCATGCATATATATAAATCTACCATCCGCCCGTGCATTGAATACAGCTGTCATATCTGGTCGGGTACTCCTGCTATCCACCTAGGGGTCCTTGACAAAATCCAACGGAGAATCTGTAATGAGATCGATCCCGACTTGGCGGCTCAGATACAGTCACTTTCTCACTGGCACAATGTGGCTTCCCTGTGTCTCTTCTACAAATACTTTCACGGCTTCTACTCCGATGAGCTTAGCTCTCTGGTGCACCCTATGTATGAATTTACTCGAGCCACAAGATTAGCAACTAGGTCCCATCCTTTTATTGTGAAACCAATAAAATGTAGAGGTAGCTTCATTTCTCGCACTTCCCCTGTGGAATTCCTTTCCGTTTACTAGCTTCCTCGACAGATACAATCTCCAAGAATTTAAATGTAAATCATTAGTCATCTCCTGTCTCACTAACCTGCATCCTCTTTCTCATGCTTCTTTCTCCATCCACTCAGCTGTCATCAGTATTCTCATCCTTCTCTTACCCACTTTCTCACATCCCCTATAACCTGTCACTCTTTCCCATAACTTTCCTCTTATATAACCCCATACACACTAGTGGCAGTAATCTGCCTTGCTTGGGGTGATATGATTAAAATATATATATATGAAATAATCACATTACCATTCTACAGTAAAATGTTATTATCATAAATATAAATATCTAGTTTCTTTTCAGTGAACAACGTCATCGCGCATTGTGGCAAATGTAATCATAAAGAAACTCCAGGTGAAGAGGTTCCAGTGACTGAGGAGACAGCCACAGAAGCTGCCGCCGGTGACGATGCTGACGACAGCGATACGACATAGATAATTGAAATACTGAACGTGATTACTTTCCATTTTTCTATTGGCACTTTTTAATATGCAAAATAAAAGTAGATTGTTGTTTCAAATAGAACGTTTTGTCATTATTTCTGTCATTGCCTTTTTTTTAATCATATCACCCCGAGCAAGGCGATAAAGCTACTGATGCACAGGAGGCTACGTAAGAATGAAAAGATTGGAAAAAAGAAGGACAGAAACCACATCCTACACAGGGAACAAGGGATGAGCCTCTTTATCTGTTCAATAGACGTGGGTGGAGTGTAAACCGGGCGATAGTTTAGTCTATCTACTCCAATTTAACATATCAAATGATTTGTAAGTCTTATTTCGACACCATATTTTTAATTTCGAAAGGGAAATATATGGCAATTTTACTAAAGTTTACTTTCGATTATTTTCATTTCATTTTTCTTATGATTGTCCATAGATTTTTCGACGTTACTAACGCAGCTGTAGCTGATCTCAATATAATTTTTCTTTAAAGTTTTATGTTTATAGTGCTTATGAATTAGTTTTATGAAAATTCCACTGATATCGGCTCGAACATTTATAGTCAAAGCTGGATTTAAAAAAATATATTTTTACAGTATTTCTGGGTTTTTTTTCTAGTTTGTCTAAATTTTTTGATGATTGCTTATTTCTTTAGCTTTCATATATTTAATTTTATTATTATCAAATATTTCTTAATTACTGCAGTTGGATAATCTAACTTGAACTGTTGTATGTAAATGATCTAGAATGTTCTGAGAGTGCTTTGATTCTTTACTGACGTATCGATGACATTTGATATATGATTCATAATAATCAATATTAAGGTCCATCGACACATTTAGAAAGTTGATCACTTTAGCATTGTGGATAATTTAACTTGTGGCCTTTGAAAATTTTCATCAGTTTATTTTTCAACTGGTCTATACTTTCAAACATCGAATAATTCACGGTTTTTATGAAATATTTAAGACTTATTTACAAATGAATGAAATTATTTTTGAAATCGTTATTTTTTAAAAGTATAGGTAAAAATAGTTTTACGTCTGTTACCCACCTCCAAGTGAATTCATGAACTTTTAAGAAATTAAAATTTGTAGGCGAAAATAGTTTTATTAGTTAAATGCTAAACTGTAATTCATCCTTCATTTTTTAAAACTATTTAGCACATTTTACGGAAAATCTAATTCGAATAGTAAAATAAAATATGCAATAAAACTATGACATCATTTAATTAGATAATATTTTAATAGCTTTAACAAATAATATAAATTTCCGACAATATAGTCAAAATAAAAAAAATCAATGATAAAATTTTAAAAGAATTGTTTTCTTTTTTCTTTTTTTAATTATAATAATTTATAAAATTTCAAAAAAATATTTTTAAAATATTTCCAAGACTTGTACACGTTAGGTTGTTAGGTTATAAAGCGAAGATTATATTTATTCATCGAAAATTTTAAAGTCAGCTAGCTCTCGTATTTTTAATATTACTTTCAGCTATCGTTTTTTAATAAAATTTTCATTTTTTTGTGCATTTGAACTTTTCTTTGTTTGGTATTTTTTATGTGTACATTAAAAGGTCATGTATTTCAGAGTTTTTTTCCCTTACCAAAAAAAAAAAAAAAATTGTACCATTAACCTATCACTTATGATTGCCATACACGTATCTTATCTCTCATCTGTCAATTTTTCAACATATTTCACATACGGCGGCAAGTCAAATAGTTCAGCTCTAAGATTAAAAAATAGTATTACTCTAAACTCCATGCTTTAAATAAGTAATACTTGCGTAAAACAGATTAATTTAACGTTAAATTTTCTAATGTTTCACAAATAATATTTCACATATGTATATGATTTTTTGCTAAATTTTTAAAACCTAGAATTAATTTTTGTTTACAAATGAGTCAATCGATCATAAATAACCGAAAAATTGATGCATTTAAAAAATCTCAAAATTTCATATTCCAATCAATATAGTTTGCAATTTCTGGTTTAAATGCACCAAAGTATTTTGCTTACTGGAAATAGTTAATTTAATTATTTAGCTTTGAATTAAAACTAAAATAAAAGTTTCAAGAAAATGTTTTATTTTAAAAATTTCATTTAAATTTTAGTTATCGAAAATATTTAGAGGTACCTAAATAAAAATGTTCTCCAGCAATATAACGAACAAAACGTATTCAAAATCGACTTGAAAGCATGGAAAGAAACATATCTATCTATCTATCTATCTATCTATCTATCTATCTATCTATCTATCTATCTATCTATTTACGCTCTCACACCCTGACTGAGCACTCTGGAAGAATGGTAGACTTTGAAAAACAGTAGCTACTCTGATATGTACACATCGCTCATTCAGTAATGGATTAGAGCATTCTGGCTATTGGTCGGGCATAATGACAATATACATGCTAAAAAGTCTGCCTTCTTTTACCGAACACCCATAGCCCAGAGGTAGAATAGCCGACTGACGCCAATTCGGTCGGGTTTCAATCCTGGGTTAAAAGCAATCGGAGTCTAACCGTACTGATGAGCTGTGATACAGCGAAACAGATGTGTCTGCGGATGACTGTATATATATATATATATATATATATATATATATGTGTGTGTGTGTGTGTGTGTGTGTGTGAGGAGGTGCAGGGTTGTTTGAGTTAGTCATTCGTCTAAGTGGACTTAATTTCAATACCCAGTGCAGACAATCTATTTTACTTTTATGGACAATCGTCTGATCATTTGTATTGTGTGCTTCTTTGACTATTTAGACGTACAAATCAGTGCTGTACTCTGGGTATTTGTATTGTTTTAAAGTTTGATTTAGAGTGCGGTCGGAGTCATGATTCAAATACTTTAGAAGTATTCGTTAGAATTAGATTAGGATGTATTTATTTGTCAATTAGATTTTGGTTTTATCATTTTTATTGATTACTTTATTGTTGCTTGTTTCTTCTCTTCGTGAAGATTCTTCTCTTCATAGTTTGAAGATTCTTCTATGAAGATTCTTCTCTTCATAGTTTGAAGATTCTTCTCTTCATAGTTTGAAGATTCTTCTATGAAGATTCTTCTCTTCATAGTTTGAAGATTCTTCTATGAAGATTCTTCTCTTCATAGTTTGAAGATTCTTCTCTTCATAGTTTGAAGATTCTTCTATGAAGATTCTTCTCTTCATAGTTTGAAGATTCTTCTCTTCATAGTTTGAAGATTCTTCTATGAAGATTCTTCTCTTCATAGTTTGAAGATTCTTCTATTCATAGTTTGAAGATTCTTCTATGAAGATTCTTCTCTTCATAGTTTGAAGATTCTTCTATGAAGATTCTTCTCTTCATAGTTTGAAGATTCTTCTCTTCATAGTTTGAAGATTCTTCTATGAAGATTCTTCTCTTCATAGTTTGAAGATTCTTCTATGAAGATTCTTCTCTTCATCGTTTGAAGATTCTTCTATGAAGATTCTTCTCTTCATAGTTTGAAGATTCTTCTCTTTCTGTAGTTTGAAGATTCTCTATGAAGATTCTTCCTCTACAGTTTGAAGATTCTTCCTTCATAGCTTGAACATTCTTCTCATAGTTTGGAAATTTTCCATGAAGATTCTTCTCATAGTTTGAAGATTCTCTATGAAGATTCTTCTTCATAGTTTGAAGACTTTCCATGAAGATTCTTCTCTGAGAAGGTTTGCATTCTTCTTCATAGTTTGAAGATTCTTTCCATGAAGATTCTTCTCTTCATAGTTTGAAGATTCTTCTCTTCATAGTTTGAAGATCCTTCTACAAAGATTCTTCACAGTTTGAAGATCTTTCTCTTCATATAGTTTGGAAGATTCTTCTATGAAGATTCTTCTCATAGTTTTGAAGATTCTTCTGTGAAGATTCTTCTTCTAGTAGTTTGAAGATTCTTTCTGTGAAGACTTTCCCCTTCATAGTTTGGAAATATTCTTCCTTCATATAGTTTTGAAGATTCTTTCTATGAAGATTCTTCCTTCATAGTTTGGAAGACTTTTCCATGAAGATTCTTCTCTTAGTAGTTTGAAGACTTTCTAACATTCTTCTTCAGTTTGGAAGATTCTTCATGAAGATTCTTCTCATAGTTTTGAAGCATCCTTCTTTCACAGTTTGAAGATTCTTCATGAAGAATTTTCTCAGTTTGAAGATTCTTCTATACATTTCATAGTTTGAAGATTCTTCATGAAGATCTTCTCTTCATAGTTTGAAGATTCTTCTTCATAGTTTGAAGATTCTTCTATGAAGATTCTTCTCTAAGGTTTGAAGATTCTTCATGAAGACTTTTCTATAGTTTGAAAGAGTTCTGCGAAGATTCTTCTTCATAGTTTCAGATTCTTCTCTTCATAGTTTGAAGATTCTTCTATGAAGATTCTTCTTTCATAGTTTCCAAAGATTCTTCTATGAAGATTCTTCTTCAGTGTTTGAAGATTCTTCTCATAGTTTGAAGATTCTTTCTATGAAGATTCTTCTCTTCATAGTTTGAAGATTCTTCTATGAAGATCTTCTCTTCATAGCTCAATATCTTCTATGAAGATTCTTCTCTTTCAGTTTGAAGATTCTTCCTTCTCATAGTTTGCTAGAAGATTCTTCATGAAGATTCTTCTCTATAGTTTGAAGATTCTTCTATGAAGATTCTTCTTCATAGCCTGAAGATTCTTCTCTCAGTTTCCAAAGATTCTTTCTATGAAGATTCTTCTTTCATAGTTTGAAGATTCTTCTATGAAGATTCTTCTCATAGTTTGGAAAGACTTTTCTATGAAGATTCTTCTCTTCATAGTTTGAAGATTCTTCTATGAAGATTCTTCTTCATAGTTTGGAAGATTCTTCTATGAAGATTCTTCCTTTCATAGTTTGGAGATTCTTCTATGATTCTTCATAGTTTGAAGATTCTTCTTCATAGTTTGAAGATTCTTCTACACATTCTTCTCAGTTTGAAGATTCTTCTAAGAAGATTCTTCTCTGAAGCAGTTTGAAGATTCTTCTCTTCATAGTTTGAAGATTCTTCTGCGAAGATTCTTCAGTTTGAAGATTCTTCATGAAGATTCTTCTTCATAGTTTGAAGATTCTTCTCTTCATAGTTTGGAAGATCTTTCTATGAAGATTCTTCTTCATAGTTTGAAGATTCCTTCTCTATGAAGACTTTTCCTTTCAGTAGTTTGAAGATCTCTTCTCATGAAGATTCTTCTTAGTTTGAAGATTCTTCTTCAGTTTGAAGACTTTCTGCGAAGATTCCTTCTCTGAGCAGTTTGAAGATTCTTCTTCATAGTTCTAGATTCTTCTTATGGGAAGTATTCCTTTCCTCTTGGCAGTTTGAAGATTCTTCTCTCATAGTTTGGAAGATTCTTCATGAAGATTCTTCCTTCATAGTTTGGAAGATTCTTCTATGAAGACTTTTCCTTCTACAGTTTGGAAGACTTTCCATGAAGATTCTTCTTCATAGTTTGAAGATTCTTCATGAAGATTCTTCTCTTACAGTTTGAAGATTCTTCTATAGTTTGGAAGATTCTTCTATGAAGATTCTTCTTCATAGTTTGAAGACTCTATGAAGATTCTTCTTTCCATAGTTTGGAAGATTCTCTTATGAAGATTCTTCTCTTGTTAGGCCTAAGATTCTCAAAGATTCTTCCTCTTCATAGTTTGAAGATTCTTCTATGAAGATTCTTCCTTCATAGTTTGGAAGATTCTTCTATGAAGATTCTTCTCTTCATAGTTTGAAGATTCTTCTCTTCATAGTTTGAAGATTCTTCTATGAAGATTCTTCTTCAGTTTGAAGATTCTTCTCTTCATAGTTTGGAAGATTCTTTCTATGAAGATTCTTCTCATAGTTTGGAAGATTCTTCTCTTCATAGTTTCAAAGATTCTTTCTACATTCTTCATAGTTTGAAGATTCTTCTCTTCATAGTTTGAAGATTCTTCTATGAAGATTCTTCTCAGTTTGAAGATTCTTCTCTGAAGATTCTTCTCTATATAGTTTGAAGACTTTTCTATGAAGATTCTTCTTTCATAGTTTGAAGATTCTTCCTTCATAGTTTGAAGATTCTTTCTATGAAGATTCTTTCCTTTCATAGTTTGAAGATTCTTTCTATGAAGATTCTTCTCTTTCATAGTTTGAAGATTCTTCTATGAAGATTCTTCTCTTCTATAGTTTGAAGACTTTTCCATGAAGACTTTCCTTCATAGTTTGAAGATTCTTCTATGAAGATTCTTCCTTCATAGTTTGAAGATTCATCTCTTCATAGTTTGAAGATTCTTCTATGAAGATTCTTCTCTTCATAGTTTGAAGATTCTTCTATGAAGATTCTTCTCTTCATAGTTTGAAGATTCTTCTATGAAGATTCTTCTCTTCATAGTTTGAAGATTCTTCTATGAAGATTCTTCTCTTCATAGTTTGAAGATTCTTCTATGAAGATTCTTCTCTTCATAGTTTGAAGATTCTTCTCTTCATAGTTTGAAGATTCTTCTATGAAGATTCTTCTCTTCATAGTTTGAAGATTCTTCTCTTCATAGTTTGAAGATTCTTCTATGAAGATTCTTCTCTTCATAGTTTGAAGATTCTTCTCTTCATAGTTTGAAGATTCTTCTATGAAGATTCTTCTCTTCATAGTTTGAAGATTCTTCTCTTCATAGTTTGAAGATTCTTCTATGAAGATTCTTCTCTTCATAGTTTGAAGATTCTTCAATGAAGATTCTTCTCTTCATAGTTTGAAGATTCTTCTATGAAGATTCTTCTCTTCATAGTTTGAAGATTCTTCTCTTCATAGTTTGAAGATTCTTCTATGAAGATTCTTCTCTTCATAGTTTGAAGATTCTTCTATGAAGATTCTTCTCTTCATAGTTTGAAGATTCTTCTATGAAGATTCTTCTCTTCATAGTTTGAAGATTCTTCTATGAAGATTCTTCTCTTCATAGTTTGAAGATTCTTCTATGAAGATTCTTCTCTTCATAGTTTGAAGATTCTTCTATGAAGATTCTTCTCTTCATAGTTTGAAGATTCTTCTCTTCATAGTTTGAAGATTCTTCTATGAAGATTCTTCTCTTCATAGTTTGAAGATTCTTCTATGAAGATTCTTCTCTTCATAGTTTGAAGATTCTTCTATGAAGATTCTTCTCTTCATAGTTTGAAGATTCTTCTATGAAGATTCTTCTCTTCATAGTTTGAAGATTCTTCTATGAAGATTCTTCTCTTCATAGTTTGAAGATTCTTCTCTTCATAGTTTGAAGATTCTTCTATGAAGATTCTTCTCTTCATAGTTTGAAGATTCTTCTATGAAGATTCTTCTCTTCATAGTTTGAAGATTCTTCTATGAAGATTCTTCTCTTCATAGTTTGAAGATTCTTCTATGAAGATTCTTCTCTTCATAGTTTGAAGATTCTTCTATGAAGATTCTTCTCTTCATAGTTTGAAGATTCTTCTCTTCATAGTTTGAAGATTCTTCTATGAAGATTCTTCTCGTCATAGTTTGAAGATTCTTCTATGAAGATTCTTCTCTTCATAGTTTGAAGATTCTTCTATGAAGATTCTTCTCTTCATAGTTTGAAGATTCTTCTATGAAGATTCTTCTCTTCATAGTTTGAAGATTCTTCTATGAAGATTCTTCTCTTCATAGTTTGAAGATTCTTCTATGAAGATTCTTCTCTTCATAGTTTGAAGATTCTTCTCTTCATAGTTTGAAGATTCTTCTATGAAGATTCTTCTCTTCATAGTTTGAAGATTCTTCTATGAAGATTCTTCTCTTCATAGTTTGAAGATTCTTCTATGAAGATTCTTCTCTTCATAGTTTGAAGATTCTTCTATGAAGATTCTTCTCTTCATAGTTTGAAGATTCTTCTCTTCATAGTTTGAAGATTCTTCTATGAAGATTCTTCTCTTCATAGTTTGAAGATTCTTCTATGAAGATTCTTCTCTTCATAGTTTGAAGATTCTTCTATGAAGATTCTTCTCTTCATAGTTTGAAGATTCTTCTATGAAGATTCTTCTCTTCATAGTTTGAAGATTCTTCTATGAAGATTCTTCTCTTCATAGTTTGAAGATTCTTCTCTTCATAGTTTGAAGATTCTTCTATGAAGATTCTTCTCTTCATAGTTTGAAGATTCTTCTATGAAGATTCTTCTCTTCATAGTTTGAAGATTCTTCTATGAAGATTCTTCTCTTCATAGTTTGAAGATTCTTCTATGAAGATTCTTCTCTTCATAGTTTGAAGATTCTTCTATGAAGATTCTTCTCTTCATAGTTTGAAGATTCTTCTATGAAGATTCTTCTCTTCATAGTTTGAAGATTCTTCTCTTCATAGTTTGAAGATTCTTCTATGAAGATTCTTCTCTTCATAGTTTGAAGATTCTTCTATGAAGATTCTTCTCTTCATAGTTTGAAGATTCTTCTATGAAGATTCTTCTCTTCATAGTTTGAAGATTCTTCTATGAAGATTCTTCTCTTCATAGTTTGAAGATTCTTCTATGAAGATTCTTCTCTTCATAGTTTGAAGATTCTTCTATGAAGATTCTTCTCTTCATAGTTTGAAGATTCTTCTATGAAGATTCTTCTCTTCATAGTTTGAAGATTCTTCTCTTCATAGTTTGAAGATTCTTCTATGAAGATTCTTCTCTTCATAGTTTGAAGATTCTTCTATGAAGATTCTTCTCTTCATAGTTTGAAGATTCTTCTATGAAGATTCTTCTCTTCATAGTTTGTAATTGGTTTACTTAATTACTTAATTTCCTTTGTATAATAGTCAAATTAAATAGGTTTTACACTCATCTTTTGTTACAATGTTTTCTGTGGAATATTCTTCACCAAAGCAACGCCCCTTACAAGCTTTATAGCACACTAGCACGATATTTGTCTTTTGGTAAAGATTGTTATCCAATATTTGCTTACGCTGAAAGAGCATGAAAAATGACTAACATTTACTATAAACTGGGATTTCCTTTACTTTTGGTTCTTTCTTCTCTTTGTGTTTATTTTCATCGTTTGTTACTTGATTACTTATTTACTTAATTTTCTTTATATAATAATTATTACTTATTCATTTTGCTTTTAAAATATTATATAAAAATTAAAAAGTTAACGTGGAGATGATCAAATGCAAAACTTAGCTATTTAGCATTGTTGTTAATGCTGATATTTCACTTGTGATCTTTGAAATCATTTGAAAGACAGAACGACAACTATAAACTGGTTCCATAAAACAATGATATTGTTAATTTATACAATTAAATGTCACATAATTCTACTCTTTTGTAACAGAATCAATACTGGATAAGACAATTTACTTCGCTCAAAAATAAATAAAATAAAAACAAACAAAATAAAAATATGTAAACACCCCCGAAAATCACTATTTTACAAAAATGAAGATCCGTGTAAGGTAATTCAACAATATAATAGGAAGCTTAGATATGACAGGTAATTGCAAACACATAGGTATATATATTTGCTACAGGAACTAAGGAAGATATACGATAAAAATTATATATGCCTTTACATGGACGATGATCTCATAATCTTAAGAATCTATAACAAAAAAAGAAAAAACACTTCCAAAAAGAGAAAAACATTCTTAAACAAATGCAAAGATAATAGATTTTACATAAACACAAGAACCTATGGAAATTACGTACATTTTCTTGATGTCTCTATCAACCTCCGAAAACGCACAATGAATCATACAGAAAAACTAATAAGAGAAAAACTAATAAGAGAAAAACTAATAAGAGAAAAACTCTGTACATACAAAAATCTTAAAAGAACCTGGCAGCAATTATCAGGCTGATCCCACAATCAATTAAACGCAGGCTTTTTGGCAATTCTTCCAGGTTAATGAAGACAACAAAGACTATAAAAGAATCCAGAAACATACAATAATCTCCCCCTCATCAAGCACTGCAACACCCCAGTGGAAGGTCCGAACAATTTCTCCGGCGGCCGTTCTACACGCTGTGATATTGCCGGGGGTTGGTTGAAAAAGTCGAAGTCTCAAGCTGGGGGTACAATGAAAACTATTAAAGGAACGAACTTCCACAACATAGATGAGTTAAATCGATGCTTTATTTCGTTCAGAGTTAGTCTTGCAGTTGGGGCAGGCGATGTGACACTCAGCTCTAACTCTAATTAATGGAGATCAAATGCCAAACCGACCGACGCTGACGAACGGAGTTTCCCTTCTTCAGTGTGCCTGACATACGTAACTCCTTCAAGCACACGTCCGGCTGAACTGATCGGTTCGGAAAAATCACTTGTATTTATATTGAAATAATCGGAAGTTCACTAGACCACCGGCTTAAAACAAAAGATAAGCATTGGTGACTGTAAGTCCCAAATTTCAAGGTAGTTAAATTTTGCTTCTTTTGATGTGTAAACATCCCGCAGACATCCCGTCTGCACTTAGCCTCCAACGACGTATTTCCCAGGATTTTTTAATCTTTTTATCTTAATAAATCTTCGGATGTTTTATAGCCCTGACACTTTACCCGTAACCAGGCGTTTTTTTATTGCCTGGAGAAAGGGAAACTTCTATTATCTTTTCTTTATTTTCTTAATGTGTGGTCAAGATACGGTAAAGACAGTTTTTGACCTGGTCACCTATCACATCAAATCACTTAGCAAAATATTTTAAATTTACTTATGAAAGAAAAAGCGTTTATTTATTTATATATTTTTTCCTTTTCTTTTTCACTTAGTACTTTTGTTAAACGAAACACATGTTTTTAAATTATTTTTCTATTCTTAACCATATTCTATTCTTAATCTATTACAATAAAATATATATTTTACAAATCCACCTTAATATACGCCTAGTTATCGTGTCACAAGCACTATCTACAACGTATTCAACAAATACACAGTAAATATAAGCTACAATTATACAGAGAACATGAAATAATAAAACATCAAAACAGTAAAACAATCATCAAACCATCCGCTCAAATAAGCATGTTGCGTTAAATTGCAATTGCTTGCAGAAGAAGTTAATATACGAAGCAATTGTAAAATCAGCAGAAACGAAGAACAGTTACAACTTCATCAATTTATACATAATTCTTCAGGAATGAAATGATTTCTTTCGGTGACTGGCATGTGTGTTTATTTGACTATTTAGTCATACAAATCAGTGCTGTATTCTGCATAGTATATAGTAATGTGCTAAAGTTTGATTTAGAGTGCAGTAGGGGCAATGATTCAAATAGTTTAGAAGTATTCGTTGGAATTAGATTCGGATGTATTTATTTGTCAATTAGAGTGTTGTTTTTATCATTTTTATTGATTACTTAATTGTTCGTTGTTGCTTCTCTTCGTGAATATTTTCATCGTTTGTTAATTGGTTCCTTATCTACTTAATTTTCTTTATATAATAATCAAATTAAACAGGTTTTTCACTCATCTTTTGTTACAATGTTTTCTGTGGAATATTCTTCACCAAAACAACGAACTTTACGAGTTTTATAGTACACTATAGCACGATATTTGTTTTTGGGTAACAACTGACATCTAATATTTGCTTACGCTGAAAGAGCATGAAAGATGACTAATATTTTCGATAAACTTGGATTTAGTTTTCCTGGATAATGATAATTTTGAATTTTAGCTATTCTCATTGGAAAAACTGGCGACAATTAACGTTCTCATTCACGCCAAAAAACGACATAGGAAGAAAACGACATATGATTCAAAAGAAGCATTTATTTCACGATAACACAAGGTAGGCCATCACAATTTAGATATGAGAAGAGTTTCGTTATTTATGTTAACTCTGTAAGCCTACCTTCACATCAAATATAATTTTTTGTCATGTTCAAGTCCCAATATATCCTGTTGAGAACCTGGCCTTGCTCCCCCGAGTATGCTCATATATTTTCCTTCAGTTTATCAAAATGAGCGTCAATGATACGGACTTTGATGAACACACTGCAGCATATTTTGCCGTAGTTATTCACCCGGATTTTAAATCTCCACATACTTTTTTGTGTTGTTATTTCCCAAGAAGCCCCTAAACACCGAGACATATCAGCTGCACGTTGCTGTCTCCACTTTATAGAGAATATTCTTATGATCTTCTATATTTGTTGTCGGATGAATATACCAGCTTTGAATTTTGCTGCAGTCAGTTTAGGGTAGAAGTCTTGAAGGCTGCAGACTTATTTAGACCGATGACAAAGTGGTACATAAGACCCAATTTTAGTTACAGTGACAGAAACTAAACCTTTGAGGTTTCAGTAGAAGATCCCATTTGGTGATTTTTTTTCACACTTGGAACTCGATTCACTGTAACAGTTCTTCCCATGCAAGTGTGCCCTGGTGACCCTGGTGTCCTAAAGGTAAATACAGTTTGCCTTGGAGAGCCATAAGGAAGGCAATCATTTGTTACGTCGGGTAACAGAATTATGTGAAATAATACAAAACAACGTAATAGTATAAAAGTAGGTGTATTGACAGGAAAGAGAAGTATTTACAAGAGGTGAGGATTAGTAGAATACAGAACAAGGTAATTAGTATACAGTATCGTCGTAGAGTCGTGATAGATTGACTAGTAGTGCACTTCCGGTGCAATACAGGAAATACCCGACTGACTCGCTCACTCGACTTCGTTACTCGACTTCCTTGTTCGACTTCCTCCTCGGAGGCATAATCACTACTATTTTATATAGTGATTCGAATAGTTCATTTCCGTGGAAAGGTGGAGAGTGCCCCAACAATATTATTTCTGATAAACTTCCAAAATTACTTTTCATATTTTAGTTTTTGTTTCCGGTGACTGTGGAGACTGTTTCCCAGCTTCATCATACGGAATGTCTGTAAATAATTCCTTTTCATCTACGTTACACTGTTCATAAGGAAATGGAATTGTTTATGATTTGAAAGAAAGTTCTTGGATCAATACGACAGAGATAAAGAAAAAGAGAATTGGTTTTGTTAAATTTAAAACTTTCAGAAATTAATTCTTTTATCAATGTACTCACACTCATTTAATAAATGTTTTCTGCTCTAAGAAAATCATTCAAACGATTAATTGATTAATTACATAACAATTAGTAAATGATAATTAATCAAGTGTTTTTATAATGATTTCCATTAATGTCACAATCACATTAATACATAAATAAACAACATTTACACATTTGAGTTAAAATTACTGTAAAGTAACATCTTCAGTGCAGAAAAATTGTTTGCGTTATGGTCAGAGGGATTTCTGAAGCTGAAAACAAATTAGATTAAATAAAAAACAGTTCGGTTTACATAAAAAAAAAGCAGACATGACACACAGAATGAAGATGAAAACGACATTTTCGTTCATGATGCTCTACAATAAAAGAACAAAAACATTTAAAATCATCTTCTAAATATTTATTAGAAAAATCCCTGTTTTTACGAATGCAGGCGATTGAAAATCAATTTCTCTTCTGACCTATTAAAAGACTCGAATGAAATTCCAAGGTTCATATAATCAAACATACATCTTTTGTAATGTGACAAGATTAAAGCGGGTGAAAAAATCAAGTGGAAATAAATATAAAAAAACTTACTTTGCTGATTTTTGTGTTAGTGGAACACGAAATGTCTTCTCAAGGGAGCCATAGACGCACAAAAATTATAACACAACACGAGAATGAGTATTTATAAAAAATAAAACAGAGCACTGTCTTTTAAACACATGTACAATTAAAATTTTATTTCGTTGCAATGAAAACATCCCAAAAAACTCGACGTAAAGTGTTGTTGTTGTTGTAATCATTAATTTTTAAGGATGTTGTTGATTACTTAAATAGTTATATTGTTTTAAATTCTAATATTATATTTTTGATGATTTTCTCAATGTTATTCATACAGCTAAAATTCAATTTAAGAGTATTTCTGTTCGAAATTTTGCTACAGGGGTTACGTTTAGGGAAATGTTTTTCAATTAATTTGAAGAATTTCTGCCGTAACTTAAAACTAACCATTTGGTTAAATAGTGGAATATACCAAATTATTTTTCTATTTCTATCATTATTGTTATTATTCAGTCAGTTAAGTGCCATACGTGAAACACGCTTGGGCGATCATGTCTCGAAAGAGACATGACTGACTGGGCAGAAGATTATCTCTCAGTAGGTTGCCATTGCTTTCTGCGATAGACTGGTTGCTATAGAACCCAATCTGTCCTGTTATTTAACCCATAACTGGAAGGAAGAGACGGATTAATACCTTTCCCAAGGATATTTGCGCGTAAGTGAATGCAATGCTATCATAAGAACATGTGTGGAGGCGGAAATGAGTGGTTAACTTCGAGCGGTTAGTTGTAGAGATGTGTAAATCCTTTCTTATTTTTGTTATGCAGATGATTGGGGTCAACATTTCATAAATTAAATAATAACAAAAATAGTAACCAACAAACGTAAATATTTATCTGGACATAAATGGAGAACAAGAAGGAAATTCTAGGTTTTGTTAAGGTGAAAATTCAAACGATTGGCCGGTTTGTGCTGTATCAATTTTATCATATGTCAAGAGGGAAATGTACGACTAGATTAAGTTCTTGTTTATATGTAAATAGGTATTTGTTGTACGTAGTAAGTTGAGAATATTTGATTGACCCATGGTATTTCAACTCACTGCCAAAGCTGTTATCCGACGGAGGAAGAACTGGAGTTTCTACCCGAATTTATTATCTGTGTGCACGATATCAACAAAGATACTCTGGTAACACGACTTTGATGACATGTACGTAAAGAAAACTACATGAATTCCAAAATAAGTTAGTAAAGGAAAACGAGCAAAAGGACAAATTATCAATTGTAGAAAGACAAAATGTGTAGTTGTCATCAAGTAAAAAAAGACTAAGATAGGAGCATCAAATCGGAGTTGTCAAAAGCAAACAAGTACAGAAGTTGAAATACCAGGAAAGTATTTTAACGGACGCCAGAAATGTGACATAGAAATCTGAAACCGCATTTGAATGGCAAAACATATCCATTCAAAGACTAAAGAAAGTTTTAAGAAGTAGAAGACAGTTTCATTAGAAGCAAAGAAAAGATTGCAGAACTGCAATGTAATATAAATACTCCTATATGGCAATGATTGCTCGGCAAATTTTAAAAAAGGAAAAAAAAATACTTAACGCAACAGGGATGAGTTTCTACAAAGGAGTACTGGGAATACTATAGATATGCCTTTGTCTTAAGAAAAATTAAAATGAAGACGATATTTATGCTTAAATTCAGTAAGAAATGAAATTTATAAATGAGAGAGAAGGATCGAACAGTTTGGCAGTAAATACATTTGAAAGAAAAAGGGAAACAACATAAAACACTATTAACAAGATTGTGTAAATAAATGTCGATAAAGCTTACTCAGCGGTACGAAAGATAGGAATGTCGCAGAGAGCCATGATCGTTAGCGTCTTCAAATAGCACGGAACATACAAAGAGTGAAAGTTCAAAATTTTACATATTCTTCCGACGTTAGAATGACAGTACAACAAAATATTTTTTGAATAATTTTTAGGAAAAGGACAAATCTAATAATTGATAGTTAAGAATTTGACAAATAAATTCTATCAAAATCTGGAGTGAAATGAAATGAAAATTAAAATATTAAAATCTGCCAAACAACAAAGAAATATAAACAAGTTTCTTTGAAATATAGAATAAGTAAAAATATACTTTACTTTTTGTTAGTAGATTAATAATTAAATCTGTATAATGAGTAAATCAAATATTTAATTTAGACATTTTGACAAGTCTAAACGAAGGACATTTTCGAATTTTCTTGGCTGAGGATCAAATATATAATTTTATGTGGACTTATGTTTTAGAGAAGATTAATATAAGAGTTATGATTTTCAAAGATAAAAAAATACGTGACTGGGTTTTCTTAAAATCTATTTCCTTAAGGATTAATGACGTATTAACACAAAAACACATTGAAAGCTATCCTATTTAAGAATGAATAAGAAATACTTGATTAGGATTTGGCACAATACAGCTTAATAAATGACGAAGTTTCATTAATGTTTAAGCAGAAATAAATAAATGTGACGCGACAGAAATCATTAAGAAGTTATTTAAAATATCAAATATACTGAAACATAATTTTGACAAAAATATGTAAAGAGTAAGCCCCTTCTTAAAATTCCAAAGAGAATTCTATATTAAAACGTACTAACCATTTTGAAAGAAAACAGAAAGAGATTAGAGCAGGTCATGTAGATATTCTGCTCTAAAAATGAGGCTGTCTGACATCTAAGTCACTTTCTTTGACAACAGTCAACTGCTGAATCGTCAGTTTGTGTTCCCACAACACAGCACCACAAAATAAGTCAATACAATTATTGTTTCCTCTTTTTCTCTACATTTAAACTTGTGAACTATACGATATTCAGAGAATTTCGCTAAAACAGTGATCTGAATTGGTGAATGTTCATTTATTTTTTGTGATGATTTATCCATTTAAGAATAAGACAAATCAAGGAATATAATGTGTGTGAGTTTGTGTGTAAGTGTGTGTGTGTGTGTGTGTGTATGTGTGTGCGTGTGGGAGTGTGTGTCCTATATTTAACGTCAGCTTTCCACAGATTCCATATATATGGAGTAATACACCATTATTCTCCTGCAATGTTCCAATTCTTCATTGGTAGGGGGTGATGTGACACGCTTCAACGTTCATGTCTCTTCTCAATTCACGAAAGTCTAATGATACTTGTGCGTAAATGAATGCAACTAAGCTGATTAGAATTTGAATTCGACTCTGATTTTTCAATATGAACAGTTATTGATTACACCACCTGCAAGTCCAAGATTGCAGCACATGATAATAGAAGTGGTCACATATTGAAATATTTACCAAATATGGCCGAAAGTAATGAAACTGATATAAAGTAAAATGTAACGAAAAATTTACTTATTTGACGTAACCAGGTGCAAACTGATAATAAATAAAATAAATAATGCTTTCAAATTATAAGTCGCCCCTACATATTACTAAATGATAATGAAAAATATTAGTTATTACCTATAAAGAAATTCAAAATAACTACCTTAACTATTGCAAATGATTGTGGGCCAGCAAACGTCTTTATATCATTATTATATATTATTCAAAATTTTGAATATTTTTTACAGATTATCATGTCTGGAAAACTCATCTTTCTTTTGGCTCTCTGCGTCTTTACTGCCTTCGCAGATACGAATAGAAAATTTATTATAAGTCAGACATAAATGGTTTACATATTTCATAATTTTTCTTTTAAATTATTAAACTAAAAAAGATGTTTTCAGAAATTCTGAAAGAGATTTCACGTAATATGCAAAATATAACTGTCAAATATAAAAACAAATTTATTAAATAATCACATTATATTCTACAGTGAAAAAATATTTTTTAACTAAAACTATTATATTATTAATAATGTTTTTGTTTCTTTTCAGTGAGCAACGTCATCGTAGAGGAACAGCAAGAAGCTTCTGGTGAAGATGTTCAAGTGACTGAGGAGACAGCCACAGAAGCTGCCGCCGATGCCGATGCTGAAGGCAACAAGGAGTCATAGACAATTGAAATACTGGACATGATTATTTTTCATTTTGTTATTGTAACATTTCAATGTGCAAAATAAAAGTAGATTGTTGATTTGAATTTAAAGTTTTGTCCTTATTTCTATCACTGATTTTAACATATCAAATGATTTGTAAAACTTATTTCGACACCGACAGTGAATTTAGAGAAATATTTTCTATGAAATATACATTTTATTTGGATGGGAAAATATGTGACATTTTTACTAGTGCTCATTCTTATTTCATTTGGGCTTTTACTTTATTGATGTTAAGAACGCAGCTGGGATGGTTGAAAATTTTTATCAATTCCTTTTTCAATCGGTCTATATTTCGTGGACTTGTTTTAGGGAAGAGAATTACTCAGGCATTTTGTAGAGTCCGCCGTCTTTAATTTTTTTAAAAATCATCTCACCCCAAGCAAGGCATTCCACTGCCACTATTGCGCATGGGGCTACATAGGGGAAGGTAAAGAGAAGGAGTGGTTAGACATAGGGAATGTCAGAAGGAAGATGACAGATGAGTAAGGATACCGAGGATGAGGGTTGGGCAGATGGGAAGAGTGTTTGATAGAATGGGAGCAGGTTAGTGTGTTAGGAGGTAGCTATTGACCTTACATTTAAACTCCTGGAGATTGTAGCCGTCGGGGAAGCAATCGTGTGGAAGGGAATTCCACAGTCGGGAAGTGCGAGGAAAGAAACTGTTGGAGTAGAAGTTACGGCTGCATTTTATCGGTTTCACTGTAAAAGGGTGGGATCTAGTTGCTAATCTAGTATCTCGTTCAAATTCGTATTTAGGGGGCACCAGTGATCTAAGTTCATCGGAGCAGAAGCCGTGAAAGTATTTATAGAAGAGACACAGGGAAGCCACGTCGCGCCGGTGGGAGAGAGACTGCAGGCGGTCTGCCAAGTCGGTATCTATCACATTACAGACCCTCCTTTGAACCTTATCGAGAAGCCCGAGGAGAACAGCAGGGGCACCCGACAAGAGATAGCAGCAGTATTCAATGCACGGGCGGATGGTAGATTTATATATGTGCAGGATAGATTTAGACGGAAAAAACTTCCGGGCCCTAATGTCGTCAATAAATAATCATGATAAATTCTGTTATAAATATATTTTGTGGCTATGTTGCTTTGTTTTTATATTCTGCGTTGCATTTGATTACTTCTGTCTTACATCGACATATGTTTATTTTATAATCATTTCACACTAAGCAAGAAGCACTGCAACTTGTGTGCAGAGAATTACATCAGAGGAGAGTGTTAAGAAAGAGCAACAGTTTGAGGGCATGTCAGAGAATAGATAAGAGAAGGATGAGAATACTGGTGTGAAAAGAGTTGGATGAGAATAGAGTGGAAAGAGAAAATTACATGATACAAGTGATTTCAATGAAAGGAGGCGTGTCAAGGGGTTGCCCGATGGCAATGAACATTGCATTTAAATTCTTGGAGAGTGTAACCGTCAAGGTATCAAGTATACGAAAGGGAGATTCTACAGGCGGGATGTACGAGTCGAAGTTGCTGATACATTTGATTGGTTTCACCGTAAATTTGTGGGAACTATTTGCTAGTCTAGTAGCTCGAGTAAATCCAAGCAGAGTTGGCACCAAGGAGCTAATCTCCTCTGAGCAGAAACCGTGTTATATTTTGTAGGAGACAGAAGGAAGCCACTTATATTCGGTGAGAATTATGTTAGAGATACTCCGTTGGATTTGGCAAAAACATCGAGATGAATAGCAGTGTCACCATAGCAGATAAGACAGCAGTATTAATGTCCTGGCGGATGGTAGATTCATATGTGTGCAAGATAAATATTACAGTCAAGCTCCACCTGCACAGAAATTATTCCAAAGGATATTTGGTGGATATAATTGTAGATATGTGGATGGTTGTTTATAAATTTTATTTTTATTGATTTTTATATTGTTTCTTTCTTTATTACATCTACACGTGTTTGTGTATGCCTTCTTGGTTTGTTAATTTATTTAATATTTACTTAATTTTCATAATTTTTTTATTCATTTATTTTACTTTTAAAATATCAAATATTTTATCAAACAAAAGTAAAAATACCGAAAAGTTATTTGGCCTATTTTACACATAATTATAGCATATATTAAAAATATATTTTTATATTTAGCTTTTGACAAATAGTTGAGTAATTTTGGAGTAGTAGGGAGATTGTTAATTTTTATTAAATTGACCTTGTGTCAAACATAAGCCAACTCCCCACAACTTATAAATTATATTCGTTATCATCAGAATGTTAAAGGTTGGAAGAATGAAATATGTCGTTTGTAAGTTAAAATAAACATTTTTTACTAAACGGAATAGCAAATTTGTAGAAGTTAAATGTTCAATGAGAAATAGTAGTAAGACGTTAAGTGTATCATGAGTTCGTAGTTGTAACTTGCGTGTATGCAGAGATTAACAGAATAGTGATGAAGTCTGGGTTTCCTCAAGAATTTAATCGTACAGCCAAATTGGCAATAACGTCCCACCCATTTACAGTTACATCAAAGCAAATGCAGCCTACAATTTCACTTAATCAGTTTCTTTACCCGCACTTCACGCCTGTGGAAATCCATTCCGTATTTTTGCTTTCCTTTTGTCTCCTACCTCCAGAAATTTAAATTCAATGTCAATTTCCATCTCTTATCCACTTGACTGCAGGCCTTTCTACAACACCCCTATGTATCTTGTTCTTTTCCTTTCTCTCAACCTTCGCAACTATTTAAACACGTGTTCTCATCCTTCTCTTACCCTTTCTCTGACACCCTATGCAAACTTTTTGACTTTCTCTTCATTATCCTCCTGACTAAATTTTATTCTCTTATGTAGCACCCTGTGCATCGGTGGCGGAACCGCCTTGCTTAGGGTGAAACGAATAAAAAAAAATGTAAAAAAATGATAAGAATTGTTAGCGTTCTGGTGCGATAGAATTTTGGAGCTGAAAACAAATAAGACCAAATAAAAACAGTTCGGTTTACCTAAAAATCGAACATGACACAGAGGGCCAACAAGAAAATGACATTTCTGTTCATGATGCTCTACAATAAAAAAAACAATTAAAACCATCTTGTTAATATATATTGGAAAAATCCTAGTTTTTACGAATGCAGGCGATTGAAAATCAACTTCTCTTCTGACATATTAGAAAACTCGAATGAAATTCCAGGGTTCATCAAATCAAACATACATATTTTCTAATGTGACAAAGTGGGGAAATTAACCCATGACAATAAAAATGTATTTATATACAATATAAAATAAATGTACAAGAGAATTTCTGTACAATATTATAAAATATTCAATGAAAAATGAACTGATGGGAGGGGAATGAACCCAAAAATAAACTAAAAATACAACAAATTTTTTGAACTAAAATAATAATCAATGTTAGTAAGAACCGTCCATACCAGAAAAAAAGAGTGGCTGCTGTATTCCGCCAAACGGCGATATCAAGGAAGCACACTCGCTAAGGGAGTGAGGAGGGGGCTCAAAAAATTAAGATAACAAAAGGCTGAACCAGCCGAGATAAAAGGAGACCAAAACAAACTGGGGAGGTTGGGAATCTCGACTTGGATCATAACAAAAGAGAAAGCCGGGTACAGGCTAGGAACACATTCATTCACTTTAACAAGGTACACAAAAGAGAGCTACCTTAACCAGGAGAGGGTTCCAGAGGAATCCACCCCGTTGTAACCAGCAGATCTAAAAGAGAAAATCAAGACTAGCCCCGTTCAAGCGAACCAGACTTGCTACAGTTACCCACCTTTCGCTGAAGTCAGTCGAAGTCAAACGTTCCCAATCAGTTCTAATCCTTATTTTGAGCATCAGCTCAAAATAGCGGATCAGATCCTGATGTGAAAGACGCTGACCTCGCAAGACTTCCTCCGTTCGCGACATCCAAATCACCATTCGAGCCGTGGCTAGCAGCGACAGAAACACCATACGCTTCATCCCAGAAAACGGGGGAGACATATTGTCGCAGGCGAATGCACGATCAATGAGCACATGCTCTCGCAGCGCGATACGAGCAGTCAACTCGCCGACATGGTCCCATAGAGGGCGAACCCGCGAACAATGGTAGAAGGCGTTCGAAGCCGTTTCTTCCAAGCCAAGGTTGCAGCGTTCACAATCTGGCAAATTCGCCAGGCCCCATATGAAGGCATTGTCATTGAGAGGCAAGCGATTCCGAGCTAATCGCCAGATGAACGAAAACTCAGAGTTGCTGAGATAATCACTACCTGGCGCCCAAGACCAGAACGAGCAAAACCCATCCTCCGACAAGCGCAGCACATCGCGTAATGGATCCTTGGCGACGTCCTCCACTAACCCACGATAGAAGACTCTCCTAGGCCGTGAAAGGTCACTGGACCGTGGAATGGCCCGCAGGGCCGCCAGACATTCGAGGAGAAAACTCGATCGCCCTCGAGGCTTACGGCACCGCCTCGAGATGGGGGGAGTGATAGTAAGGCTAGGGAACATGTCACTCACTATCCTCCTAAGCAATGAGTCTTCCAAAATCGCTCGCCTGAGAAAAACCAACCTTGACGCAACCTTATGGCCCATCAGGTATGGCAGACCCCCATGACACGGACGTTGGTAACAGACACGTTTGTCGACGTAGTGTTTGCGTCCTCTCCACAGAATGGAGAATAGCAAACGCTCGATCGCCTTCCTAGGCCGTTTACAAAGTGGAAGTACTGACAACTGGTAAAGGATAATGGGAAAGACGTATGTAGCACACGCCTCAGCCAAACCCTTTAAGGACAAATTCCTTGGACGCCAAGTCTTGGCCAATGCATCTACCTTTGCCAGTACTTCAGACCAATTTTTCTCCAACTGTAGGTCGGGCTGGAACCACACTCCAAGAATGCAGACCGAGCCGTCCGTCCAGTCGAAGGGCCCCGGGAGGGTAACACCCTTCCAGACACCTAACCACAAGCCGGACGACTTGTTGCGTTTAATCTTGGCCCTTGTCACCTGTTCGTACTGTTCAAGCGCCTTCTGTACCACCTTGATGTTACTCCGGGAGGACACGAAAGTAGTGACGTCATCGGCGTACGCGGAAACCCTGGCTCGAGCACCACCAAGAACAGCAATTCCAGGTAGGGCCGGACTGCATGCTCTGTCCCTTAGCCGGCAAAGGAGGGGCTCCCACGCCAAAGCATAAAGTAGGGGCGACAATGGACAACAATGTCGGACCGACCTAGACAGCGCCAACTTTCCGTTCACCTGTACCACAGCCGTGGGGGATTGATACAGGAGGCTAATCCAGCGACGGAAGTTGTTTTTGAATCCAGCTGCCTGCAGGACAGCCGCCAGGTAACGATGGTCAACCCTATCAAATGCCTTGGACTGATCTAAATGGATCAGCGCGGCTTGTTCGTCGTCTTTTATCACCTCTATGATCGTGCGTATCAGATGCAGGTTGCTCTGAATTGTTCGGCCCTTAACAGCACAAGTCTTCTCAGGTCCCAACAGAGACTCGGCAACTAATTGCAAAGGATTTTGCAAGATCTTGGTCAAAATCTTTAACTCTGTGTTTAGCAGAGTTATGGGCCGGTAACCCTCTAGCTCCCTCCCCACATCCTTGCCTTTTCTCAACAGCGTGATCACACCCCTGGTGAACCGGTTGGGGATGGACCCCTGCCGGAACCAGTTGTTGAACACGACAGTCAAAATCGGAACAAAGATGTGCGACAGCCTCAAGTACAATTCATACGGCAAACCATCGAGACCCGGCGATTTGCCTCTGTCGACCTTCTTCAAAGCCGCGTAGACTTCGCCCTCCGTAATCTCTCCCTCGCAGCTAGCTGCATCAGCCGGCAAAAGCCGGCGGAAATCAGCCAAATAGCTACGAAACTCCTCATCACGGAGACCAGGCTCCTTCGTTAACAGGATCTCGAAATGCCGCCGAAACGCCTCGCACATGTTGTCAGTCGACCGAAGAGTGTGTCCCTCCGGGTTGCGAACCTCTCGAATGTACCGGTCGCCTCCTCGGCGAATCTCTTCCTTGCGCAGTTCTGCGCCCATGTTCACAGCTTCGGAAGACATCTTGATTAACATGTCTAACTACCTGGCCCATGTAACGATCGCTATTCGACCGTTCCACGGCCTCCTTAGCTATGGCTATCTCTAGGGGATCCCCACCAGCCACTGCCCGGGAGTAATTAGCTCTAACTGTTTTCAACTTATCAACCTTATCTAGCCGTTTTGAGCCGTTGGTGGTGAAAGACCTGGTGGTGTGAACTTGGTGGTGAAAAACCTAATACTATTGTTAAGGTTCTCTCAACACTTATTCCCGATGACTCCCCCAGTTAACGCCCGCTGCACTAAGTTAATTAACTGGCACCGGAAGTCCCGCCTGTCCAGTAAGGACACGTTGAACTTCCAGTAACCAGCCATTCTAACCCTATTTTCTAAATTTACCCAGGCACAAACGAGTTTGTGGTCCGAGTAACCTAACCAGTGGAACGTGGGACAATCTAAAAGATCTATGTCGGCTTCACGAACTAACATTCTATCAAGGTAGCTAGCCACCTTGGTAGAAGGCCAACTATTAGCCCACGTCCACATTTTCCCACACTTGTGATCGACCCGGTATCTATCGACTAGACCGAAGTCCTCGATCAGATCGACCAAGCTACGATCACGTGCCTTCCCGCTAGCTCCCCGCCCTCTATCCAGCTTGGGGTCCAGGATGGCATTTCAGTCCCCCACTAAGACGAGTCGCCTTGAATCCACCAGGAAGGGCTCCAACCGCCAAAAAAACGAGACGCGCTCCTCCCGGTCGTTGCGCGCATAAACCGCAACCAGTCGAAACGCATTGCTTTTCACTGCAATATCGGCCACGATCAGCCGGCCCTCGGCACCAACATGGACAAGATCCACCTTCGCATCCAGGGTACGCTTAACCAGCAAAGAAACTCCTCTGGTCAGCCGGTTCCCATATGCTGAAATAGACGACAAAGTCGTTAGACAGCACACAGGCATCGGCCTTGCAAACAAAGTGAGTCTCTTGGATCGCGGCGACATCCACGCCGAAGGACAAGAGGTCCCGAAGCAGGCGGGCAGCCTTACTCCGAACCCTAAGGCCCTTCGCATTCAAACTGGCTAACTTAATTGACATCGTTTAGACCCGTAAAGAGAAAGCATACAATTACTTCTGGTCACATACAGGGCGAAAATATGTGGCAACAGGGACCCCGACGGATTGTCCCAGAGATCCAGTGCCAATATCGGACGTAATTCGTCCGTTCAGGACAATGCCGCCGACGTCTGTAGGGAATGTTAGTTTTATTGCCCTATATAAAGACGGATGGAGGATAACAAGGACCCTCCCCGCACAAAAATTAGAAAGTTTTTGTAAATATTTGGACTCTATCTGGGCCATTTGTATATTTGGAAATGCTTCCACAGCCCCCTGTAGGAAGTCCTACACTTTAAGGTTTCCCCCGTAGTTACGGATCAGGGTCATTACCCTGGAGGCATTGGGGAAATTTTTTGAGTTCTCAATCGACGGAAAGTCGATTGACAATAATTTAAACAGTGGCCTTAGGAGGGCCTTGTTCTGTGTAGAAAGGCCCCCCTCTAAGACCTGTCAACTATCTCTTGTGAAGGGATTAACCCTTTTCTTTTTCTTCTCTTTATGAGAAGGTTGGTTCTTGCTAGGGGAGGGTTGGCTATTGCTAGGGGAGGGTGTTTTCAATTGGGAGGAGGGGGATTCCTGTTGAGTAGGGGTATTTTCTGGGTGGGAAGTGTGTTAGGGGGAAGGAGCTACAGTTTGCAAGGGGTGTGTTGGTGAAGGGGATGATGTCGCTCTAACTGGGAATGCGGACTGACACCTCCCCTTTACAGTTACAGTTTTTACTGGGGATGTAGGGGCGGATTGGGTCCTTGCTGCAACCATGATCTGTTCCGCCCTGCCGCGTTGAACTTCGTTCACTTTCCCTTTCTTTTGCACTACTTCTTCTTCCTCTTCCCGTCCTCTCTTCAACGATGAGGAACGTAGAGGAGGCATTTCCAACTCCATTTCTTGTTGTTCTTTTTTTTTTTTGTTTTTGTTGTTTTTCTTTTCGTTGTTGTTTCGCCTCTTTTGAGGGTTTCTTTTTTTGCGGGGATGGTGGTTCATCTTTCTGAGGGGAAGGGGAAGCCACCTTCTTCCCCCTCTTAACCACTTCCTTCCACGCATCGGTATTATTTTTTTGTTCGGAATTTTTTTCTGTAACCACTGGAGTTTTTTGCACCGGCGGTGTTGCCGGTGCTACCCGTTCCTCTTCCTGCTTTCTTCCGGGACACATTTTAAATATGTGTCCTGCCATCCCACAGGACCAACAGTGCGGCTTCCTCCCCTCCACCACAACAAAGAGTTTCCTGCCACGGCACAGCAAAATATCGAGGACTCTTAAGAAATTTGGCCTGTCCACTACCACGCTGACACTCACATCTTCCGTGGCCACACCGGCCTTACTTGTTATTTTCGCCACTTCCTCAACAGCTCCAAATCTAGCAAAAATGCTCCCACATGGTCACAAGCAATGTCTACCGGTACTCCATGGATAGTTATCTTTGTTTTTCGAGTACCCAGATACTCTGTTTGCATCTGGATACCTTTGGCCGTTAAGGTATTACCGGCTAAATTCTTAGCTTCCGTCTCTGTGCTTAATAGAACGTCCCACATGATACGGGACCTTCTAGTCAGGATGCATGGTACGATTTTTAAGGCCTTTAAAGCCTCTTCCATGTTCTCCCTGTTGACACCGATAAATTTTCGGGTTTTTACATCCGATGTCAGCAGGGAGATCGTTCTTGCTGCAACAACATTTATAACTTACGGCACCACTATTAGCTCGTTCTCATTTATGAATTCTTTGTATTTCTCCTGCATTTGCAGGTAATATTTTGCATCTTTTTTTACAGGTGTTTTTGCCCATACTGACGGTGAGGGAGTCACCGTGGGCACAGCTTCAGAAGTTGAGGGCTGGGGAGACAAAGCCATAGCTTGACTTGCCCCCCCCCCCCCGAAACAAAAAACGTCCAGAAAAAACAAACGAGCGACTAAGACAATATAGACAAAACTGAATAATTCAACAGTAACTTTGCGTAGACACAGAGTCGAAGAAAAAGAAGACTCTCGATCACTCTGACTGAACAGTCAACATCAACGCAACGCCGATGTCTTTCCCCTACCACTTTATGTAGTGACAGGAACAGTCCATTATTAGAACAAAGGTGGAGAGCGCCCTAACAGTAATAATGAAGGTCATCCTGAATGGGTATGCCTCCACGTACTACTGCACAAACGCTGGTGTCCCTCAGGGCTCTATCCTCGGCCCGAAGCTCTTTCTTATTTTCATAAATGATCTCCCAGACGTGATCAAGCGCCAAGTAGGCATCTACGCAGATGACACCACAATTTACTTCCGCATCGGTAAGAAATCTGGTGAGGCCGACAAACATAACCTCGCTGCTGACCTTGAAAGGGATCTACACTCAGTGGTGGAATGGGGTAAGAAGTGGCTTGTAAATTTCAATGCGTCTAAGACGAAGCTGCTGTCTGTCAACTGTCAGGCAACCTCTCCTGCCTCCCATAACCATGGACCAAGCAAAGAGCAATACACTGTGCCTCATCGGCCTTACCCTATCTTCCAATCTCAATTGGAACCATTACATTGAGTCAATAGTAAATCCACTGCTATTGTTATTCCTTTTAGTGGTTTAGATATTAGAATTTTGTACACCAGCTGATTCGGATGTGTAAGAGGAAGAGAAATTCCGAGTATAGCAGTCAACTTTGTCTGATGACATTATTTAAATTGATTGAAGAAACGGCTGGATTGAAGATTGGCTTTTCTTTTTTTTTTTTTATAATCATATCGCCTCAAGCAAGGCATTTAACTGCCACTGTTTTGCATGGAGTTACATAGGAGGAAAGTTATGAGAAAAAGTGACAGGTTATAGGGGGTGTCAGGAAGTGGGTAAGAAAAGAATGAGAATAATGATAAGAGTGGAGTGACGGAGAAGAGAGCATGAGAGAGGGGATGCAAGTTAGTGAGATAAGAGATGACTATTTACTTTACATTTAAATTCTTGGAGATTGTAGCTGTCGGGGAAGCAAGTAAATGGAAGGGAATTCCACGGGGTGGGGGTGGGGGTGGAAGTGCGAGAAAAGAAGCTGATGGAGTAGAATATGCGTTTACAATTTATTGGTTTCACAGTAAAAGGGTGGGATCTAGTTGCTAATCTTGTGGCTCGAGTAAATTTAAATATATAGGGAGCAGCAGTGAGCTAAGTTCATCAGAGCAGAAGCCATGAAAGTATTTGTAGAAGAGACACAGGGAAGCCACATTATTCTTGATGATCCAATAGATTATTGATCAGATCCCCTTAGAGTCTATACTTTGTTTTATCCAATCAGTAAACAGTAACTTTGAGGACCCGGTTGCACTCATTACGATCAAAATATAGGAGATGTTTTGTTGCAATCAGACTTGTCGCATGAGTACATACAAAGAAATGATTCATGTGGACCATAGCGCATCTGAGAAAAAAGGAGAATATGGTGGTTTCAGTTGAATACGGTGGTTGCTTGAATAAATGCCTCTATAATGGCTGTTAAACAGTGGAATAACTCAGAGAACTATCTTCAAGGAGCATGATTGAAATTTAATTCCCTGGGACGTTGTGAAGAACGACATGTGTGAGTCCCTATCAGCGCGCCAATGAAATAAAGTTAATCTGTCGAGGGGGGGGAGTGAGGTTCTTGTCAGATGTCAGAGAGGGAAGATCCGTTTACAGACACTATCAGAGTTCACAAAAGCCCAGAACTGCAGTGTAAGACACTAATCAAGGTAAGTGGTAAAAAAAAGATCGAGGATTTTTTTTCGAATCATTTCTTATACGGCAAATCTAAGATCAACATCACATCTCTTGAATCCCTTGATCATTCCTTCATGTGCTTTCGCCTCTCACTTCTAAGCTCGGTTAGCTATCTCTTCTTCCTCTACCGCTCCCCCTCCTCCTCTGACTGTACGGTACTTGATTGCATCTCTAATAATA
This sequence comes from Ascarosepion bandense, assembly GCA_037127315.1. NCBI lineage: Eukaryota > Metazoa > Mollusca > Cephalopoda > Sepiida > Sepiidae > Ascarosepion > Ascarosepion bandense. The sequence continues at coordinate 2,822,389 of JBBBDQ010001611.1, read as the reverse complement.
TCGACAGGGCCATTTCTACTCACCCATCTGCCCATATGTTTGTATTTGGCGATTTTAACGCCCACCACACCAAGTGGCTTGAAAACTCAGCCACCGACCTTGCTGGGATCCGCACCATGCACTTTTCAATAGCCCAAGCTCTAACGCAAGTGGTGGACTTCCCCACGCGTTTCTCTAAAAACCCTAACGGAAGGGACTCTTTACTCGACCTTTGTTTTACCTCCATCCCAGACTCCTGCACTACCAGGCAACTCTGCCCCCTCGGAAACTCTGACCATGCCGTAGTCTCCGTAAACATATCAATCTACACTAACTCTACCCAAGAAAACCAGACCAGCAGAATATCATACTGCTACCAAAGAGCCGACTGGGACTCGTTCAGGGACTTCCTCTGCGACGTCCCCTGGAACAACGTCTTCGATCTTCCTGTCGAAGACTGTGCCTCCGAAGTCTCCTCTTGGGTTAAGGCTGGCATCGATGCTTTTATCCCGGCCAGGAAATTCCAACTAAAACCAAATTCGTCCCCCTGGTTCTCACCCGCTTGCTCGGCCGCCATTGCCCACCGGAACCATTTCTTTCGGCTCTATCGAAGCTGCTCGTCGAACCAAAACAGGCGCCTTTTCACCTCAGCACGGAACAAGTGTAAAAAAGTACTGAACGAAGCCAAGAGGGCGTTTGCTACCAGAATTAGCATCCTCTAAGTTTGGTTCCAAAGATTACTGGCGTCTCTGCAAAAGCGTGCTCAGCAGGAACAAGACTTCAATACCCCCACTAATCAACAAATTTGAAGTTCTCACCTCCCCAGCCGACAAGGCTGAATGCTTTGCCCGTAGATTCTCAACCAATTCGACACTGGACTCGTTAGGAATACCTACACCAGACTTCTCACCCAGAACTAAGGCTCAACTAAATAACGTCCATAGGTGATAGCCGAGGTGATTCAGCATCTCATGGCCAACGGGCTTCTCTCTGACAAACAGTACGGGTTTCGCTTCACCAGGTCTACTGCTGATATGCTAACGACCATTACCGAGTACATATACCGGGCACTCGACAAGAATGGTGAAGCCCGAACCGTTGCCTTGGATATCTCCAAAGCATTCGACAGGGTCTGGCATGCTGGCCTCTTGTGCAAACTGTGGAGCTATGGGATAACTGGACATCTGTTTGACCTCATCCAGTCTTTCCTCTCTAACCGCACATTGAAGGTGGTATTAAATGGGCATGCCTCCCAAAACTACCATACGAACGCGGGCGTCCCTCAAGGTTCTATCCTAGGTCCCACGCTCTTTCTGATCTACATTAATGATCTTCCCGACACCATTAGATCCCAAGTTGGCATGTATGCCGACGACACAACAATCTACTCTCGCATCGATCAGAAACCAGGTCTGAACGACAAAGTGAACCTCGCTGCCGTACTTGAAAGGGACCTCCAATCCGTAGTGGCCTGGGGTAGGAAATGGCTGGTAAATTTCAATGCCTCTAAAACAAAGCTGTTATCAACTAACCACCATAGACAATCGCATCTACCTCCCATTAGCATGGGACAGGCTAGCCTCCCAGAGAGTAAAATACTACGCCTCCTTGGCCTTACACTTTCGGCGGACCTCAAATTTAATGACTATATTGAATCCATTGCCAAATCTGCTGATATGAAAGTCGGCTCCCTGTGCAGGGCCCGGAAGTTTTTTTCCACCTGAATCTATTCTGCACATATACAAATCTACCGTGTATTGAATATTGCTGCCATATCTGGTCGGGTGCCCCTGCTGCTCTCCTTGGGCTTCTTGACAAAATACAAAGGAGGATCTGTAACGTGGTTGATACTGACTTGGCAGACCGGCTGCAGCCGCTCTCTCACCAGCGTGATGTGGCTTCCCTGTGCCTCTTCTACAAGTACTTTCATGGCTTCTGCTCCGATGAGCTTAGATCACTGGTGCCGCCTAAGCACGAATTTACACGAGATACTAGATTAGCAACTAGGTCCCACTCTTTTACAGTTAAACAAATAAGATGTAACCGTAAATTCTACTCCAACAGCTTCTTTTCTCGCGCTTCCCGCCTATGGAACTCCCTTCCACAAGTTTGCTTTCCCGACAGTTACAATCTCCAGGTGTTTAAATGTAGGGTCAATAGACACCTCCTATCACACTAACTCCCAACTATTCTCAGAACACTCTCATCTACTCAACCCTCATTCTCGGTATCCTTACCCGCCTATCACCCACCCTCTGACATTTCCTATATTTAATCATCCATTCTCCACTCTACGTAGCCCCCTGCGCAGTAGTGGCAGTGACATGTCTTGCTCGGGGTGAAACGCTTATAAAAAAAAAATCCGATTGAAATGCTTCAAACAGGCCGGATGGCATAAAGTCCCGACAGTTCGCTTATTTGCTGAATAACCGACGGAAAATATAAGTAACATACAATTGTAAAGTCGATCGATATCACGAATACACTAAACTAGATTTTTAATGATGGAGAATTCAGAGAATGTCCAATTTTGTGTGATGAGTTAATTATTACATTTAAATATCAACTTGCATATAATTGTCTAAGGATACATAAAATGTTATGCAGTACTTCTTGCTAAAATGTACATCTAAACCTTCATTATCAAAATCAGTCAATGTATAAATAAATTAAAAATATCTAATCCAGACTCTCAACAAAAGACATTTTCAAATATGCTCATCGGATGATCAAATATGCAATTCTATATGATCAGATTCATAGCAAGATTTCAGAAGGTATACATTTCGAATGAAGGATTTCTTGAATAGTTTTTGGAAAAAAGGACGAATTAATACTACATAGTGGCGGATTCAGCAATGAATCTCAGCTAAAATCTGGTGTGAAATGAAATGTAAATATAAAAACGTAGCAAACAACAAATAAATATAAGCAAGTTTATTTGAAATATCGAATAAGTTAAAATATATTTTTGATTTGATTTGTACGATCAATGATTAAATGTGAAATTACTCAAAAATTTTATTTTGCTATTTCAAGAAGTCTAAACGAAGAGACATTTTCGAAGATTTTCTGAGTATCAATACATACTTCTTCATAATCCTACCTTAATCATGTTGTAAAAATATATTTTAGAACACAATTAAGGTAGGATCCATGATTTCAACAAAATATTAATTGGATTTTTATAAAATTCTATGCAATAAATGAAAATAGCGTATTAAAGAGAGAAACATATTGAAACATTATCTATTTTTAGAATGAGTAGAGTTTCATTGAAGAATTACTTGAATGTGATTTGTTGTTACAATGCAGCTTAATAAATAACAAAGATGATATTCCAGTTAAAAATAAACATTGCACCATAAAAATGATTAAGTATATATTGATTGGTGTAAGTCACGTAGATTTTCTGCTATAAAAGTAAGGCTGTCTGAGGTCTGAGACAGTTTATTTGACAACATTTAATTCAACTGTTAAAACATCAATTTGAGTTCCCGTAACACAGCACTTCAAAGTGAGTTATACATTTATCGTTTCCTTTTTTTATCTATGTTTAAATCGGTGAACAATTCTACATTCAATGAATTTCACTATAAAAGTTAACTGAATCGGTTAAGGTTTCTTTAATTTGTGCAATGTCTTATCAATTAAAAAAATAAGACAATTCGCTGAACATCAATATTCATATACATCGCTCATTCGATAATGAATTGGAGCACTCTAGCTATTGGGCGTGTTTATACGCGGTAAAAACCCTGCTTTCTTCTACCGGAAGCTCGTGGCCTAGGGGTAGAATTGCCGACTGACGCCGATCGGGTGTCAATACTGGGCTTGGAAGCGAACAGAGTCTAAGCCGTACTGATGAGCTGTAATACAGCGAAACAGATTTGTCTGCGGAATTGAGCCATTATTCTGCTGTAATGTTCCATATTTGTATTGGTTGGGGCGAATGTGACACGAGAGTCTTACGATATTTGTGTGTAAATGAATGCAACTAATCAGATTATAATTTTAACTTGGTTCTGATTTCTCGCTTATTCATTGCATCACCTGTACATCCAAGCTTACAGCACATGATAATCGAATGGGTCACATATTTAAGTATTTAGCAAATATGGCCTCAAGCAATAAAACATGAAAACAAATCTAACGAAATTTGTCTCATCCTGATTTAACCAGGTGCATCCAGATGATAATTAAAATTATTAGTTATTACTTATTCAGAAGTTCAAAATATCTCCCCAAATTATTGTGAATGATTGAAGGCATGAAAACATCCGCTCCTTAGAAATTGTAACAGATGTCGTTTAATAACTTACATGTCTCTTTAGAAATTGCATCTCAAAGATCTCTAGACAGGAAACAGCATTAACTTTTTACAGTGAATACAGTTAGTCAGTCAGTTGAGTGGCACACGTGATACATGCATTGGGCGATCATGTCTCAAAAGAGACATGATTGACTAGACAAAAAGTTATTCCGCAGTAGGTTGCCATTACATTCTGCGGTAGATTGGTTGCCAGCCAAGGCTATAGAACCCAATCTGTCGTGTTATTTAACCCATAACTGGAGGGAAGAGACGGATTAATACCTTTTCCAAGGGTATTTGCGCGTAAGTGAATGCAAGGAATATCAACTGGAATTCGAACTCTGCTCCCCAATTTATTGTTCCGAGCCGATATCCACTACACCACAACGTTCATAATACACGAGTACCAAACACTCTCATAGATTGACATTACACCTGTCTAAGTTTAGTTTGTTTCGTTCATATATCAATCATCGAAACACAGACAAAAAACAAAACAAAAAGCAAAAAAAACAAACAAACAAAAAAACAATTGCAACTATTATCTTGGTAAGTATAAGTAGATAATTTCAAAAGTTTACATCACTCAAGGCATAAAAACATAAAAAAGATCCATATCAATTAAATCTAGTTGAATATCTTATACACTGGAAACAGTTTTTCATAACCTCAAACCCAGTGCAGTAGAGATTAATAAAAACGGATTGCAGATGACATTCAGTATACAAATGGCATATATTTGAATTGAAATTGAATTATACTGTTTAAATAAATCCAAGAATATAGCTACAGAACATTGTTTGATATTCTGAAAATGTTAAATTCATGATAATTACAGATACGATCGAAAATACACGAAAAAATCAGAAATGAATCTTAAAATTTGAATGTTCGAAACAATTTTAGATTTTTTAATCATTTCATCCGAAGCAAGGCGAGACCACCACAAGTGCACAGTGTCATACAGTGAGAGAAATTACTGGGTTCAGTGGCTATTGAAAAAAGGTGTAAGATAAACTAGGTTCAAGCATATAAAAATCCAATCCACGTAACATTTTAGCAAGTAAACAGAAGAGTGTTTCACAGGCACGAAGTGCGAGAAAAAACAGTCTGTGTAGAAATGGTGGCTACAGTTAACTACTTGTATGAATACCTAGTAAAACAATTAACGTGTTGATTTCCTTTGGATTGAAAAAATCTACTAAAGTATATTCTAGTTGTTCAAATATAATCTATCCATAAACGTTTGTATTTGTAGGCATGTTTGTAATAACAAGTGTATTTATAATTATGGGTTTGGCGAATGCCAAATTATTAAATTATAATTTTATTTTCATACCCCATATACGAAGGTCATTCAATAAATAAGATGAATTTTTCTTTATAAGGACTTCCAATACAGATAGAGGCTTACTTTTCTTTCATTTCTTTTCCTTTACTTGTCTTTCAAAGTGATGTAATTTTTTTGCAGATTGAAAAATAACTTTGAGAGTTTTTGAAATTAACAAAGATGGCCGACCAAGAAGCATGCTTAAGGATTGAACAGAGATCAGTTATCAAGTTTTTGGTTGCTGAAGGGTGCAAGCCAGTTGAAATTCATAGGAAAATGTCAACTATGTATGGTGCCACATGTTTCAGCCAAAAGAATGTCTACAAGTGGGCTAAATTGTTTAAAGAAGTTTGAAAGTGACGATGAAGTCAAACGTGCTGTGAGTGATTGGCTGAGACATCAGTCCAAATATTTTTACGCTAAGGGAATTCGAAAGCTTGTGCACAGATGGGAAAAGTGTGTGACACTGCTCGGAGACTACGTTGAAAAAAAAGTAAGCTTTTATCTGTATTAAAAAAATTCAACTTGTTTATTGAATGACCGTCGTAAATGATTGAAATCTACGCGAGAGTTAGTAAGTTTTCTTAATATTTAACTTCGTCTTTTATATCACGCTTGTTTTGAATTTAAAAATTATTTATTTTTATATCAATTTACATTAATTATTTTGAAAGTTTTTTTTACAGATTATCATGTCAGGAAAACTAATCATTATTTTGGCTCTCAGAGTCTATACTGCCTTCGCAGGTACGAATATTATACTTATTACAATTAATAAAAATGTATATATATTTTATCAGTATAAATTTAAATTATTAAATTGATATGTATATGCTTTGTTCAAAATGATCTTTTCAGTCATTCTTAATGAGATTTCATATAACATTTCGTTGTATCCAATGAGATTCTCCAGTCAGTACTCCGGTTAGCTTTTGAAATACAACTAGCAAATACAAATATATATTTATTAAATAATCACACTATTATTCTACAGTGAAAAGTAATAGTTTTTACTAAAATTATTAACTTAAATTAAAATGTTCTTCTGTTGTTTCAGTAAGCAAAGTCACCACGCAGGAAAAAGTAGGAACTACAGCTGAAGGTGTTCCAATGATCCAGGAAACATTTCCAACAACTACCGCCGGCGACTACTTTGATGGTAAAAATTAATACCTTTTTTACCAAAATTATTATCACCATCACCTTCTGCAAAACAATTTTCCTTTGTCGCAAGATCACCAAATCCTTGAAAAGATTCTCCAACTTTTACTGTGAAACAAAAAACAGATATCACATAGCAATCGAGTACTCATCTTTTTCCAATGAGATTTTGAAGTTTGATTTCCGGTTAGCTTTTGAAATACAAAAAGCAATTAAATATATATATATTGTATATATTGTAGGAACAACAGCTGAAGGTGTTCCAATGAACCAGGGGAGATTTCCAAAAACTACCGCCGGCGACTACATTGATGGTAAAAATTAATATTTTTTTTAACAAAATATTTTTTAACAAAATTATTATCATCATGCGCTTCATTAAAACAATTTTCCTGTTGCCACAAGCCATAGCTTCATCCTTGAAAAGATTCTTCAACATTCACAATTATATAGAAAAAAAGATATCACATACAAGTACAAACATCTTTTTTCAAACGGGCCTTTAAGTCAGTATTCCGGAAAATATTTGAAATACAACGAGCAAATTTAAATATATATATTTTAAATAATCACATAATAATTGTACATTAAATGTAATATTTTTTACGAGAATTACCGTTTGAAATTAAAAGCTCTTGTGACATTTCAGAAAGCAAGTTCACCACGCAGAAAGAAATAAGAACAACAGCTGAAGGTGTTCCAATAACCCAGGAGAAATTTTCAACAAGTACTGCAAGCGAATACTTTGATGGTAAAAATTTTTTTTTTACCAAAATTATTATCATCATGACCTTCAGTAAAATAATGTACCTCCTGCCTCTAGACTTAACATCATCACGGAAAAAATTATTCAACATTTGCAATTAGGTAGAAAAAAAGATATCACCTACAATTACTCACGTCTTTTGTTCAAACGGGATTTTCAGTCAGTATTTCGGAAAATTTTTGAAATATCACGAGCAAATTTATTTTTTTAATAATATAATAATAATTCTACATTAAATGTAAGATTTGGTACTAGAATTATTATTTGAAATTAAAATCTCCTGTATAATTTCAGAAAGCAACGTCACCACGCAGAAAGAAATAGGAACAACAGCTGAAGGTGTTCCAATGACCCAGGAGAAATTTTCAACAACTACTGCCAGCGACTACTTTGTTGGTAAAAATTAAAACCTTTTTACCAAAATTATCATTATCACCTTCTGCAAAAGAATTGTCCTTTGCCTGAAGATCCCACATCCTTGAAATGATTCGCCAACATTTACTGTAAAACAGATATCACATAGCAATAGAGTACTCATTTTTTTTTCCCAATGAGATATTTAAGTTTGTTTTCCGGTTAGCTTTCGAAACACAAACAGCAATTAAATATATATATTTATTAAATAATCGCATAATAATTGTCCATATAAATGTAATATTATTTACTAAGATTATTAACTTAATTAAAATGTCTTGTCTCATTTCAGAAAGCAAGTTCACTACGCAGGATGAAACAGGAACAACAACTGATGGTGTTCCAATGACCCAGGAGACATTTCCAACAACTACGGCCGGCGACTACATTGTTGGTAAAAATTATTTTTTTTTTACCAAAATTATTATCATCAGGACCTTCAGTAAAACAATGTTCCTCTTGCCTCTAGCCTTATCATCATCCTTGAAAATATTCTTCAACATTTGCAATTATGTAGAAAAAAAGATATCACCTACAATTATACACGTCTTTTTTTCAAACGGGATTTTCAGTTACTATTACGGAAAATTTTTGAAATTCCACGAGCAAATTTAAATATATATTTATTTAATAATAAAATAATAATTGTACATTAAATGTAAGACTTGATACTAGAATTATTATTTGAAATTAAAATCTCCTGTATCATTTCAGAAAGCAACGTCCCCACGCAAGAACAAATAGGAACAACAGCTGAAGGTATTCCACTGACACAAGAGACATTTCCAACAAATAATGTCAGCGACTACTTTGATGGTAAAAATTAATACGTTTTTACCAAAATTATCATCATCACCTTCTGCAAAAGAATTTTCCTTTGCCTGAAGATCCCACATCCTTGAAATGATTCTCCAGCATTTACTGTCAAATAGAAAAACAGATATCACAGAGCAATTATTATCATCATCACCTTCAGTAAAACAATTTTCCTGTACCTCAACTCCTCCCCACATACTTGAAAAGTTTCTCAAACATTTACTGTCATATAGAGAAACAGATATCGCATAGCAATCGAATACTCATTTTTTTTCCAATGAGATATTTAAGTTTGTTTTGCGGTTTGCTTTTGAAATACAAAAAGCAAATAAATATATATATTTAATAAATAATCCCAAAAAATTATCCATTTAATATTAATTACTAAGATTGTTAAATTAAATTAAAATCTTTTGTGACATTTCAGAAAGCAAGTTCACCACGCAGGATGAAATAGGTACAACAGCTGAAGGTGTTCCAATGACCCTAGAGATATTTCCAACAACTACCGCCGGTGACTACATTGATGGTAAAAAATAATTTCTATTTTACGAAAATTATTATCATCATGACTTTCAATAAAACAATGTTCCTCCTGCCTCTAGCCTTACCATCATCCTTGAAAAGATTCTGCAACATTTGCAATTATGTAGAAAATAAGATATCACCTACAATTACACACGTCTTTTTTTCAAACGGGCCTTTCAGTCAGTACTCCGGAAAATATTTGAAATTCCCTGAGTAAATTTTAATATATATTTGTTTAATAATAAAATAATAATTGTACATTAAATATAAGATTTGTAACTAGAATTATTATTTGAAATTAAAATCTCTCTTATCATTTCAGAAAGCAACCTGACCACGCAGGAACAAATAGGAACAACAGCTGAAGGTATTCCAATGACACAGGAGACATTTCCAACAACTAATGCCAGCGACTACTTTGATGGTAAAAATTAATTTTTCTTTTTACCAAAATAATTTCAACAACACCTTCAGTGAAACAATGTTCCCCCTGCCTCTAGACTTACCATCATCCTTGAAACGATTCTGCAACATTTGCAATTATGTAGAAAATAAGATATCACCTACAATTACACACGTCTTTTTTTCAAACGGGCCTTTCAGTCAGTACTCCGGAAAATATATGAAATACAACGAGCAAATTTAAATATATATTTTTTAAATAATCGCATAATAATTGTACATTAAATGTAATATTCTTTACTAGAATTACTATTTGAAATTAAAATCTGTATGATTTCAGAAAGCAACGTCACCACGCAGGAACAAATAAGAACAACAGCTGAAGGTGTTCCAATGACACAGGAGACATTTCCAACAACTAATGCCAGCGACTACTATGATGGTAAAAATTAATACATTTTTACCAAAATTATCACCATCACTTTCTGTAAAACAATTCTCCTGTGCCTCAAGACTTCCCCATATTCTTGAAATGATTCTCCAACATTTACTGTCAAATAGAAAAACAGATATAACATAGCAATAGAGTACTCATTCTTTTTTTCCAATGATATATTTAAGTTTGTTTTCTGGTTATCTTTCGAAATACAAAAAGCAATTAAATATATATACCTATTAAATAATCGCATAATAATTCTCCATATAAAAGTAATATTATTTACTAAGATTATTAACTTAAATTAAAATCTCTTCTGACATTTCAGAAAGCAACGTCACCACGCAGGAACAAATAGGAACAACAGCTGAAGGTTTTCCAGTGACCCAGGAGATATTTCCAACAACTAATGCCAGCGAATACTTTGAAGGTAAAAATTAATTTTTTTTTTTACCAAAATAATTAACATCGTGACATTCAGTAAAACAATGTTCCTCCTGCCTCTAGCCTTACCATCATCCTTGAAAAGATTCTTCAACCGTTGTAATTATGTAGAAAATAAAATATCACCTATAATTACTCACGTTTTATTTTCCAACGGGCCTTTCAGTCAGTGTTCCGGATATCTGAAATACAACGAACAAATTTAAATATATATATTTTAAATAATCGCATAATAATTGTACATTAAATGTAATATTCTTTACTAGAATTACTATATGAAATTAAAATCTCCTGTATCATTTCAGAAAGCAACGTCACCACGCAGGAAGAAATAGGAACAACAGCTGAAGGTGTTCCAATGACCCAGGGGACATTTCCAACAACTACCGACGGCGACTATATTGAAGGTAAAAATTAATTTTTTTTTTACCTAAATTATTGTCATCATAACCTTCAGTAAAACAATGTTCGTCCTGCCTGTAGCCTTACCATCATCCTTGAAAAGATTCTTCAACAAATTCAATTGTGTAGAAAAAAGATATCACCTACAATTACTCACGTCTTTTTTTCCAACGAGCCTTTCGGTCAGTATACCGGAAAATATTTGAAATACAACGAGCAAATTTAAATATATATATTTTAAATAATCGCATAATAATTGTACATTAAATGTAATATTCTTTACTAGAATTACTATTTGAAATTAAATTCTCCTGTATCATTTCAGAAAGCAATCTCACCACGCAGGAACAAATAGGAACAACAGCTGAAGGTGTTCCAATGACACAGGAGACATTTCCAACAACTAATGCCAGCGACTACTTTGATGGTAAAAATTGATACATTTTACGAAAATTATTATCATCATCACCTTCTGTAAAACGATTCTCCTGTGTCTCCAGTCTTCCCCATATTCTTGAAATGATTCACCAACATTCACTGACAAATAGAAAAACAGATATCACATAGCAATCGAGTACTCAGGTTTTTTTCCAATGAGATATTTAAGTTTGTTTTCCGGTTAGTTTTTGAATTACAAAAAGCATTTAAATATAAAAATTTATTAAATAATCGCATAATAATTCCCCACATAAATGTAATATTATTTACTAAGATTATAATCTGAAATTAAAATGTCTTGTCTCATTTCAGACAGCAAGTTCACCACGCGGGATGAAATAGGTACAACAACTGATGGTGTTCTAATGACCCAGGAGACATTTCCAACAACTAACGCCGGCGACTACATTGATGGTAAAAATTAATTTCTTTTTTTATCAAAACTATTATCAACATGACCTTCAGTAAAACAATGTTCCTCCTGCCTGTAGCCTAACCATCATCCTTGAAGCAATTCTTCAACATTTGCAATTATGTAGAAAATAAGATATCACCTAGAATTACTCACGTCTTTTTTTCAAACGGGCCTTTCAGTCAGTATTCCGGAAAATATTTGAAATACCTTGAGTAAATACTAATATATATTTGTTTAATAATAAAATCATAATTTTACATTAAATATAAGATTTGTTACTAGAATTATTATTTGAAATTAAAATCTCTCTTATCATTTCAGAAAGCAACCTCACCACGCAGGAACAAATAGGAACAACAGCTGAAGGTATTCCAATGACACAGGAGAAATTTTCAAAAACTACTGCCAGCGACTACTTTGATGGTAAAAATTAATTTTTTTTTTTACCAAAATAATTTCAACAAGACCTTCAGTGAAACAATGTTCCCCCTGCCTCTAGACTTACCATCATCCTTGAAACGATTCTGCAACATTTGCAATTATGTAGAAAATAAGATATCACCTACAATTACACACGTCTTTTTTTCAAACGGGCCTTTCAGTCAGTACTCCGAAAGATATATGAAATACAACGAGCAAATTTAAATATATACTTTTTAAATAATCGCATAATAATTGTACATTAAATGTATTATTCTTTACTAGAATTACTATTTGAAATTAAATTCTCCTGTATCATTTCAGAAAGCAACGTCACCACGCAGGATGAAAATGGAACAACAGCTGAAGGTGTTCCAATGACACAGGAGACATTTCGAACAACTAATGCCAGCGACTATTTTGATGGTAAAAATTAATACATTTTCCAAAATTATTACCACCATCACCTTCTGTAAAACAATTCTCCTGTGACTCCAGTCTTCCTCACATACTTGAAAAGATTGTCCAACATTTACTGTCATATAGATAAACAGATATCGCATAGCAATCGAGTACTCATTTTTATTCCAATGAGATATTTAAGTTTGTTTTGCTGTTTGCTTGTGAAATACAAAAAGCAAATAAATATATATATTTCATAAATAACCACAAAATAATTATCCATTAAAATGTAATATTAATTACTAAGATTATTAAATTAAATTAAAATCTCTTGTGATATTTCAGAAAGCAAGTTCACCACGCAGAATGAAATAGGTACAACAGCTGAAGGTGTTCCAATGACACAAGAGACATTTCCAACAAGTACTGCCAGCGACTACTTTGATGGTAAAAATTAATTTTTTTTTTTACCAAAATTATTATCATCATGACATTCAGTAAAACAATGTTCCTCATGTCTCTTGCCATACCATCATACTTGAATAGATTTTTCAACATTTGCAATTATGAAGAAAAATAGATATCACCTGCAATTTCTCACGTTTTCTTTCCAAACGGGTGTTTCAGTCATTATGCCCGACAATATTTGAAATACAAAGAGCAAATTTATATATATATTTGTTTAATAATTGCATAATAATGGTACATTAAATGAAATATTCTTTGTATGAATTACTGTTTGAAATTAAAATCTCCTGTATCATTTCAGAAAGCAACGCCACAACGCAGGAAGAAATAGGAACAACAGCAGAAGGTGTTCCAATGACACAGGAGACATTTCCAACAACTACTGCCAGCGACTACTATGATGGTAAAAATTAATACATTTTTACCAAAATTATCACCATCACTTTCTGTAAAACAATTTTCCTTTGCCTGAATATTCCACATCCTTGAAAAGATTCTCCAACATTTACTGTCAAATAGAAAACAGATATCACATAGCAATCGAGTACTCATTTTTTTCTTCCAATGAGATATTTAAGTTTGTATTCCGGTTAGCTTTAGAAATACAAAAAGCAATTAAATATATATATATTTATTAAATAATCGCATAATAATTCTCCATATAAATGTAATATTATTTACTAAGATTATTTACTTAAAATAAATGTCTTGTCTGATTTCAGAAAGCAACGTCAACACGCAGGAAAAAATAGGAACAACAGCTGAAAGTGTTCCAATGACCCAGGAGATATTTCCAACAACTACCGCGCGCGATTACATTGATGGTAAAAATTAATTTTTTTTTTACCAAAATTATTATCATCATGACCTTCAGTAAAACAAAGATCCTCCTGCCTCTAGCCTCACCATCATTCTTGAAAAGATTCTTCAACATTTGCAATTATGTAGAAAAAATATATCACCTAGAATTACTCACGTCTTTTTTTGAAACGGGGTTTTCAGTCAGTATTCCGGAAAATATTTGAAATACCTTGAGTAAATATAAATATATATTTGTTTAATAATAAAATAATAATTCTACATTAAATATAAGATTTGTTACTAGAATTATTATTTGAAATTAAATCTCACTTATCAATTCAGAAAGCAACGTCACCACGCAGGAACAAATAGGAAGAACAGCTGAAAGTGTTCCAATGACCCAGGAGATATTTCCAAAAACTACCGCCGGCGACTACATTGATGGTAAAAATTATTTTTTTATTTACCAAAATTATTATCATCATGACCTTCAGTAAAACAATGTTCCTCCTGCCTCTAGCCTTACCATCATCCTTGAACAGATTCTGAAAACATTTGCAATTATGTAGAAAAAAATATATCACCTAGAATTACTCACGTCTTTTTTTCAAACGGGCATTTCAGTCAGTATTCCGGAAAATATTTGAAATACCTTGAGTAAAATTAAAATATATATTTGTTTAATAATAAAATAATAATTCTACATTAAATATAAGATTTGTTACTAGAAGTATTATTTGAAATTAAAATCTCTCTTATCATTTCAGAAAGCAATCTCACTACGCAGGAACAAATAGGAACAACAGCTGAAAGTGTTCCAATGACCCAGGAGAAATTTTCAACAACTACTGCCAGCGACTACTTTGATGGTAAAAATTAAAACATTTTTACCAATATTATCATCATCACCTTCTGCAAAACAATTTTCCTTTGACTGAAGATCCCACATTCTTGAAATGTTTCGCCAAGATGTACTGTCAAATAGAAAATCAGATATCACATAGCAATTATATATATTTTAAATGATCGTAGAATAATTGTACATTAAATGTAATATTCTTTACTAGAATTACTGTTTGAAATTAAATTCTCCTGCATCATTTCAGAAAGCAACGTCACCACGCAGGAACAAATAGGAACAACAGCTGATGGTTTTCCAATGACCCAGGAGACATTTCCAACAACTAATGCCAGCGAATACTTTGATGGTAAAAATTAATACGTTTCACGAAATTTATTATTATCATCACCTTCTGTAAAACAATTCTCCTGGACCACAAAACTTCCCCACATCCTTGAAAAGATTCTCCAACATTTACTGTCATATAGATAAACAGATATCGCATAGCAATCGAGTACTCACTCCTTTGTTTCCAACGAGATTTTTCAGTCAGTTTTGCGGTTAGTTCTTGAAATACAAAAAGCAAATAAATATATATATTTAATATAATCACAATATAATTATCCATGAAATTGTAATATTATTTACAAAGATTATTAACTTAAATTAAAATCTCTTGTGACATTTCAGAATGCAAGTTCACCTCGCAGGAAAAAATAAGCACACCAGGAGAAGGTGTTCCAAAGAACCAGAAGTTTTGCAAAAAACGATCAGCGACCAATTTGATGGTTACAATTAATATTTTTACCAAAATTATTATCATCATGACCTTCAGTAAAACAATATTACTCCTACCTCTAGCCTTACCATCTCCCTTGAACAGATTCTTCAACATTTGCAATTATGTAGAAAAAAAGATATCTCCTACAATTACACACGTCTTTTTTCAAACGGGGTTTTCAGTCAGTACTCCGGAAAATATTTGAAATACCTTGAGTAAATTTTAATATATATTTGTTTAATAATAAAATCATAATTCTACATTAAATATAAGATTTGTTACTAGAATTATTATTTGAAATTAAAATCTCTCTTATCATTTCAGAAAGCAACCTCACCACGCAGGAACAAATAGGAACAACAGCTGAAGGTATTCCAATGACACAGGAGACATTTCCAACAACTAATGTCAGCGACTACTTTGATGGTAAGAATTAATTTTTTTTTTTACCAAAATAATTTCAACAAGGCCTTCAGTGAAACAATGTTCCCCCTGCCTCTAGACTTACCATCATCCTTGAAAAGTTTCTGCAACATTTGCAATTATGTAGAAAATAAGATATCACCTACAATTACACACGTCTTTTTTTCAAACAGGCCTTTCAGTCAGTACTCCGGAAAATATATGAAATACAACGAGCAAATTTAAATATATATTTTTTAAATAATCGCATAATAATTGTACATTAAATGTATTATTCTTTACTAGAATTACTATTTGAAATTAAATTCTTCTGTATCATTTCAGAAAGCAACGTCACCACGCAGGATGAAAAAGGAACAACAGCTGAAGGTGTTCTAATGACACAGGAGACATTTCCAACAACTAATGCCAGCGACTACTTTGATGGTAAAAATTAATACATTTTACCAAAATAATTACGACCATCACTTTCTGTAAAACAATTCTCCTGTGACACCAGTCTTCCCCACATACTTGAGGAGATTGTCCAACATTTACTGTCATATAGATAAATAGATATCGCATAGCAATCGAGTACTCATGTTTTTTCCAATGAGATATTTAAGTTTGTTTTGCTGTTTGTTTGTGAAATACACAAAGCAAATAAATATATATATTTCATAAATAACCACAAAATAATTATCCATTAAATTGTAATATTAATTACTAAGATTATTAAATTAAATTCAAATCTCTTGTGATATTTCAGAAAGCAAGTTCACCACGCAGGATGAAATAGGTACAACAGCTGAAGGTGTTCCAATGACACAAGAGACATTTCCAACAAGTACTGCCAGCGACTACTTTGATGGTAAAAATTAATTTTTTTTTTACCAAAATTATTATCATCATGACATTCAGTAAAACAATGTTCCTCATGTCTCTTGCCTTACCATCATCCTTGAATAGATTTTTCAACATTTGCAATTATGAAGAAAAATAGATATCACCTGCAATTACTCACGTTTTCTTTCCAAACGGGTGTTTCAGTCATTATGCCCGACAATATTTGAAATACAAAGAGCAAATTTATATATATATTTGTTTAATAATTGCATAATAATGGTACATTAAATGAAATATTCTTTGTATGAATTACTGTTTGAAATTAAAATCTCCTGTATCATTTCAGAAAGCAACGCCACAACGCAGGAAGAAATAGGAACAACAGCAGAAGGTGTTCCAATGACACAGGAGACATTTCCAACAACTACTGCCAGCGACTACTATGATGGTAAAAATTAATACATTTTTACCAAAATTATCACCATCACTTTCTGTAAAACAATTTTCCTTTGCCTGAATATTCCACATCCTTGAAAAGATTCTCCAACATTTACTGTCAAATAGAAAACAGATATCACATAGCAATCGAGTACTCATTTTTTTCTTCCAATGAGATATTTAAGTTTGTATTCCGGTTCGCTTTGGAAATACAAAAAGCAATTAAATATATATATATTTATTAAATAATCACAAAATAATTCTCCATATAAATGTAATATTATTTACTAAGATTATTTACTTAAATTAAAATGTCTTGTCTGATTTCAGAAAGCAACGTCACCACGCAGGAACAAATAGGAACAACAGCTGAAAATGTTCCAATGACCCAGGAGATATTTCCAACAACTACCGCGCGCGATTACATTGATGGTAAAAATTAATTTTTTTTTTACCAAAATTATTATCATCATGACCTTCAGTAAAACAATGATCTTCCTGCCTCTAGCCTCACCATCATTCTTGAAAAGATTCTGAAAACATTTGCAATTATGTAGAAAATAGATATCTCCTACTATTACACACGTCTTTTTTCAAACGGGGTTTTCAGTCAGTATTCTGGAAAATCTTTGAAATACAACGAGCAAATTTAAATATATATTTGTTTAATAATAAAGTACTAATTCTACATTAAATATAAGATTTGTTACTAATTAAATTATTTGAAATTAAACTCTATCTTATCATTTCAGAAAGCAACGTCACCACGCAGGAACAAATTGGAACAACATCTGAAAGTATTCCAATGACCCAGGAGATATTTCCAACAACTACCGCCGGCGACTACATTGATGGTAAAAATTATTTCTTTTTTACCAAAATTATTATCATCATGACCTTCAATAAAACAATGTTCCTCCTGACTGAAACCTCACCATCATCCTTGAACAGATTCTGAAAACTTTTGCAATTATGTAGAAAAAATATATCACCTAGAATTACTCACGTCTTTTTTCAAACGGGCATTTCAGTCAGTATTCCGGAAAATATTTGAAATACCTTGAGTAAATTTTAATATATAGTTGTTTAATAATAAAATAATAATTCTACATTAAATATAAGATTTGTTACTAGAATTATTATTTGAAATCAAAATCTCTCTTATCATTTCAGAAAGCAAACTCACCACGCAGGAACAAATAGGAACAACAGCTGAAAGTGTTCCAATGACCCAGGAGAAATTTTCAACAACTACTGCCAGCGACTACTTTGATGGTAAAAATTAAAACATTTTTACGAATATTATCATCATCACCTTCTGAAAAACAATTTTCCTTTGACTGAAGATCCCACATCCTTGAAATGCTTCGCCAAGATTTACTGTCAAATAGAAAATCAGATATCACATAGCAATTATTTTCATCATCACCTTCTGTAAAACAATTCTCCTGTGCCTGAAGTCTTCCCCACATCCTTGAAAAGATTCTCCAACATTTACTGTCATATAGATAAACAGATATCGCATATCAATCGAGTACTCATTTTTTTTCCAATAAGATTTTTAAGTTTGTTTTCGGTTTGATTTTGAAATACAAAAAGCAAATAAATATATATATATTTAATAAATAATCACAAAATAATTATCCATTAAAATGTAATATTAATTACTAAGATTATTAACATAAATTAAAATCCCTTGTGACGCTTCAGAAAGCAAGTACACCACGCAAGATGAAACAGGTACAACAGCTGAAAGTGTTCCAATGACCCAGGAGACATTTCCAACAACTACCGCCGGCGACTACATCGATGGTAAAAATTATTTCTTTTTTACCGAAATTATTACCATTATGACCTTCAGCAAAACGACGTTGCTCCTGCCTCTAGCTTTACCATCATCCTTGAAAAGATTCTTCAACATTTGCAATTAGGTAGAAAAAAAGATATCACCTACAATTACGTCTTTTGTTCAAACGGGATTTTCAGTCAGTATTTCGGAAAATTTTTGAAATATGACGAGCAAATTTTTTTTTTAAAAATATAATAATAATTCTACATTAAATGTAAGATTTGGTACTAGAATTATTATTTGAAATTAAAATCTCTCTTATCATTTCAGAAAGCAACGTCACCACGCAGAAAGAAATAGGAACAACAGCTGAAGGTGTTCCAATGACCCAGGAGAAATTTTCAACAACTACTGCCAGCGACTACTTTGTTGGTAAAAATTAAAACCTTTTTACCAAAATGATCATCATCATCTTCTGAAAAAAATTCTCCTTTGACTGAAGATCCCACATCCTTGAAATGATTCGCCAAAATTTACTGTAAAACAGATATCACATAGCAATAGAGTACTCATTTTTTTCCCAATGAGATATTTAAGTTTGTTTTCCTGTTAGCTTTCGAAATACAAACAGCAATTAAATATATATATTTATTAAATAATCGCATAACAATTTTTCATATAAATGTAATATTATTTACTAAGATTATTAACTTAATTAAAATGTCTTGTCTCATTTCAGAAAGCAAGTTCACCACGCAGGATGAAATAGGTACAACAACTGATGGTGTTGCAATGACCCAGGAGACATTTCCAACAACTACCGCCGGCGACTACATTGATGGTAAAAATTATTTTTTTGTTACCGAAATTATTACCATTATGACCTTCAGCAAAACGACGTTGCTCCTGCCTCTAGGTTTACCATCATCCTTGAAAAGATTCTTCAACATTTGCAATTATGTAGAAAAATAGATATCACCTACAATTCTTCACGTGTTTTTTTCAAACGGGCCTTTCAGTCAGTATTCCGGAAAATATTTGAAATACAACGTGCAAATTTCAATATATATATTTTAAATGATCGTAGAATAATTGTACATTAAATGTAATATTCTTTACTAGAATTACTGTTTGAAATTAAATTCTCCTGCATCATTCAGAAAGCAACATCACCACGCAGGAACAAATAGGAACAACAGCTGAAGGTTTTCCAATGACCCAGGAGACATTTCCAACAATAATGCCAGCGACTACTATGATGGTAAAAATTAATACGTTTCACGAAATTTATTATCATCATGACCTTCTGTAAAACAATTCTCCTGTACCTCAAATCTTCCCCACATCCTTGAAAAGATTCTCCAACATTTACTGTCATATAGATAAACAGATATCGCATAGCAATCGAGTACTCACTCCTTTGTTTCCAACGAGATTTTTCAGTCAGTTTTGCGGTTAGCTCTTGAAATACAAAAAGCAAATGAATATATATATTTAATATAATCACAAAATAATTATCTATGAAATTTTCATATTATTTACAAAGATTATTAACTTAAATTAAAATCTCTTGTGACATTTCAGAATGCAAGTTCACCTCGCAGGAAAAAATAAGCTCAACAGCTGAAGGTGTTCCAATGACCCAGGATTTTTGCCAAAAAACCATCAGCGACCAATTTGATGGTTAAAATTAATATTTTTACCAAAATTATTATCATCATGACCTTCAGTAAAACAATATTACTCCTACCTCTAGCATTACCATCTCCCTTGAACAGATTCTTCAACATTTGCAATTATGTAGAAAAAAAGATATCTCCTACAATTACACACGTCTTTTATCAAACAGGGTTTTCAGTCAGTATTCCGGAAAATCTTTGAAATACAACGAGCAAATTTAAATATATATTTGTTTAATAATAAAGTACTAATTCTACATTAAATATAAGATTTGTTACTAATATTATTATTTGAAATTAAAATCTATCTTATCATTTCAGAAAGTAACGTCACCACGCAGGAACAAATTGGAACAACAGCTGAAAGTGTTCCAATGACCCAGGAGATATTTCCAACAACTACCGCCGGCGACTACATTGATGGTAAAAATTAATTTCTTTTTTACCAAAATTATTATCATCATGACCTTCAGTAAAACAATGTTCCTCCTGACTCTAGCCTTACCATCATCCTTGAACAGATTCTGAAAACATTTGCAATTATGTAGAAAAAAAGATATCTCCTACAATTACACACGTCTTTTTTCACACGGGGTTTTCAGTCAGTACTCCGGAAAATATTTGAAATACCTTGAGTAAATTTTAATACATATTTGTTTAATAATAAAATCATAATTCTACATTAAATATAAGATTTGTTACGAGAATTATTATTTGAAATTAAAATCTATCTTATCATTTCAGAAAGCAACCTCACCACGCAGGAACAAATAAGAACAACAGCTGAAGGTGTTCCAATGACACAGGAGACATTTCCAACAACTAATGCCAGCGACTACTTTGATGGTAAAAATTAATTTTTTTTTTACCAAAATTATTATCATCATGACCTTCAGTAAAACAATGTTCCCCCTGCCTCTAGACTTACCATCATCCTTGAAACGATTCTACATCATTTGCAATTATGTAGAAAATAAGATATCACCTACAATTACACACGTCTTTTTTTCCAACGGGCCTTTCGGTCAGTATACCGGAAAATAAATGAAATACAACGAGCAAATTTAATATATATTTTTTAAATAATCGCATAATAAATATACTTTAAATGTATTATTCTTTACTAGAATTACTATTTGAAATAAAATTCTCCTGTATCATTTCAGAAAGCAACGTCACCACGCAGGATGAAAAAGGAACAACATCTGAAGGTGTTCTAATGACATAGGAGACATTTCCAACAACTAATGCCAGCGACTACTTTGATGGTAAAAATTGATACATTTTACCATAATAATTACCACCATCACCTTCTGTAAAACAATTCTCCTGTGACTCCAGTCTTCCCAACATACTTGAAAAGATTGTACAACTTTTACTGTCATATAGATAAACAGATATCGCATAGCAATCGAGAACTCATTTTTTTTCCAATGAGATATTTAAGTTTGTTTTGCGGTTTGTTTTGAAATACAAAAAGCAAGTAAATATATATATTTCATAAATAACCACAAAATAATTATCCATTAAAATGTAATATTAATTACTAAGATTATTAAATTAAATTAAAATCTCTTGTGATATTTCAGAAAGCAAGATCACCACGCAGGATGAAATAGGTACAACAGCTGAAGGTGTTCCAATGACACAAGAGACATTTCCCACAAGTACTGCCAGCGACTACTTTGATGGTAAAAATTAATTTTTTTTTTACCAAAATTATTACCACCATGACATTCAGTAAAACAATGTTCCTCATGTCGCTTGCCATACCATCAACCTTGAATAGATTTTTCAACATTTGCAATCACGAAGAAAAATAGATATCACCTGCAATTACTCACGTTTTCTTTCCAAACGGGTGTTTCAGTCATTATGCCCGACAATATTTGAAATACAAAGAGCAATTTTATATATATATTTGTTTAATAATTGCATAATAATGGTACATTAAATGAAATATTCTTTGTATGAATTACTGTTTGAAATTAAAATCTCCTGTATCATTTCAGAAAGCAACGCCACAACGCAGGAAGAAATAGGAACAACATCAGAAGGTGTTCCAATGACAGAGGAGACATTTCCAACAACTACTGCCAGCGACTACTATGATGGTAAAAATTAATACATTTTTACCAAAATTATCACCATCACTTTCTGTAAAACAATTTTCCTTTGCCTGAATATTCCACATCCTTGAAAAGATTCTCCAACATTTACTGTCAAATAGAAAACAGATATCACATAGCAATCGAGTACTCATTTTTTTCTTCCAATGAGATATTTAAGTTTGTATTCCGGTTAGCTTTAGAAATACAAAAAGCAATTAAATATATATATATTTATTAAATAATCGCATAATAATTCGCGATATAAATGTAATATTATTTACTAAGATTATTTACTTAAATTAAAATGTCTTGTCTGATTTCAGAAAGCAACGTCACCACGCAGGAACAAATAGGAACAACAGCTGAAAGTGTTCCAATGACCCAGGAGATATTACCAACAACTACCGCGCGCGATTACATTGATGGTAAAAATTAATTTTTTTTTTACGAAAATTATTATCATCATGACCTTCAGCAAAACAATGATGCATGCTGCCTCTAGCATCACCATTATTCTTGAAAAGATTCTTCAACATTTGCAATTATGTAGAAAAAAAGATATCTCCTACAATTACACACGTTTTTTTCAAACGGGGTTTTCTGTCAGTACTCAGGAAAATATTTGAAATACCTTGAGTGAAATTTAATATATATTTGTTTAATAATAAAATAATAATTCTACATTAAATATAAGATTTGTTACTAGAATTATTATTTGAAATTAAAATCTCTCTTATGAATTCAGAAAGCAACGTCACCACGCAGGAACAAATAGGAACAACAGCTGAAAGTGTTCCAATGACCCAGGAGAAATTTTCAACAACTACTGTCAGCGACTACTTTGATGGTAAAAATTAAAACATTTTTACCAATATTATCATCATCACCTTCTGAAAAACAATTTTCCTTTGCCTGAAGATCCCACATCCTTGAAATGTTTCGCCAAGATTTACTGTCAAATAGAAAATCAGATATCACATAGCAATTATTTTCATCATCATCTTCTGTAAAACAATTCTCCTGTGCCTGAAGTCTTCCCCACATCCTTGAAAAGATTCTCCAACATTTACTGTCATATAGATAAACAGATATCGCATATCAATCGAGTACTCACTTTTTTACCAATAAGATTTTTAAGTTTGTTTTCGGTTTGATTTTGAAATAAAAAAGCAAATATATATATATATTATTTAATAAATAATCACAAAATAATTATCCATTAAAATGTAATATTAATTACTAAGATTATTAACATAAATTCAAATCTCTTGAGACGTTTCAGAAAGCAAGTACACCACGCAAGATGAAACAGGTACAACAGCTGAAAGTGTTCCAATGACCCAGGAGACATTTCCAACAACTACCGCCGGCGACTACATTGATGGTAAAAATTATTTTTTTTTACCGAATTTATTATCATTATGTCCTTCAGTAAACTAACGTTGCTCCTGCCTCTAGCTTTAACATCATCCTTGAAAAGATTCATCAACATTTGCAATTATGTAGAAAAATAGATATCACCTACAATTCCTCACGTCTTTTTTTCAAACGTGCCTTTCAGTCAGTATTCCGGAAAATATTTGAAATACAACGTGCAAATTTAAATATATATTTTTTAAATAATCGTAGAATAATTGTACATTAAAGGTAATATTCTTTACTAGAATTACTGTTTGAAATTAAATTCTCCTGCATCATTTCAGAAAGCAACGTCACCACGCAGGAACAAATAGGAACAACAGCTGAAGGTTTTCCAATGACCCAGGAGACATTTCCAACAACTAATGCCAGCGAATACTTTGATGGTAAAAATTAATACTTTTTACGAAAATTATTATCATCATCACCTTCTGTAAAACAATTCTCCTGTACCTCAAATCTTCCCCACATCCTTGAAAAGATTCTCCAACATTTACTGTCATATAGATAAACAGATATCGCATAGCAATCGAGTACTCACTCCTTTGTTTCCAACGAGATTTTTCAGTCAGTTTTGCGGTTAGCTCTTGAAATACAAAAAGCAAATAAATATATATATTTAATACATAATCACAATATAATTATCCATGACATTGTAATATTATTTACAAAGATTATTAACTTAAATTAAAATCTCTTGTGACATTTCAGAATGAAAGTTCACCTCGCAGGAAAAAATAAGCACAACCGCTGAAGGTGTTCCAATGACCCAGGAGTTTTGCCAAAAAACCATGAGCCACCACTTTGATGGTTCAAATTAATATTTTTACCAAAATTATTATCATCATGACCTTCAGTAAAACAATATTACTCCTACCTCTAGCCTTACCATCTCCCTTGAACAGATTCTTCAACATTTGCAATTAATTAGAAAAAAAGATATCTCCTACAATTACACACGTCTTTTTTCGAACGGGGTTTTCAGTCAGTATTCCGGAAAATCTTTGAAATACAACGAGCAAATATAAATATATATTTGTTTAATAATAAAGTACTAATTCTACATTAACTATAAGATTTGTTACTAATATAATTATTTGAAATTAAAATCTATTTTATCATTTCAGAAAGCAACGTCTCCACGCAGGAACAAATTGGAACAACAGCTGAAAGTGTTCCAATGACCCAGGAGATATTTCCAACAACTACCACCGGCGACTACATTGATGGTAAAAATTAATTTCTTTTTTACCAAAATTATTATCATCATGACCTTCAGTAAAACAATGTTCCTCCTACCTCTAGCCTTACCATCATCCTTGAACAGATTCTGAAAACATTTGCAATTATGTCGAAAAAAATATATCACCTAGAATTACTCACGTCTTTATTCAAACGGGCATTTCAGTCAGTATTCCGGAAAATATTTGAAATACCTTGAGTAAATTTTAATATATATTTGTTTAATAATAAAATAATAATTCTACATTAAATATAAGATTTGTTACTAGAATTATTATTTGAAATTACATTCTCTCTTATCATTTCAGAAAGCAATCTCTCCACGCAGGAACAAATAGGAACAACAGCTGAAAGTGTTCCAATGACCCAGTAGAAATTTTCAACAACTACTGCCAGCGACTACTTTGATGGTAAAAATTAAAACATTTTTACCAATATTATCATCATCATCTTCTGAAAAACAATTTTCCTTTGCCTGAAGATCCCACATCCTTAAAATGTTTCGCCAAGATTTACTGTCAAATAGAAAATCAGATATCACATAGCAATTATTTTCATCATCACCTTCTGTAAAACAATTCTCCTGTGCCTGAAGTCTTCCTCACATCCTTGAAAATATTCTCCAACATTTACTGTCATATAGATAAACAGATATCGCATATCAATCGAGTAGTCATTTTTTTTCCAATAAGATTTTTAAGTTTGTTTTCTGTTTGATTTTGAAATACAAAAAGCAAATAAATATATATATATTTAATAAATAATCACAAAATAATTATCAATTAAAATGTAATATTAATTACTAAGATTATTAACATAAATTAAAATCTCTTGTGACGTTTTAGAAAGGAAGTACACCACGCAAGATGAAACAGGTACAACAGCTGAAAGTGTTCCAATGACCCAGGAGACATTTCCAACAACTATCGCCGGCGACTACATCGATGGTAAAAATTATTTTTTTTTCACCGAAATTATTACCATTATGACCTTCAGCAAAACGACGTTGCTCCTGCCTCTAGCTTTAACATCATCCTTGAAAAGATTCTTCAACATTTGCAATTATGTAGAAAAATAGATATCACCTACAATTCCTCACGTCTTTTTTTCAAACGGGCCTTTCAGTCAGTATTCCGGAAAATATTTGAAATACAACGTGCAAATTTAAATATATATATTTTAAATAATCGTAGAATAATTGTACATTAAATGTAATATTCTTTACTAGAATTACTGTTTGAAATTAAATTCTCCTGCATCATTTCAGAAAGCAACGTCACCACGCAGGAACAAATAAGAACAACAGCTGAAGGTTTTCCAATAACCCAGGAGACATTTCCAACCACTAATGCCAGCGACTACTATGATGGTAAAAATTAAACCTTTTTAAGAAAATTATTATCATCATCACCTTCTGTAAAACAATTCTCCTGTGCCTCAAATCTTCCCCATATCCTTGAAAAGATTCTCCAACATTTACTGTCATATAGATAAACAGATATCGCATAGCAATCGAGTACTCACTCCTTTGTTTCTAACGAGATTTTTCAGTCAGTTTTGCGGTTAGCTCTTGAAATACAAAAAGCAAATAAATATATATATTTAATACATAATCACAATATAATTATCCATGAAATTTTCATATTATTTACAAAGATTATTAACTTAAATTAAAATCTCTTGTGACATTTCAGAATGCAAGTTCACCTCGCAGGAAAAAATAAGCACAACAGCTGAAGGTTTTCCAATGACCCAGGAGTTTTGCCAAAAAACCATCAGCGACCACTTTGATGGTTCAAATTAATATTTTTACCAAAATTATTATCATCATGACCTTCAGTAAAACAATGTTCCTCCTGCCTCTAGCCTCACCATCATTCTTGAAAAGATTCTGAAATCATTTGCAATTATGTCGAAAAAAATATATCACCTAGAATTACTCACGTCTTTTTTCAAACGGGCATTTCAGTCAGTATTCCGGAAAATATTTGAAATACCTTGAGTAAATTTTAATATATATTTGTTTAATAATAAAATAATAATTCTACATTAAATATAAGATTTGTTACTAGAATTATTATTTGAAATTAAAATCTCTCTTATCATTTCAGAAAGCAATCTCACCACGCAGGAACAAATAGGAACAACAGCTGAAAGTGTTCCAATGACCCAGGAGAAATTTTCAACAACTACTGCCAGCGACTACTTTGATGGTAAAAATTAAAACATTTTTACCAATATTATCATCATCATCTTCTGAAAAACAATTTTCCTTTCCCTGAAGATCCCACATCCTTAAAATGTTTCGCCAAGATTTACTGTCAAATAGAAAATCAGATATCACATAGCAATTATTTTCATCCTCACCTTCTGTAAAACAATTCTCCTGTGCCTGAAGTCTTCCTCACATCCTTGAAAAGATTCTCCAACATTTACTGTCATATAGATAAACAGATATCGCATATCAATCGAGTAGTCATTTTTTTTCCAATAAGATTTTTAAGTTTGTTTTCTGTTTGATTTTGAAATACAAAAAGCAAATAAATATATATATATTTAATAAATAATCACAAAATAATTATCAATTAAAATGTAATATTAATTACTAAGATTATTAACATAAATTAAAATCTCTTGTGACGTTTTAGAAAGGAAGTACACCACGCAAGATGAAACAGGTACAACAGCTGAAAGTGTTCCAATGACCCAGGAGACATTTCCAACAACTATCGCCGGCGACTACATCGATGGTAAAAATTATTTTTTTTTCACCGAAATTATTACCATTATGACCTTCAGCAAAACGACGTTGCTCCTGCCTCTAGCTTTAACATCATCCTTGAAAAGATTCTTCAACATTTGCAATTATGTAGAAAAATAGATATCACCTACAATTCCTCACGTCTTTTTTTCAAACGGGCCTTTCAGTCAGTATTCCGGAAAATATTTGAAATACAACGTGCAAATTTAAATATATATATTTTAAATAATCGTAGAATAATTGTACATTAAATGTAATATTCTTTACTAGAATTACTGTTTGAAATTAAATTCTCCTGCATCATTTCAGAAAGCAACGTCACCACGCAGGAACAAATAAGAACAACAGCTGAAGGTTTTCCAATAACCCAGGAGACATTTCCAACCACTAATGCCAGCGACTACTATGATGGTAAAAATTAAAACTTTTTAAGAAAATTATTATCATCATCACCTTCTGTAAAACAATTCTCCTGTGCCTCAAATCTTCCCCACATCCTTGAAAAGATTCTCCAACATTTACTGTCATATAGATAAACAGATATCGCATAGCAATCGAGTACTCACTCCTTTGTTTCCAACGAGATTTTTCAGTCAGTTTTGCGGTTAGCTTTTGAAATACAAAAAGCAAATAAATATATATATTTAATACATAATCAAAAATAATTACCATGACATTGTAATATTATTTACAAAGATTATTAACTTAAATTAAAATCTCTTGTGACATTTCAGAATGAAAGTTCACCTCGCAGGAAAAAATAAGCACAACAGCTGAAGGTGTTCCAGTTACCCAGGAGTTTTGCCAAAAAACCATCAGCGACCACTTTGATGGTTAAAATTAATATTTTTACCAAAATTATTATCATCATGACCTTCAGTAAAACAATATTACTCCTACCTCTAGCCTTACCATCTCCCTTGAACAGATTCTTCAACATTTGCAATTATGTAGAAAAAAATATATCACTTTTAATTACTCACGTCTTTTTTTCAAACGGGCATTTCAGTCAGTATCCTGGAAAATCTTTGAAATACCTTGAGTAAATTTAAATATATATTTGTTTAATAATAAAATAATAATTCTACATTAAATATAAGATTTGTACTAGAATTATTATTTGAAATTAAAATCTCTTATGAATTCAGAAAGCAACGTTACTACGCAGGAACAAATACGAACAACAGCTGAAAGTGTTCCAACGACCCAGGAGATATTTCCAACAACTACCGCCGGCGCCTACATTGATGGTAAAAATTATTTTTTTTTACCAAAATTATTATCATCATGACCTTCAGTAAAACAATGTTCCTCCTGCCTCTAGCCTCACCATCATTCTTGAAAAGATTCTTCAACATTTGCAATTATGTAGAAAAAAATATATCACCTAGAATTCCTCACGTCTTTTTTTCAAACGGGCATTTCAGTCAGTATTCCGGAAAATATTTGAAATACCTTGAGTAAATTTTAATATATATTTGTTTAATAATAAAATAATAATTCTACATTAAATATAAGATTTGTTACTAGAATTATTATTTGAAATTAAAATCTCTCTTATCATTTCAGAAAGCAACCTGACCACGCAGGAACAAATAGGAACAACAGCTGAAGGTGTTCCAATGACACAGGAGAAATTTCCAACAACTAATGCCAGCGACTACTTTGATGGTAAAAATTAATACATTTTCCAAAATTATTACCACCATCACCTTCTGTAAAACAATTCTCCTGTGACTCCAGTCTTCCCCACATACTTGAAATGATTGTCCAACATTTACTGTCATATAGATAAACAGATATCGCATAGCAATCGTGTACTCATTTTTTTTTCCAATGAGATATTTAAGTTTGTTTTGCGGTTTGCTTTTGAAATACAAAAAGCAAATAAATATATATATTTCATAAATAACCACAAAATAATTATCCATTAAAATGTAATATTAATTACTAAGATTATTAAATTAAATTAAAATCTCTTGTGTTATTTCAGAAAGCAAGTTCACCACTCAGGATGAAATAGGTACGACAGCTGAAGGTGTTCCAATGACACAAGAGACATTTCCAACAAGTACTGCCAGCGACTACTTTGATGGTAAAAATTAATTTTTTTTTTACCAAAATTATTATCATCATGACATTCAGTAAAATAATGTTCCTCATGTCTCTTGCCTTACCATCATCCTTGAATAGATCTTTCAACATTTGCAATTATGAAGAAAATAGATATCACCTGCAATTACTCACGTTTTCTTTCCAAACGGGTGTTTCAGCCATTATGCCCGACAATATTTGAAATACAAAGAGCAAATTTATATACATATTTGTTTAATAATTGCATAATAATGGTACATTAAATGAAATATTCTTTGTATAAATTACTGTTTGAAATTAAAATCTCCTGTATCATTTCAGAAAGCAACGCCACAACACAGGAAGAAATAGGAGCAACAGCAGAAGGTGTTCCAATGACAGAGGAGACATTTCCAACAACTACTGCCAGCGACTACTATGATGGTAAAAATTAATACATTTTTACCAAAATTATCACCATCACTTTCTGTAAAACAATTTTCCTTTGCCTGAATATTCCACATCCTTGAAAAGATTCTCCAACATTTACTGTCAAATAGAAAACAGATATCACATAGCAATCGAGTAATCATTTTTTTCTTCTGAGATATTTAAGTTTGTATTCCGGTTAGCTTTTGAAATACAAAAAGCAATTAAATATATATATATATATATATTAAATAATCGCATAATAATTCTCCATATAAATGTAATATTATTTACTAAGATTATTTACTTAAATTAAAATGTCTTGTCTGATTTCAGAAAGCAACGTCACCACGCAGGAACAAAAAGGAACAACAGCTGAAAGTGTTCCAATGACCCAGGAGATATTTCCAACAACTACCGCGCGCGATTACATTGATGGTAAAAATTAATTTTTTTTTTGCCAAAATTATTATCATCATGTCCTTCAGTAAAACAATATTACTCCTACCTCTATCCATACCATCTCCCTTGAACACATTCCTCAACATTTGCAATTATGTAGAAAAAAAGATATCTCCTACAATTACACACGTCTTTTTTCAAATGGTGTTTTCAGTCAGTATTCCGGAAAATCTTTGAAATACAACGAGCAAATTTAAATATATATTTGTTTAATAATAAAGTACTAATTCTACATTAAATATAAGATTTGTTACTAATATAATTATTTGAAATTAAAATCTATCTTATCATTTCAGAAAGCAACGTCACCACGCAGGAACAAATTGGAACAACAGTTGAAAGTGTTCCAATGACCCAGGAGATATTTCCAACAACTACCGCCGGCGACTACATTGATGGTAAAAATTAATTTCTTTTTTACCTAAATTATTATCATCATGACCTTCAGTAAAACAATGTTCCCCCTGACTCTAGCCTTAACGTCATCCTTGAACAGATTCTGAAAATATTTGCAATTATGTAGAAAAAAATATATCACCAAGAATTACTCACGTCTTTTTTTCAAACGGGCCATTCAGGCAGTATTCTGGAAAATATTTGAAATACCTTGAGTAAATTTTAATATATATTTGTTTAATAATAAAATAATAATTCTACATTAAATATAAGATTTGTTACTAGAAGTATTATTTGAAATTAAAATCTCTCTTATCATTTCAGAAAGCAATCTCACCACGCAGGAACAAATAGGAACAACAGCTGAAAGTGTTCCAATGACCCAGGATAAATTTTCAACAACTACTGCCAGCGACTACTTTGATGGTAAAAATTAAAACATTTTTACCAATATCATCATCATCACCTTCTGAAAAACAATTTTCCTTTGACTGAAGATCCCACATCCTTGAAATGTTTCGCCAAGATTTACTGTCAAATAGAAAATCAGATATCACATAGCAATTATTTTCATCCTCACCTTCTGTAAAACAATTCTCCTGTGCCTGAAGTCTTCCCCACATCCTTGAAAAGATTCTCCAACATTTACTGTCATATAGATAAACAGATATCGCATATCAATCGAGTAGTCATTTTTTTTCCAATAAGATTTTTAAGTTTGTTTTCGGTTTGATTTTGAAATACAAAAAGCAAATAAATATATATATATTTAATAAATAATCACAAAATAATTATCCATTAAAATGTAATATTAATTACTAAGATTATTAACATAAATTAAAATCTCTTGTGACGTTTCAGAAAGCATGTACACCACGCAAGATGAAACAGGTACAACAGCTGAAGGTGTTCCAATGACCCAGGAGACATTTCCAACAACTACCGCCGGCGACTACATTGATGGTAAAAATTATTTTTTTTTACCGAAATTATTACCATTATGACCTTCAGTAAAATAATGTTGCTCCTGCCTCTAGTTTTACCATCATCCTTGAACAGATTCTTCAACATTTGCAATTATGTAGAAAAATAGATGTAACCTACAATTACTCACGTCTTTTTTTCAAACGGGCCTTTCAGTCAGTATTCCGGAAAATATTTGAAATACAACGAGCAAATTTAAATATATATATTTTAAATAATCGTAGAATAATTGTACATTAAATGTAATATTCTTTACTAGAATTACGGTTTAAAATTAAATTCTCCTGCATCATTTCAGAAAGCAACGTCACCCCGCAGGAACAAATAGGAACAACAGCTGAAGGTTTTCCAATGACCCAGGAGTTTTGCGAAAAATCGATCAGCGACCAATTTGATGGTTCAAATTAATATTTTTACCAAAATTATTATCATCATGACCTTCAGTAAAACAATATTACTCCTACCTCTAGCCTTACCATCTCCCTTGAACAGATTCTTCAACATTTGCAATTATGTAGAAAAAAAGATATCTCCTACAATTACACACGTCTTTTTTCAAACGGGGTTTTCAGTCAGTTTTCCGGAAAATCTTTGAAATACAACGAGCAAATATAAATATATATTTGTTTAATAAAAAAGTACTAATTCTACATTAAATATCAGATTTGTTACTAATAGTATTATTTGAAATTAAAATCTCTCTTATCATTTCAGAAAGCAACGTCACCACGCAAGAACAAATTGGAAAAACAGCTGAAAGTGTTTCAATGACCCAGGAGATATTTCCAACAACTACCGCCGGCGACTACATTGATGGTAACATTTATTTTTTTTGACCAAAATTATTATCATCATGACCTTCAGTAAAACAATGTTCCTCCTGCCTCTAGCCTTACCATCATCCTTGAACAGATTCTGAAAACATTTGCAATTATGTAGAAAAAAATATATCACCTATAATTACTCACGCCTTTTTTTCAAACGGGCATTCCAGTCAGTATTCCGGAAAATATTTGAAATACCTTGAGTAAATTTAAATATATATTTGTTTAATAATAAAATAATAATTCTACATTAAATATAAGATTTGTTACTAGAATTATTATTTGAAATTAAAATCTCTCTCATGAATTCAGAAAGCAACGTCACCACGCAGGAACAAATAGGAACAACAGCTGAAAGTGTACCAATGACCAAGGAGAAATTTTCGACAACTACTGCCAGCGACTACATTGATGGTAAAAATTAAAACATTTTTACCAATATTATCATCATCACCTTCTGAAAAACAATTTTCCTTTGCCTGAAGATCCCGCATCCTTGAAATGTTTCGCCAAGATTTACTGTTAAATAGAAATTCAGATATCACATAGCAATTATTTTCATCATCACCTTCTGTAAAACAATTCTCCTGTGCCTGAAGTCTTCCCCACATCCTTGAAAAATTCTCCAACATTTACTGTCAGATAGATAAACAGATATCGCATATCAATCGAGTACTCATTTTTTTTCCAATAAGAACTTTAAGTTTGTTTTCGGTTTACTTTTGAAATACAAAAAGCAAATAAATATATATATATTTAATAAATAATCACAAAATAATTATCCATTAAAATGTAATATTAATTACTAAGATTATTAACATAAATTAAAATCTCTTGTGACATTTCAGAATGCAAGTACACCACGCAGGAAAACATAAGCACAACAGCTGAATGTTTTCCAATGAACCAGGAGTTTTGCCAAAAAACCATCAGCGACCACTTTGATGGTTAAAATTAATATTTTTACCAAAATTATTATCATCATGACCTTCAGTAAAACAATATTACTCCTACCTCTAGCCTTACCATCTCCATTGAACACATTCTTCAACATTTGCAATTATGTAGAAAAAAAGATATCTCCTACAATTACACACGTCTTTTTTCAAACGGGGTTTTCAGTCAGTACTCCGGAAAATATTTGAAATACCTTGAGTAAATTTTAATATATATTTGTTTAATAATAAAATAATAATTCTACATTAAATATAAGATTTGTTACTAGAATTATTATTTGAAATTAAAATCTCTCTTATCATTTCAGAAAGCAATCTCACCACGCAGGAACAAATAGGAACAACAGCTGAAAGTGTTCCAATGACACAGGAGAAATTTTCAACAACTACTGCCAGCGACTACTTTGATGGTAAAAATTAAAACATTTTTACCAATATTATTATCATCACCTTCTGAAAAACAGTTTGCTTTGCCTGAAGATCCCACATCCTTGAAATGTTTCGCCAAGATTTACTGTCAAATAGAAAATCAGATATCACATAGCAATTATTTTCATCATCACCTTCTGTAAAACAATTCTCCTGTGCCTGAAGTCTTCCCCACATCCTTGAAAAGATTCTCCAACATTTACTGTCATATAGATAAACAGATATCGTATATCAATCGAGTACTCATTTTTTTTCCAATAAGATTTTTAAGTTTGTTTTCGGTTTACTTTTGAAATACAAAAAGCAAATAAATATATATTTATTTAATAAATAATCACAAAATAATTATCCATTAAAATGTAATATTAATTACTAAGATTATTAACATAAATTAAAATCTCTTGAGACGTTTCAGAAAGCAAGTACACGACGCAGGAAAACATAAGCACAACAGCTGAAGGTGTTCCAATGACCCAGTGTTTTGCCAAAAAACGATCAGCGACCACTTTGATGGTTAAAATTAATATTTTTAC
Source organism: Ascarosepion bandense (assembly GCA_037127315.1). Classification (NCBI taxonomy): domain Eukaryota; kingdom Metazoa; phylum Mollusca; class Cephalopoda; order Sepiida; family Sepiidae; genus Ascarosepion; species Ascarosepion bandense. Next base: position 2,787,060 of record JBBBDQ010001611.1, on the reverse strand, counting down.
CAAAATTATTATCATCAAGACCTTGAGTAAAACAATATTACTCCTGCCTCTAGCCTTACCATCTCCCTTGAACAGATTCTTCAACATTTGCAATTATGTAGAAAAAAGATATCTCCTACAATTACACACGTCTTTTTTCAAACGGGGTTTTCAATCAGTATTCCGAAAAATCTTTGAAATACAACGAGCAAATTTAAATATATATTTGTTTAATAATAAAGTACTAATTCTACATTAAATATAAGATTTGTTACTAATAGTATTATTTAAAATTAAAATCTCCCTCATCATTTAAGTAAGCAACGTCACCACGAAGGAACAAATACGAACAACAGCTAAAAGTGTTCCAATGACCCAGGAGATATTTCCAACAACTACCCCTGGCGACTACATTGATGGTAAAAATTATTTTTCTTTTACCAAAATTATTATCATCATGACCTTCAGTAAAACAATGATCCTCCTGACTCTAGCCTCACCATCATTCTTGAAAAGATTCTTCAACATTTGCAATTATGTAGAAAAAAATATATCACCTAGAATGACTCACGTCTTTTTTTCAAACGGGCATTTCAGTCAGTATTCCGGAAAATATTTGAAATACCTTGAGTAAATTTTAATATATATTTGTTTAATAATAAAATAATAATTCTACATTAAATATAATGTCTGTTACTAGAATTATTATTTGAAATTAAAATCTCTCTTATCATTTCAGAAAGCAATCTCACCACGCAGGAACAAATAGGAACAACAGCTGAAGGTTTTTCCAATGACCCACGAGACATTTCCAACAACTAATGCCAGCGACTACTATGATGGTAAAAATTAATACTTTTTACAAAAATTATTATCATCATCACCTTCTGTAAAACAATTCTCCTGTGCCTCAAATCTTCCCCACATCCTTGAAAAGATTCTCCAACATTTACTGTCATATAGATAAACAGATATCGCATAGCAATCGAGTGCTCACTCCTTTGTTTCCAACGAGATTTTTCAGTCTGTTTTGCGGTTAGCTCTTGAAATACAAAAAGCAAATAAATATATATATTTAATACATAATCAAAAATAATTATCCATGACATTGTAATATTATTTACAAAGATTATTAACTTAAATTAAAATATCTTGTGACATTTCAGAATGCAAGTTCACCTCGCAGGAAAAAATAAGCACAACAGCTGAAGGTGTTCCAATGACCCAGGAGATTTGCCAAAAAAAAAAAAAATCAGCGACCACTTTGATGGTTAAAATTAATATTTTTACCAAAATTATTATTATCATGACCTTCAGTAAAACAATATTACTCCTACCTCTAGCCTTACCATCAACCTTGAACAGATTCTTCAACATTTGCAATTATGTAGAAAAAAAGATATCTCCTACAATTAAACACGTCTTTTTTCAAACGGGGTTTTCAGTCAGTATTCCGGAAAATCTTTGAAATACAACGAGCAAATTTAAATATATATTTGTTTAATAATAAAGTACTAATTCTACATTAAATATAAGATTTGTTACTAATAGTATTATTTGAAAGTAAAATCTCCCTTATCATTTCAGAAAGCAACCTCACCACGCAGGAACAAATACGAACAACAGCTGAAAGTGTTCCAGTGACCCAGGAGATATTTCCAACAACTACCGCCGGCGACTACATTGATGGTAAAAATTATTTATTTTTTACCAAAATTATTATCATCATGACCTTCAGTAAAACAATCATCCTCCTGACTCTAGCCTCACCATCATTCTTGAAAAGATTCTTCAACATTTGCAATTATGTAGAAAAAAATATATCACCTAGAATTACTCACGTCATTTTTTCAAACGGGCATTCCAGTCAGTATTCCGGAAAATATTTGAAATACCTTGAGTAAATTTTAATATATATTTGTTTAATAATAAAATAATAATTCTACATTAAATATAAGATTTGTTACTAGAATTATTATTTGAAATTAAAATCTCTCTTGTGAATTCAGAAAGCAACGTCACCACGCAGGAACAAATAGGAACAACAGCTGAAAGTTTTCCAATGAGACAGGAGAAATTTTCGACAACTACTGCCAGCGACTACTTTGATGGTAAAAATTAAAACATTTTTACCAATATTATCATCATCACCTTCTGAAAAACAATTTTCCTTTGCCTGAAGATCCCACATCCTTGAAATGTTTCTCCAAGATTGACTGTCAAATAGAAAATCAGATATCACATAGCAATTATTTTCATCATCACCTTCTGTAAAACAATTCTCCTGTGCCTGAAGTCTTCCCCACATCCTTGAAAAGATTCTCCAACATTTACTGTCATATAGATAAACAGATATCGCATATCAATCGAGTACTCATTTTTTTTCCAATAAGATTTTTAAGTTTGTTTTCGGTTTAATTTTGAAATACAAAAAGCAAATAAATATATATATATTTAATAAATAATCACAAAATAATTATCCATTAAAATGTAATATTAATTACTAAGATTATTAACATAAATTAAAATCTCTTGTGACATTTCAGAATGCAAGTACACCACGCAGGAAAACATAAGCACAACAGCTGAATGTTTTCCAATGAACCAGGAGTTTTGCCAAAAAACCATCAGCGACCACTTTGATGGTTAAAATTAATATTTTTACCAAAATTATTATCATCATGACCTTCAGTAAAACAATATTACTCCTACCTCTAGCCTTACCATCTCCCTTGAACAGATTCTTCAACATTTGCAATTATGTAGAAAAAAAGATATCTCCTACAATTACACACGTCTTTTTTCAAACGGGGTTTTCAGTTAGTACTCCGGAAAATATTTGAAATACCTTGAGTAAATTTTAATATATATTTGTTTAATAATAAAATAATAATTCTACATTAAATATAAGATTTGTTACTAGAATTATTATTTGAAATTAAAATCACTCTTATCATTTCAGAAAGCAATCTCACCACGCAGGAACAAATAGGAACAACAGCTGAAAGTGTTCCAATGACCCAGGAGAAATTTTCAACAACTACTGCCAGCGACTACTTTGATGGTAAAAATTAAAACATTTTTACCAATATTATAATCATCACCTTCTGAAAAACAGTTTTCCTTTGCCTGAAGATCCCACATCCTTGAAATGTTTCGCCAAGATTTACTGTCAAATAGAAAATCAGATATCACATAGCAATTATTTTCATCATCACCTTCTGTAAAACAATTCTCCTGTGCCTGAAGTCTTCCCCACATCCTTGAAAAGATTCTCCAACATTTACTGTCATATAGATAAACAGATATCGCATATCAATCGAGTACTCATTTTTTTTCCAATAAGATTTTTAAGTTTGTTTTCGGTGTACTTTTGAAATACAAAAAGCAAATAAATATATATTTATTTAATAAATAATCACAAAATAATTATCCATTAAAATGTAATATTAATTACTAAGATTATTAACATAAATTAAAATCTCTTGAGACGTTTCAGAAAGCAAGTACACGACGCAGGAAAACATAAGCACAACAGCTGAAGGTGTTCCAATGACCCAGGAGATTTGCCAAAAAACGATCAGCGAGCACTTTGATGGTTAAAATTAATATTTTTACCAAAATTATTATCATCATGACCTTCAGTAAAACAATATTACTCCTGCCTCTAGCCTTATCATCTCCCTTGAACAGATTCTTCAACATTTGCAATTGTGTAGAAAAAAGATATCTCCTACAATTACACACGTCTTTTTTCAAACGGGGTTTTCAGGCAGTATTCCGAAAAATCTTCGAAATACAACCAGCAAATTTAAATATATATTTGGTTAATAATAAAGTACTAATTCTACATTAAATATAAGATTTGTTACTAATAGTATTATTTAAAATTAAAATCTCCCTTATCATTTAAGAAAGCAACGTCACCACGCAGGAACAAATACGAACAACAGCTGAAAGTGTTCCAATGACCCAGGAGATATTTCCAACAACTACGCCTGGCGACTACATTGATGGTAAAAATTATTTTTCTTTTACCAAAATTATTATCATCATGACCTTCAGTAAAACAATGATCCTCCTGCCTCTAGCCTCACCATCATTCTTGAAAAGATTCTTCAACATTTGCAATTATGTAGAAAAAAATATATCACCTAGAATTACTCACGTCTTTTTTTCAAACGGGCATTTCAGTCAGTATTCCGGAAAATATTTAAAATACCTTGAGTAAATTTTAATATATATTTGTTTCATAATAAAATAATAATTCTACATTAAATATAAGGTTTGTTACTAGAATTATTATTTGAAATTAAAATCTCTCTTATCATTTCAGAAAGCAATCTCACCACGCAGGAACAAATAGGAACGACAGCAGAAGGTTTTCCAATGACCCAGGAGAAATTTTCAACAACTAATGCCAGCGACTACTATGATGGTAAAAATTAATACTTTTTAAAAAATTATTATCATCATCACCTTCTGTAAAACAATTCTCCTGTGCCTCAAATCTTCCCCACATCCTTGAAAAGATTCTCCAACATTTACTGTCATATAGATAAACAGATATCGCATAGCAATCGAGTGCTCACTCCTTTGTTTCCAACGAGATTTTTCAGTCTGTTTTGCGGTTAGCTCTTGAAATACAAAAAGCAAATAAATATATATATTTAATACATAATCAAAAATAATTGTCCATGACATTGTAATATTATTTACAAAGATTATTAACTTAAATTAAAATATATTGTGACATTTCAGAATGCAAGTTCACCTCGCAGGAAAAAATAAGCACAACAGCTGAAGGTGTTCCAATGACCCAGGAGTTTTGCAAAAAAAAAATCAGCGACCACTTTGATGGTTAAAATTAATATTTTTACCAAAATTATTATTATCATGACCTTCAGTAAAACAATATTACTCCTACCTCTAGCCTTACCATCTCCCTTGAACAGATTCTTCAACATTTGCAATTATGTAGAAAAAATATATCTCCTACAATTACACACGTCATTTTTCAAACGGGGTTTTCAGTCAGTATTCCGGAAAATCTTTGAAATACAACGAGCAAATTTAAATATATATTTGTTTAATAATAAAGTACTAATTCTACATTAAATATAAGATTTTTTACTAATATTAATATTTGAAATTAAAATCTCTCTTATCATTTCAGAAAGCAACGTCACCACGCAGGAACAAATAGGAACAACAGCTGAAAGTGTTCCAATGACCCAGGAGAAATTTTCAACAACTACTGCCAGCGACTACTTTGATGGTAAAAATTAAAACATTTTTACCAATATTATCATCATCACCTTCTGAAAAACAATTTTTCTTTGACTGAAGATCCCACACCCTTGAAATATTTCGCCAAGATTTACTGTCAAATAGAAAATCAGATATCACATAGCAATTATTTTCATCATCACCTTCTGTAAAACAATTTTCCTGTGCCTGATGTCTTCCCCACATCCTTGAAAAGATTCTCCAACATTTACTGTCATATAGATAAACAGATATCGCATATCAATCGAGTACTCCTTTTTTTTCCAATAAGATTTTTAGTTTGTTTTCGGTTTGATTTTTAAATACAAAAAGCAAATAAATATATATATATTTAATAAATAATCACAAAATAATTATCGATTAAAATGTAATATTAATTACTAAGATTATTAACATAAATTAAAATCTCTTGTGACGTTTCAGAAAGCATGTACACCGCGCAAGATGAAACAGGTACAACAGCTGAAAGTGTTCCAATGACCCAGGAGACATTTCCAAGAACTACCGCCGGCGACTATATTGATGGTAAAAATAATTTTTTATTACCGAAATTATTATTATTATGACCTTCAGCAAAACGACGTTGCTCCTGCCTCTAGCATTACCATCATCCTTGAACAGATTCTTCAACATTTGCAATTATGTAGAAAAATAGATGTAACCTACAATTCCTCACGTCTTTTTTTCAAACGTGCCTTTCAGTCATTACTCCGGAAAATATTTGAAATACAACGAGCAAATTTAAATATATATATTTTCAATAATCGTAGAATAATTGTATATTAAATGTAATATTCATTACTAGAATTACTGTTTGAAAGTAAATTCTCCTGCATCATTTCAGAAAGCAACATCACCACGCAGGAACAAATAGGAACAACAGCTGAAGGTTTTCCAATGACCCAGGAGACATTTCCAACAACTAATGCCAGAGACTCCTATGATGGTAAAAATTAATAATTTTACAAAAATTATTATCATCATCACCTTCTGTAAAACAATTCTCCTGTGCCTCAAATCTTCCCCACATCCTTGAAAAGATTCTCCAACATTTACTGTCATATAGATAAACAGATATCGCATAGCAATCGAGTACTCACTCCTTTGTTTCCAACGAGATTTTTCAGTCAGTTTTGAGGTTAGCTTTTGAAATACAAAAAGCAAATAAATATATATATTTAATACATAATCACAAAATAATTATCCATGAAATTTTAATATTATTTACAAAGATTATTAACTTAAATTAAAATCTCTTGTGACATTTCAGAATGCAAGTTCACCTCGCAGGAAAAAATAAGCACAACAGCTGAAGGTGTTCCAATGACCCAGGAGTTTTGCCAAAAAACGATCAGCGACCACTTTGATGGTTCAAATTAATATTTTTACCAAAATTATTATCATCATGACCTTCAGTAAAACAATATTACTCCTGCCTCTAGCCTTACCATCTCCCTTGAACAGATTCTTCAACATTTGCAATTATGTAGAAAAAAATATATCTCCTACAATTACACACGTCTTTTTTCAAACGGGGTTTTCAGTCAGTATTCCGGAAAATCTTTGAAATACAACGAGCAAATTTACATATATATTTGTTTGATAATAAAGTACTAATTCTACATTAAATATAAGATTTGTTACTAATAGTATTATTTGAAAGTAAAATCTCCCTTATCATTTCAGAAAGCAACCTCACCACGCAGGAACAAATACGAACAACAGCTGAAAGTGTTCCAATGACCCAGGAGATATTTCCAACAACTACCGCCGGCGACTACATTGATGGTAAAAATTATTTTTTTTTTACCAAAATTATTATCATCATGACCTTCAGTAAAACAATGTTCCTCCTGCCTCTAGCCTCACCATCATTCTTGAAAAGATTCTTCAACATTTGCAATTATGTAGAAAAAAATATATCACCTAGAATTACTCACGTCATTTTTTCAAACGGGCATTCCAGTCAGTATTCCGGAAAATATTTGAAATACCTTGAGTAAATTTAAATATATATTTGTTTAATAATAAAATAATAATTCTACATTAAATATAAGATTTGTTACTAGAATTATTATTTGAAATTAAAATCTCTCTCATGAATTCAGAAAGCAACGTCACCACGCAGGAACAAATAGGAACAACAGCTGAAAGTGTTCCAATGACCCAGGAGAAGTTTTCGACAACTACTGCCAGCGACTACTTTGATGGTAAAAATTAAAACATTTTTACCAATATTATCATCATCACCTTCTGAAAAACAATTTTCCTTTGCCTGAAGATCCCACATCCTTGAAATGTTTCGCCAAGATTTACTGTCAAATAGAAAATCAGATATCACATAGCAATTATTTTCATCATCACCTTCTGTAAAACAATTCTCCTGTGCCTGAAGTCTTCCCCACATCCTTGAAAAGATTCTCCAACATTTACTCTCAGATAGATAAACAGATATCGCATATCAATCGAGTACTCCTTTTTTTTCCAATAAGATTTTTAAGTTTGTTTTCGGTTTGATTTTGAAATACAAAATGCAAATAAATATATATATATTTAATAAATAATCACAAAATAATTATCCATTAAAATGTAATATTAATTACTAAGATGATTAACATAAATTAAAATCTCTTGTGACGTTTCAGAAAGCAAGTACACCACGCAAGATGAAACAGGTACAACAGCTGAAAGTGTTCCAATGACCCAGGAGACATTTCCAACAACTACCGTCGGCGACTACATTGATGGTAAAAATTATTTTTTTTTTACCGAAATTATTATCATTATGACCTGCAGTAAAACAACGTTGCTCCTGCCTCTAGCTTTACCATCATCCTTGAAAAGATTCTTCAACATTTGCAATTATGTAGAAAAATAGATATCACCTACAATTCCTCATGTCTTTTTTTCAAACGTGCCTTTCAATCAGTATTCCGGAAAATATTTGAAATACAACGAGCAAATTTAAATATATATATTTTAAATAATCGCATAACAATTGTACATTAAATGTAATATTCTTTACTAGAATTACTATTTGAAATTAAAATCTCCTGTATCATTTCAGAAAGCAACGTCACCACGCAGGAACAAATAGGAACAACAGCTGAAGTTTTTCCAATGACCCAGGAGACATTTCGAACAACGAATGCCACCGACCACTTTGATGGTTAAAATTAATATATTTAACAAAATTATTATCATCATCACCTTCTGTAATACAATACTCCTGTGCCTCAAATCTTCCCCACATCCTTGAAAAGATTCTCCAACATTTCCTGCCGTATAGATAAACAGATATCGCATAGCAATCGAGTACTCACTTCTTTGTTGACAATGAGATTTTTTAGTCAGTTTTGCGGTTAGCTTTTGAAATACAAAAAGCAATTAAATATATATATTTAATAAATAATCACTAAATGATTATCCATTAAATGTAATATTATTTACTAAGATTATTAACCTAAATTAAAATCTGTTGTGACATTTCAGAAAGCAAGTTCACCATGCAGGAAAAAAACAACAACAACTGAACGTGTTCCAATGACCCAGGAGAAATTTTCAACCAGTACTGCCAGCAACTACTCTGATGGTAACAAATTAATTTTTTTTTCCAAAATTATTATCATCATGACCTACAGTAAACAATGTTCCTTTTGCCTTTAGCCTTACCATCATTCTTGAAATGATTCTTCAAATTTTGCAATCATGTAGAAAAAAATATATGACCTACAATTACACACGTCTTTCCTTCAAACGGGGTTTTCAGTCAGTATTCCGGAAAATTTTTGAAATACCACGAGCAAATTTAAATATATATTTGTTTCATAATAAAATAAGTATTTTACATTAAATGTCAGATTTGTTACTAATATTATTTGAAATTAAAATCTAATGTATCATTTCAGAAAGCAACGTTAAATTAATATGGTAAAAATTAATACGTTTTTAACAAAATTATCATCATCACCTTCTGCAAAACAATTTTCCTTTGCCTGAGGTTCCCCACATCCGTGAAATAATTCTCCAGCATTTACTGACAAACAGAAAACAGACATCACATAGCAATCGAGTACACATTTTTTTTCCAATGAGACATTTAAGTTTGTTTTCCGGTTAGCTTTCGAAATACAAACAGCAATTAAATATATATAGACATTAAATAATCGCATAATAAATCACCATATTAAAGTCATATTATTTACTAAAATTATTTACTTAAAATAAAATGTCTTGTCTCATTTCAGAAAGTAAGTTCACCACGCAGGATGAAATAGGAACAACAGCTGAAGGTGTTCCAATGACCCAGGAGATATTTCCAACAACTACCGCCGGCGACTACATTGATAGTAAAAATTAATTTCTTTTTTACCAAAATTGTTATCATCATGACCTTCAGTAAAACAATGTTCCTCCTGACTCTAGCCTTACCATCATCCTTGAACAGATTCTGAAAACATTTGCAATTATGTAGAAAAATAGATATCACCTATAATTACTCACGTCTTTTTTTAAAACGGGGTTTTCAGTCAGTATTCTGGAAAATATTTGAAATACAACGAGCAATTTTAAATATATACATTTTAAATAATCGCATAATAATTGTACATTAAATGTAACATTCTTTACTAGAATTACTGTTTGAATTTAAAATCTCCTGTATCATTTCAGAAAGCAACGTCACCACGCAGGAACAAATAGGAACAACAGCTGAACGTGTTCCAATGACCCAGGAGACATTTCCAACAACTAATGCCAGCGACCACTTTGATGGTTAAAATTAATAACTTTTTACCAAAATTATTATCATCATCACCTTCTGTAAAATACTTCTCCTGTGCCTCAAGTCTTCTCCACATCCTTGAAAAGATTCTCCAACATTTACTGTCATATAGATAAACAGATATCGCATAGTAATCGAGTACTCACTTCTTTGTGTCCAACGAGATTTTTCAGTCAGTTTTGAGGTTAGCTTTTGAAATACAAAAAGCAAATAAATATATATGTATAATAAATAATCTCAAAATAATTATCCATTAAAATGTAATAATATTTACTAAGATTATTAACTTAAATTAAAATCTCTTGTGACATTTCAGAAAGCAAGTTCACCACGCAGGAAGACATAAGAACAACAGCTGAAGGTGTTCCAATGACCCAGGAGAAATTTTCAACAACTACTGCCAGCGACTACTTCGATGGTAAAAATTAATACTTTTTACCAAAATTTTCATCATCACCTTCTGCAAAACAATTTTCCTTTGCCTGAAGATGCCACATCCTTGAAATGATTCTCCAACATTTACTGTCAAATAGAGAAACAGATATCACATAGCAATCGAGTACTCATTTTTTTCTTCTAATGAGATTTATATGTTTGTTTCCCGGTTAGGTTTTGAAATACAAAAAGTAATTAAATATATATATTTATTAAATAATCGCATAATAATTATCCATATAAATGTAATATTATTTACTAAGATTATTAACTTAAATTAAAAATGTCTTGTCTCATTTAAGAAAGCAATTTCACCACGCAGGATGAAAGAGCAACAACAGCTGAAAGTGTTCCCAATATCCCAGGTGACATTTCCAACAACTACCGCCGGCGACGACATTGATGGTAAAAATTATTTTTTTTAATTAATTTTTTTTTTACCAAAATTATTATCATCATGACCTTCAGTAAAACAATCATCCTCCTGACTCTAGCCTCACCATCATTCTTGAAAAGATTCTTCAACATTTGCAATTATGTAGAAAAAAATATATCACCTAGAATTACTCACGTCATTTTTTCAAACGGGCATTCCAGTCAGTATTCCGGAAAATATTTGAAATACCTTGAGTAAATTTTAATATATATTTGTTTAATAATAAAATAATAATTCTACATTAAATATAAGATTTGTTACTAGAATTATTATTTGAAATTAAAATCTCTTGTGACATTTCAGAAAGCAATTTCACCACGAAGGAAGAAATAAGAACAACAACTGAAGGTGTTTCAATGACCCAGGAGAAATTTTCAACAACTACTGCCAGCGACTACTTTGATGGTAAAAATTAATACGTTTTTACCAAAATTATCATCATCACATTCTGCAAAACAATTTTCCTTTGCCTGATGATCACACATCCTTGAAATGTTTCTCCAACATTTCCTGTCAAATAGAAAAACAGATATCACATAGCAATCGAGTACTCATGTTTTTTTCCAATGAGATTTTTAAGTTTGTTTTCCGGTTAGCTTTTGAAATACAAAAAGCATTTAAATATCTATATTTATTAAATAATCGCATAATAATTCTTCATATAAATGTAATATTATTTACTAAATTATTAACTTAAATTGAAATGTTTTGTCTCATTTCAGAAAGAAAGTTCAACACGCAGGATGAACTAGGAACAACAGCTGATGGTGTTCCAATGACCCAGGAGACATTTCCAACAACTACCGCCGGCGACGACATTGATGGTAAAAGTTAATTTTTTTTTTACGAAATTTATTATCATCATGACCTTCAGTAAAATAATGTTCCTCCTGCCTCTAACCTTATCATCATCCTCGAAAAGCTTTTTCAACGTTTGCAATTATGTAGAAAAAAAAATATATATTCATTAAACAATGAAACCATATTTCTACATTAAGATATAATATTTATTACTAAGATTTATAACTTAAATTAAACATTCTTGCGTTATTTATTAAGCAACTTCACCACGGAGGAGGAAACCCTAACACTAACTGAAGGGGCCCCAATGACCTAAGAGGAATTTCCATCATCACCTTCTGTAAATCAATTTTCCTGCCTTAAGCGTTTCGTTAATCCTTGAGAAGTTTCTCCAACATTCACTGTCATACAGAAAAACAGATATCACATAGCAACTGAGTACTCACTTGAGTGTTTCTCTCGTAAATCTTCTTTTTTCCATCATAATAAACTCGTCTAAAATATACATATACTTTTGCCGATGGAGATACCATCTGATCCGAGAGATATCGTGAGATACCGAAAGATACCGATGTTTCACGGGTAATCCAGCGCTAGTAATTTATAGTAGCTCTGGGGTCCACTCAGCAAGAATATTATTGTACAGCACCTGTCAGCTTTTGACGTGGACATACTACACCTACCACGGTCTATATATTTCCTACTAACATTATTACTGGATTACTAACCTGCGTTCAAGTCTGTATCTTTACGTTAATATACTTATTTTTCTATCTCAAATTCTGGTTGTTGTTCCATTTAATTTGTGCGGTTCCCATTTCCGGAATCGACAACAACTTGACGACGAAGGATTCGAATTCGAGTCGATCAGAACAACTAGGCGACAAAACTTGAAAGAACTTATACAGAGAATTACAAAAAGGCCATATTGCCACACACGTCGATCACACCAGGTTGGCAACAGAAAAATTCGAATAGAACTCTTGCAAAAATTAAAAGGAAGAGCTGGTTGTATAACAACTTTGGAACGAATGTTTCCAAGGACGTTAAGAGATAGAAAGAAATATTCGTCAATATTTGAAAGTCAATTTTTCCATTTACTATCGCCATTTTCAATCAACTGGCGATAGTAATAGAAAAGAAAATTAAGAAAAATATCTGATGCAAAAAAGCAACGTAAAAATGTGACGCTTCTCACGGAAACAAAGCAAAAAAGCATGGAAGAATTTCAAAATGCAGTGCTTGAGATGATAAAAAGAAGTGAAGAGAAACAATTAAAATTCGAGGAAAAACATATAAAAATTCAAAGAATAAATAAAGGCAAATGGAAATTCAAAGAATAAACGAAGAAAGACAATTACAACTCCAGGAATTACTTCTAAAATTGACAGTCAACACAAGAAAATAAGAAAAAATATAACACAACAATCTAAACAGGAAAATCTTTTACAAAATTTAGTACAAAAATCAGCGGTAAAAAAGTGAAACCTCTCACTGAAACAAAACAAAAAAAAAATTGAAAGACTTTAAAACAATGCTTGAGATTATAAAAAGTGAGGAGAGACCGCTAAAATTGAAGGAAAATTTACTTGAAACAGTTAAAATCAGAGAAAAACAGATGGAATCACAAAGAATAAATGAAGAGAGACAAATATAATTCCAAGAATTACTATTAAAAGTGACATTTAACTCACAAGAAAAGGATATTTAAAAAGAGGCGACTTTTTTCCAAGACACAGTTTGGAACACAATAGAAATATTTAAGTACTCGCTTGAAGATGATAAAAATTTTGGAAACTATTTCAGACGCTATGAAGACATTTTCAAATTTGATTGCCAAAACTGGACAGAAGCAAAAAAGCTAAGGTTATTACTCAGGAAAGTGGGAACAGAGGAGTACGCAAAATTTGTGGACTATATTCTGCCGAAGAAAACAAACGATTTGACGCTTGACGAGGCAGTTATATGACTTACGGACCTCTTCAGTCCAAAGATTTCACTTTTTCACAAAAGGTGGAAATGCCTCAACCTTTTAAAAAGCGAAAATGAGTGTTATTCGACGTTCGACGAAATCATTAACAAACATTGCTTGCGATGATTTTAAATTGACAACTTTAAATGTCTTATATTCGTACAAGGATTAGTCCCAGACAGGGACAGCGAAATGCGTAAAGAATGCTTACGAAGATTCAAAATGAGCCTGAATTAACGCTACAAAAACTGTCAGAAGACTGTCAAAAATGTCAAAAAAAAAAAAAAACACTCGAAAGATGTTCAGGAATTGGGACTAGCACACATACGTAAGTTAAACAAAAATTTGCGATTTTCACCCCCCCTAAAAGAAAAACAAACATTTGATGGCAAAATGACAAGATATAGGGCGATTAATGACAGAGCTCAAATAAAAAATACCCCTCCCCATCTGCATGTTACAGATGTGGTGGATTTCAGTGGAATAATGACTGTCGATTTAAAGACAATAACTGTTTAACTTGTGGAAAAATTGAATATAAGGCATCCGTATGCAGAAATAAAAGACACACTAGTAGAGTAAGATCTACTAGAGTGGACTGCAAAGACAATCTAAATACAAAAAATGCATAGAACTCGAGATTTTAAATAAGAAGGTAAAATTACAGTTAGATTCAGGATCGGATCTAACTATAATTAATTTACAAACATGGAGGAAGCAAAATAGACGGACCATGATGCATACACAGATAATCACCAAGTCTGTTACATGGAAGCGTATTAATGTTGAAGGAGAAGTAATTCTAAACATAAAATTCCATGGAAAAATATTTTTAATGAAAGACACAGACAATTTGCTGGATGCAAAAGTTTGATGTATGGGATTTACCCATTAGCTCATTTTGTAAGAAAATAAACTGCGAGCAGACAGAAGCTACAAAATTAAAAGAAGAACTACATAACCAATTTACCGAAAGTATTCTCGAGCGGTTTGGGACAATGTAACAAGTTTGCAGCTAAAATTGAACTAAAGCAAAACGTTCAGCCAGTATTCAAGAAAAAGCGAAACCTGCCTTTCGCAATCATAGAAAAAACTGATAAAGAGTTAAACAGATTGGTACAAACTGGAATCCTTTTACAAATCGAATTTAGTGAATGGGCGGCACCAGTTGTCTACGTAAAGAAAAAATCCGGAGAAACCCGTGTTTGCGCACATTTCTCGACTGGATTAAACAATGCTATAAAATATTATCAATACCCATTGCCAAACCCGGTGGAAATATTTACCAAGCTTAACGGTAGTAAGGTATTTTCTAAAATTGATTTAATTGAAGCTTATCTTCAGATTCCAGGAGAAGAAGAAAGTACAAGAATTTTATGTATCAATACGCACAAAGAACTTTACAAATTTAACAGATTGCTATTGGGAATAAAATTAGCATCATCAATCATTTAACAGACTATGGATACTATGCTCATGGGACAGAACTTTGCTACTGCTTACTTAAACGACATTTTAATCACAAGCGATAGAAGAAAACGCAACGCACATTAAAGAAGTTTTAAAAGAATTTAGGATTTTGGTTTTTAAAGTAAAGGTGAAAAAATGCGATTTTTTAAAAAAGAAATCAAGTACTTAGGCCATATAAACAATGAAAGTGGCACAAAACCGGATCCAGATAGGGCGTCTGCAATATAGAATATACCTGAGCCTAAAAGTATCACAGAGTTGCAAAGCTTTCTTGTTCTAGCAAACCAGTACGGTGAATTCATTGACAGTATACACAAATTAAAGGCTCCCCTCAATGAAACATAGAAAAAAGATATTCAATGGAACTGGACGAAAGATTGCCAGAAAGCCTTTAAAGAGATCATAAAGAAATTAACTGTCTGATCTAGCACTGACGCATTTTGATCCCAAACTAGAAATCATCATTGCTAGTGACGCAAGCTCGAACGGAGTGGGAGCTTGTATATCACACAAGATGTAGGATGGCACAAGGAAACCCATAGGTCACGCATCTAGATCGTTGTTACCGGCAGATAGGCATTATTCACAAATAGAGAAAGAAGCGTTAGGCATAATATTCGCCATAACTCGCTTTCACAGATACATACGTGGAAGAGAGTTTACTCTTCAAAGTGACCAAAAACTTCTGCTCATTATATTCGGATCGAAAAAACGACTACCAGTTTACACCGCCAACAGGCTTCTGAGATGAGAAACGATATAACTGAATTACGATTTCAAACTAGAATTTCTACCGTCGAAGAAAATTGCTCATGCGAATGGTTTATCTAGATTGATATCTGCGAAATACGAACCTCTGGAGGACTCTCTAATAGCGGCTTTGCGAACCGAAAACGAAATTAGTAAAATTCTAAGCAAGGAAATTACCAGTGATATTGTTATAAATCAGAAGATAAGTTGAAATAGATGAATTCATACGCAGTACAAGAGGAAAATAGAAGAAAAAGAAAGAAATCTAGCGGACAGCTTTTCAATTTGTGATAATTTATTACTTTTTAATGAAAGAGTGGTCATACCCAAATCGTTACAAAGACGAATTCTGAAGGACTTTCATCTCGGACTCCCAGGAAAAAACCGTATGAAAGCACTAATGAGAAGTTTTGTTTACTGACCTAATATGGATGACAACATTACTCAGATGGTGGAAAAATGTAGAGGCTGCGCTGCAGCAGCAAAGACACCGCCAAATATCCAAAAGCCATGGCCAAAGGTGGACGAACCTTGGTCTAGAGTCCATGCGGACTACGCAGGACCCATTTATGGGTATTACTACTTTATAACGGTAGGTAGTTTTAGCAAGTGGCCTGAAGTCTTCCGATACAAAAGCCCTACGGCGGAGAATACACTATGAAATGTGTACACGCATTATTATTCGCAAGATTTGGCGTAGTAGATTGCCTTGTAACTGATAATGATACTCAATTCACCTCGAGCGACTTTCAAGAATTCTATGCGACTTATCAAGTCAAACATAGCACCATACCATCCACGAAAGCCGAAAGGTTTGTGGACACTCTTAAGAGAGCCTTGAAAGAAGCAGAGGACGTACCGACAGAAAGAGCTATAAAATAGTTCCTTCAAGTTTATGAAATCACCCCTAACAGAACACACCATCTGGTCTTTCACCAGCTGAAGTGATGTTTGCCCGCCAAATACGGTCTGTTTTTGACAAATTATTACCCAGCAAAAATAAAAACCGGCACACACCTATAGTGCCTAAAAGATCGTTCAAAACACAGGAACGGGTATATTTCAGAATGTTTATAAATAATATGGCACAATGGCAACCAGGAACGATAATAAACAGACTGGGGAATGTTATGTACACAATCCAAGGCAAAAAATCCACCCACATTAGACACATAAACCAAATATGAAAAAGACGGGTACAGGAGCCATGCTTGTCACCTTCAGAAAATGAAGACGCCATGGAGGAAATCTTTGAAGCGTTTGACAAGTAGCCACTGAAATTAGAAGAACAAGCAGGAAAAGAAAATTTACAGGACCGCTAATGATAGACCATAAGCGGAAAAAAATTAAATCCCCCCCAAAAAGAAGCTAGGGAGGGAGTGATGTGGGGGGTCTCCCCTTTTTCCATGATAATAGACTCTAAAGTATGCATATAGTCCTTCTATTAGAGATACCGTCAGATCCGAGAGATACCGTGAGATACTGAACGATACCAAAAGATACCGAGGTTTCACGGAGAATCCAACGTCAGAAGTTTATAGTAGCTCTGGGCTCTACTCAGCAAGAACATTATTACACAGCACCCGTCAGCTTCCGACGCGGACATACTAAACCTACGACGGTTTCACTTAAGAGACTTGTATATACTTCTTACTAACAGTAATCTTTCGATTACTAACCTGCGTTCACGTTTGTATTCTTTACGTTTAATATACTTATTTTTCTATCTCAAATTCTGGTTGTTGTTCCATTTATTTTGTGCGGTTCCCAGTTCCGGAATCCATAAAAACTTGGCGACGAAGGATTCGAATTCGAGTCTACTACAACAACTGGGCGACAAAACTCGAAAGAACTCCATTCTGTTTAACATGTTCCATTTATTTTGTGCGGTTCCCAGTTCCGGAATTCACAACGGTTCCCAGTTCCGGAATCCACAACGGTTCCCAGTTCCGGAATCCACAACGGTTCCCAGTTCCGGAATCCACAACGGTTTCCAATGAAAATTTCAAGTCAGTAATCCGGTTAGCTTTTGAAATACAACTAACAAATATAAATATATATTTGCTAAAGAATTACACTATATTTCTACAGCAAAAAGTAATATTTTTTACTAAGGTTATTAACTTAAAAAATGTCTTTTGTCTTTTCTAGTAAGCAACGTCACCACGCAGGAACAAATAGGAACAACAGCTGAAGGTGTTCCAATAACCCAGGAGACATATCCAACATCTACCGCCGGCGACTACCTTAATGGTAAAAATAATACTTTTTACCAAAATTATTAACATCACCTTCTGTAAAACAATTTTCCTGCTTCCTCAATCTAAATTTTCATTCTTGAAAAGATTCTCCATCATTTACTGCCATACAGAAAAACGGATATCACATATATATTTATTAAATAACCACATAATAATTCTACATGAAAATGATATGTTTTTCACTAGGATTATTAGCTTCACTTAAAATCTCTTGTGTCATTTCAGTAAGCAACGTCACCACGCAGGAAGAAAAAGGAACTACAGCTGAAGGGGTTCCAATGATTCAGGAGACATTTCCAACAACTACCGCCAAACATAAGAACAGATATCACATAGCATTCAAGTACTCACTTTTTTGCTTTTGAAATATAACGAGCAAATATAAATATATATTTATTAAAAAATTACACTATAATTCTTTAGTAAAATGTAATATTTTTGACTAAGATTATTAACATCATTTTAAATGTCTTGTGTCTTTTCAGGAAGCAACGTCACCACGCAGGAAGAAAAAGGAACTACAACTGAAGGTGTTCCATTGACCCTGGAGACAATTTCAACAACTGCCGCCGCTGACTGCGCTGAAGACAGCACGACTTCATAGACAATTGCTCGACATGATTACTTTCTATTTTCCTATTGAAACTTTTTAATGTGCAAAATAAAAGTAGATTCTTCATTTAAATTTTACGTTTTGTGATTATTTCTACTATTGATTTTAATATACCAAATGATTTGCCAAATTTATTTTAACACCACCAGTAAATTTAAAGAGATATTGTCTGGAAAATATATATTTAATTTGGAAGGGAAAATATGTGACATTTTTACTAAATTCTCTCTTCGGTTATACTCATTTTATTTTTCGTTATGATTGGCTATAGATTTATCGATGTTACGATCGCAGCTGTGGCTGATCTTAACATTATTTTTGTTAAATATCTTATGTTTGTTAGTGAATGATTATTGTGCTTATGAATTATATTCATGAAAACTCATCTGATATCGGTTTGAACATTAAAATCAAAGCTGCATTAAATTATATAATATTACTTGTGTAATATAACGGTCTGGCCCACCCAAGAAAGGCTGATACAAGCCGTGTTGTTTCCGGTCGGTGAAAAGTAACGGATGTCACTTTGACCCTATTTCCGGCAGATGCGGAAATAACTCAGAGGCAAACAGACAGGTGACTCTGAGAATTACGTAGGCGTCGCGTGGGCGTCGCGTGATCAAGGCAAAGCCGGAAGAAACAAGTCCCGGTTTTGGAAGATATATAAAGACCGCGAAAACACGGATTCGCCAGTCAGAAGAAGTGAGAGCCGAAGTAGCAGCAGAACCACAGAACACGAAGGAAGGCAGTTCATAGCTGCCCCCAATAGCATGCTGCTATTGCGGGGTACGCCACCGTCAACCCCTAGAAGCGCGCTCTCACTCTCTGTTCACTAGGCTACACGGTCCATCGTTCATTAATAAAAATATCACTTGATATATTTTTATATACAGACGTGTTTGTTGTTTATTGATATACAACAGACTGGTCATTTGGTGCCGTGACCAGGATTCGAACCTGGGTTACCACGGCAACAGAATTACTGCCATCAGATAGAAAGAAGACGAAAATAGAGGCAGCGGACGAATATAGACCATAGCCATCAACGAAAGGTAAGTGACTCTTTGATGTGATAGTGTGTGTGTTCTCTGCTCGTGTTTATAGTAGGTCTCGTTAAAAAAAAAAAATGCATACTTTTGCCGATCTGACCGTAGAAATGAGAAATATGGATTGTTCGGTAGAACGGAGGGGGTGCAGGCAGAGAGTGGTACGCCTAGGGAGAGAACATTAGGTTTGGGGTTGACGGGGGGTGTTAAAATTGAGTGGGGTGTTAAAGTGGAGTGTTAAAGTTGACGAGGGTGTTAAAGTTGACGGGAGGATTGGAGTTGAGATATTTACCTATCTGTAAGTACAAAACATCTGAGTTAATGATTTATTTTTGTTGTTAATATTTTACCATATATGTTGCTTAATTAATCTTACTTTTATTGAGTAAGTGAAATGTACAATCATGTAAAGGAAGTTTCTTCTACTCTTTAAAGTGGATAATTGGATTAACTTGTTGATAACAATGTTTTCGTTGGGTTGTGCAGTGTTAGGTTTTTTTTTGTGGATTTCTTTTCAATGACTGTACACTACAAAACGATTTGCATTTCTATGGTTGGGAATTATGCTTTTGTGCAGGTTCCCATCAATTCAACATCCTCTGTGAATTTTCATTTATGTGACTTGGGAAATATCTTTTGAAGATATATTAATTTCTGAAAACTAGTAAATACCTTGGAACAGATAAATATGGAGAGATTTAGTGAAGGATATGAAGAACTCCCGAAGAGGTTGACGATAGGAATCATTGCTGGCGTGGTCGGCGTAATAATAATCCTGGGAATAATAGCCAGGAAGCGGATTTTTAAGTGTAAAAGAAGCAACAGTGCTTCGGAAAAGGAAATTGAGTTATCCGTTGTGAATAGTACTCCGGGGTCTACGGGTGTTCGACACTCAAAAATGTCTCTGCGTTAAACAGAGAGATGTCAACAAATCAGATATGCTTGGTTTCGAATCCAGAGGAAGTAGTTCAGGGAATGGAAAGCATTGTACAAACTAAGGAACTACGAGTCACGGGTCCATTTTTTTAGACTAAATTAATATCCTCCACAAGTAAATTGCATGCGGATTAACGTTGGAATCAGGGTAATTTTCTTCATTTTCTATTGAACATTTCTCGGTCAGACTATGAATGATATGTACGGCAGATAATGACCATATTTTCTGTGTTCAAACATAGTATGTTTGAAATTAAATTAAATTGAATGAGGTTACATGTGTAACAATAAACTCGAGCAGAAGCACGCATGGTGTTGGTCAAAGGTCATTTACTCGATGTTAGTTTAGAAACTGGGGCGCAATTACCGCCTATAATCATGTTGGTTATGCATCGAGGTGTCTACGCTTATGGACAGAGTCGAGAAAGAAAATGAACATTTTTAAGAACTTTGCCCAATTCTGTGAAAATGGATATTAAAAAAAAAAAAAAAAAAAAAAAAGAACAATGAAACATCGAGTTGGTAGAACAATTTTCAAGAGGGACACGAACATTGTTGGGTTGCCGATGTAGGCTCCCCTATATCTTTTTTGTTGTTTTTTTTGTTTCGGCATGCACATGTTTTGTTGTTTTGGCATGCACATGTTTTATACAATTGTCGGGCTTGTGTGGCATGGGGAGGAGTGTGGGGGTGTTGCGCTTAAAATGTTCTGAGGTAAACATTTTGGAAAATGGGAGGGCGAGGAATGTAATATAACGGTCTGGCCCACCCAAGAAAGGCTGATACAAGCCGTGTTGTTTCCGGTCGGTGAAAAGTAACGGATGTCACTTTGACCCTATTTCCGGCAGATGCGGAAATAACTCAGAGGCAAACAGACAGGTGACTCTGAGAATTACGTAGGCGTCGCGTGGGCGTCGCGTGATCAAGGCAAAGCCGGAAGAAACAAGGCCCGGTTTTGGAAGATATTTATATAAAACATATATTCGCCAGTCAAGATATTTATATAAAACACGGATTCGCCAGTCAGAAGAAGTGAGAGCCGAAGTAGCAGCAGAATCACAGAACACGAAGGAAGGCAGTTCATAGCTGCCCCCAATAGCATGCTGCTATTGCGGGGTACGCAACCGTCAACCCCTAGAAGCGCGCTCTCACTCTCTGTTCACTAGGCTACACGGTCCATCGTTCATTAATAAAAATATCACTTGATATATTTTTATATACAGACGTGTTTGTTGTTTATTGATATACAACACTTGTACAATATTCGGAACGACAAATCAGGGTGCCGAGTTCGAATTCCAGTTGAATTTCTTGCATTCACTTCAGTACAAATACTCTTGGAAAGTATTAATCCGTCTCTTCCCTCCAGTTATGGGTTAATCAATAGGACAGACTGGGTTCTATAGACTTGGCTAGCGACCAGACTACCGCAGAAAGCAATGGCAAACTACTGAGGGATAATCTTCTGCCCAGTCAGTCATGTCTCTTTCGAGACATGATCGCCCAAGCGTGCATCACGTATGACACTTAACTGACTGAATATAATAGTTGAGAATATGATTAAGGCTTCTACTGGGCATAAAGTAAGGGATCATTTTCATATTGTTATAAATTGATAAACTGATCCCCCACTAATTACTACTTAATAGTATAATATATCTCTTCCCCCTCTAGCCATGAGTCAAATAATAAGACAGAGAGGGTTTTATAGCCTTGACTGGCTCTTTTGAGACATGATTGCCCAAAGCGTTTATCACGTATGGCACTTAACTGACAATATTTTTTGCTTATTTTTTCTGGTTTGTTTCTTCCATATTCTCTAAATTGCTTTATGATTGCTTTGTTCTAAAGGTTTTATATATTTAAATTTTTATCAAATATTTCTTTATTACTGTAATTAGTTGATAATCAAACTTTGACTGATTTATGTAAATGGTCTAGAATGTTATGTGGGTTGTTTGATTTTTTATTGACGTCTCTATGATTGTATAGATATTTGGTACATTGTAAAAACCAATATCCAGATCCATGTAGAATCTAGAAAGTTGATACCTTTAGCTTTGTTGGTAATGGGGATCTTATGATCTTTTTATCGGCTCTTTTTTTCGATTGCTCTTTATTTCATGAGCTTATTTTACGGAAAAGAATTACACCGTCATCTTTGTAGAGTCAGTCAGTTAGTTAAGTGCCATACGTGATACACGCTTAGGCGATCATGTCTCGAAAGAGACATAACTGACTGAGCAGAAGATTATCCGGCAGTAGGTTGCCATTGCTTTCTGCGGTAGACTGGTTGCCGACCAAGGCTATAGAACCCAAACTGTCCTATTATTTAGCCCATAACTAGAAGGAAGAGACTGATTGATACCTTTCCCAAGGGTATTTGCGCGTAAGTGAATACAATGGATTCAACTGGAATTGGAACCCGGCTCTCCGGTTTCTCGTTCCGATCCGATAACCACTGGACCACAACGCACATCCCTTTGTAGAGTACGGTGTTTATAATGTCGAATATAAATTTCACATAACCATGTGCTCACATAACAATAATAAACCTTGTGATATTCGTTCAAATATCAAATAATATTTAGATTTTAATTAAATTTTCAGGAATCATTTACAAATGAATGAATTTATATTCGAAATTGTTATTTTAAAATAAGTATTGGTAAGAATATTTTTTATATCTGTTAGTCCACTCCATGTTAATCCACTCCATGTTAATCCACTCCATGTTAATCCACTCCATGTAAATTTATGAAATTTATTTCTTTAGGCAAAATTGTTTTTTGTTAGTTAAACACAGGACTCAATGTGGAATGTAATTCATCTATTATGTTCTAATACTTTGTAGCCCCTTTTACCTAACTAATCTTCTCCGAATAGTAAAATAAAATTGTGATAAAATTATGACATTATTTACTTAGATAATATTTTAAGTGCTTTAATAAATAACATGAATTTTAGATATTATAGTCTAAAGAAAAAGTTTTTCGATTTATAATGAAATTTTAAAAGAATGGTATTCTTATAAAATTTAAATAATAATTTCGTAATATTTCCAAGGCTTGTAGGTGTTAAGTTGGTAGATTATAAAGTGAAGATTATATTTAATAATCAAAAATTGAAAAGTTTAATACAATCTTCTCACCATCGTATTGTTAATATATTTTTCAATGTTTTTGTGTGTATTTGAAGTTTATTTTACTTGGTAATTCCTGTTTACATTAAAAAGATATGTGTCTCAGAAAATTTGTACAATTATGTCATTTCTGATGAACATACACTTATTTGATCTCTCAATTTATCAACACATTCCAAATACGGCGGACAGGTCAAATAGTTTAACTTTGAGATCAAAAAATAATTTTATTCTAAATTTCATACTATATATAAATAATACTTGTGTAAATCAGATTAACTTAACGTTACATTTTCTAATTTTCTACAAATAATTTCACATATGTATACTCTGTTTTTGCAAGATTTTTAAAACCGAGAATTAATTTATGTTGAAAGATGTCTCGTTCAATAAAATATAGCTGAATAATCTCAAAATTTAAGAAAATCTAAAAATTTAAGAATATCTCGAAATTTTATTTTCCAATAAATATAATTTCTGTTTGAAATAATCCAGAGTAAATTTCACTATTTTGCTTTCAATTAAAATAAAATAACAGTTTCAAAATTTATTTTTTATTTTTAAAAATTCAATATAATGTATCTCCAGCAACATAGTAAAGAAGACGATTTGGAAAAGGGCTTGAAATCTTAGAATCAAACGTAATCTATCTATCTATCTATCTATCTATCTATCTATCTATCTCTGAGGGTGTGTGTGTGTGTGTGTGTGTGTGAGTGTGAGTGTGTGCGTGTGAGCGTTATTTATGTATTTATTTAGAGGACATATTTAGTCTTCAAATTTCAGTTTACGACAAAAAAAGCTTATTTGATATCGATACCAGGAAATCAAAATTTGACTTACATCCATTCATTTTTCTTTCTGTCTACAGTTTCGCTTTAACTGGAAACAACTTTTGCTTTTTAGTCTTTTGTGCCAACGTCCAAAGAGTCTGAGCTCCAGGACCATGGATTAGAAAAGCACCAAAAACAGCAAAACTAGATATTAAATTGGAAGCAAAGTTTTGTGGATTCCGGATGAGGAATCGCACAAAATAATAAGCAACAAAAACAGATGTGGAGATAGAAAAAGTAGGTTATATTAAACGTAATATACAAACTGGAACGCAGGTTAGTCAACTCAGGAATACTATTAGTAGAAATAAATATATACAGGTCTTGTTGTGAAATAGTAAGTCCGGGTAACTGGTTCTAGCTGAGTGGAGCTCAGAGCAACTGCAACTCCAACTTTGATTCCAGATGCTACTCCAACTAAACAACTGCTTACAACATTGCATATTAAAAAATCCTTGGTTTCAAGGAAACAGTTTATAAATGATTTAAATCTAACATTTCTTTTAGCACTGAATTATTTATTTCTAGTATTATTCTACTAATTTTACGTGGTTAAATTTCGATTGGATTTATGAATTTACATGTTGGAGTTGTATTGAAATATTGTATGTAGTCTCATAATAGGATGAATGGTTTCGACTAAGGGATTTAATTCATTTAGTCGTGTCTGTTTAAAGTATGGGCGATTGTCTTAGTGTTGTGGGATATCCCCTTTTTTGTATATAATAATGGACTCGACCGAGTGTCTCTATAATCCTGCCTATAGAGAGAACTGCAATGTTGTAAGCAGTTGTTTAGTTGGAGTAGCATCTGGAATCAAAGTTGTAGTTGCAGTTGCTCTGAGCTCCAATCAGCTAGAACCAGTTACCCGGACTTACTATTTCACAACAAGACCTGTATATATTTATTTCTACTAATAGTATTCCTGAGTTGACTAACCTGCGTTCCAGTTTGTATATTACATTCAATATAACCACATTGCATATACGGACGGGTCAATCTAGTACGTAGACGTAACCGTCGTATGCAGTATACTAAGACGTAGGCGTAGTCAGTGATAGACCAATTGTGCCGTAGTGAAAGATCTCTAGATCTCTCTGTGTCTCTAGACGTCCTTGACTTCGTCTGCATGTATGGCTGATACCAGCCAATCACATTCCAGCGAGAGTGAACGAAGGTGTATACATATTCATTACCTATTCGTTATATATATATATATATATATATATATATATTGTTGTGGCATCATTCCATTGTACATAATAATGGACACGCCTGATTACATATAATCCTGCATATAGAGAGAACGGCAATTGTAATTTGGTCAGGAGGTTTTGGAAGGAGTTTCATCTGGAATCACAGTTGTAGTTGCAGTTGCTCTGAGCTTCACTCAGCTAGAATAAGTTACCCGGACTTACTATTTCACTTCATGACTGCATATTTTTATTTCTACTAATAGTATTCCTAAATTGACTAACCCGCGTTGCAGTTTGTACATTACGTTCAATATAACCTGCTTTTTCTATCCCCATACCAGTTTTTGTTGTTTATTATTTTGTGTGATTTCTCACCCAGAATCATCCACAACACATATATATATATATATATATATATATATATATATATATATATATATATATCTGTAATGAATTATTTTGAACATTATTTTTACCGATACTGGTACTTAAGTAGATATTCTGTTTTTAATTAAACAGTATTTTATATTTATATTTACCGGCCCGATTATTTTACGATAAATTTTATTACGAAAATAGTTGCAATCCCGCAGGATTCGAACCTGCGATCCCTATTTACATAGGGGAAGCTACCATTTGATCTGGTACTGTCTTAACCACTCGACCATATATATATATATATATATATATATATATATATAGTTTATTTTTACGGTGTATTTGTAGAGAGAACTTGAAAGAAATTGCCTGGAATAATTCTTTGTATGAGATTAATGTATGTTCTTCTAACGCGTTCTCTTGTACATACCGTACAAAAGAACCCCGTAAAAACAAACGTAGGAAACGCTGACACACGGGGTATTTGTTTTCCTGTTGACATATTGTTGGCTCCGTTTCCCTGTAAGTATTGCCAGAAAGACTGCGGTTAATTGATTGTGGGATCCGCTATAGTTTATTGATGCCAAGTGCTTGTAAGATGTTTTTATATACATTGGTTGGTTACTAGGTTTTCTGTATGAATTATTTGTGCGTTTTATGAGGTTGATGTTTACGTCATTTAAGTTAGTTGCAGTGCTCTCAGGTTTTGAGTGAAATGATTGTAAAATAAACATACGTCAATATAAGACAGAGACAAACGAATACAACGCAGAATTAAAAAAAAAACAACATAGACACAAAATGTATGTATAACACAGAATTTATCACGATTATGTGAAGATTTATTGACGACATTAAGGACGCCGGACTCTACAAAAATATCTGTGTAATTCTCCCAAAAAAAGTTACAGAGAAATAGAACGATTGAAATAGAAACTGATAAAAATTTCTAAACATCACAAGTTAAATATCATCATTAGCAACACTACTAAATTGATCAACTTCCTAGATGTGGGCCTGGACTAGAATATTGCTTAATACGAACCAAATAACAAAAATCTATATAAGCAAAGAGACGTCAATAAGAATCAATCCACTCTCAGAACATTCCAGACATAAATGAGTTCAAGTTAGATTATCTTCTAACTCTATATAAATAAAGAAAAACAAAATGTAAAAATTAATAGGAAAGCTGCAAAAGAAATATTATATTGATTAATCCAGGTGGAATCATAATGTTCACACGGATATCAGAAGAATTTTCCTAAATTTAATTCATAAACACTATAACCATTCACCAAAATACATCAGAGTTTTAACAAAATAATGTTAAAATCAGCTATAGGTGTGTTTTTAACACCGATAAATGCGAAGTGCAACATAACAAAAAATGAAATGAGATTAACCGATGATAAGCACTAGTAAAAATGACACATAATTCCCTTCCAAAAATTAAATATATATTTCCCAGACAATATTTCTTTAAATTCACTGATAGTATGAAATAAGTTATGCAAATCACTTGATATGTTCAACTCAGTAATAGAAATAATGAGAAAACGTTAAATTTAAATCAGCAATCTCCTTTTATTTTGCACATTAAAAACTTTATTAACGCACTGCTGTCTTCATCATCGGCAGAGACAGTAGCATTTGTGGCTGTCTCCTCGTTCTCTGGAAACACTGCACGACGACCCTCCCTATGGTGGTGCGCGTTGACGTCGCTCACTGAAAAGAAACAAGAAATTTTTATTTAAGATACTAATTTTAGTAGAAAAAATATTACTTTTTATGGTAGAATGATAATGTGATATCTAATATCTGTTTTATATTTGCTCGTTGTATTTTACATATTATATGAAATATTTTGGAGAGTTTCTAAAAATATACTTGTAGATTTTGGTTGAGAAAACTCACAAAATAATAAAAAAAACATAAATAGATATAGAGATAGAAAATGTAAGTTATATTGAACAAATATATACAAACTGGAATACAGGTTAGCCACTTCAGGAATACTATTAGTAGAAATAATTATATACAGTCTTTGAGTGAAATAGTAGGCCCGGGTCCAACTTACAACGCCAACTTACTCTGCACCAACTTACTGACCAACGAAGTAATTGATTACAACTCTACAACTACTACAGTATTTAGTCGGCCTTTCCACTTAAGGCGAAATGTGGCACAAGCCCATTTTTATGTGGGTCTTCCGGGCCATATAGCCCGGCCAAGCATATATGTCTATTGTTACCCAGTCGTGATTCTACCCTTCGGCGGAACCACGACTGTGTTAGTGCTCTCCGCCCGTAGGTTGAGAGCTGACAGTGACAATGGCAGTTGTAACTACTACAACTATTACTGCCATTCTCTGTATAGGCCGGATTATAGTACACATCAGGCGAGTCCATTCTTACACCTCACTCCCTAACTTTTTTTTGGGAGGAGTTAGTATTTTTTTCGCTTTGAATATATGATTAATGACTCCGTAAACTTTCATTTTCTGCTGGTTCT
The DNA here is from genome assembly GCA_037127315.1 of Ascarosepion bandense. Classification (NCBI taxonomy): domain Eukaryota; kingdom Metazoa; phylum Mollusca; class Cephalopoda; order Sepiida; family Sepiidae; genus Ascarosepion; species Ascarosepion bandense. Next base: position 2,758,226 of record JBBBDQ010001611.1, on the reverse strand, counting down.
TCTGGTTTCTGTATTAATTTGAGATCTCTGAATGTCGAAGGCTTCTAAAATTTATTCCATAGTGTCCTCACTTTACAAGGGTGAGGAGCTTGGCCCTTCACTCCTTTTTTGTATTTGATTAACGTGCCTTCTATGCGTAAATTTTTCTCTCTTTATAGTGTACATCACGTTTCCTATTCTGTTTACAATTTTTCCCGGTTCCCAATAGGCCATGTTGTTTTTAAACATTCTGAAGTACACTCGTTCACCGGGTTTGAACAATCTTTTTGTAATTACAGGTGTATTCCGGGTTTTGTTTTTGTATGGTAGCAATTTATCGAAGACCGATCTAATCTTGCGAGCAAACATCACCTCAGCAGGTGAAAGTCCCGATGGTGTATTTCTTGTAGACGTAATTCGGTATATTTGTAGAAACTATTGTAACGCTCTTTCCGTTGTTGTATCTCCAGCTTTCTTTCATGCTCTCTTTAGAGCATCCACGAATCTTTAGGTCAAGCCGTTCGACCGTGGGTGGTAATGTGCTGTTTTTATGTATTTTATTTGGTACGTCACGCAAAATTCTTAAAAATCACTTGAAGTAAATTGCGTACCATTGTCCGTTACTAAGCAATCTACAACGACAAAGCTAGCGAATAGCTCGTGTAAACAGTTTATGGTATTTTCTGTTGGGTTTTTATACCTGAGAACTTCAGGCCATTTACTAAAACTGTCTACCGTTATTAGGTAGTAGTAGCAGTCGATAGGCCCTGCCTAGTCCGTATGGACTCTTGACCAAGATTTGTCTCTATTGGCCATGGTTTCTGTATGATACTTGGGGATTTTGCTGCCGCCGTCCAGCCCTTACATTTTTCTACCATCTGCCCAATATTATCATACATGTTTGACAAGTACACATAACTTCTCATGAGTGCCTTCGTGCAATTCTTTCCCGGGTGTCCTAAATGAAAATCCTTTACAATTCGCTTTTGTTATTGTTTTGGCATTGCCACCCTTTCATTGTATAGTAGGACATTATCGCAAATTGAAAAACTGTCAGCCAAGTTAGTGTCTTTTTCTCCTAATTTTCCTTTTGTGGTATTTATGATTTCGTCTGTTTCTACTTTTTTTCTTATTTCTAATAGTGTTAACGGTAATTTTTTAACCGTACTACTTTTCTGATTTCATCCTCGGCTCTCAGCGCTGCCATTACCGTGTCTTCTAACGGTTCACTTGTCATAGATATCAGTCTCGATAATCCACCTGCGTGTCCTATTTTTCGATGGTAAGAATTCTAATTTGAATTTGTAGTTGAGTAATATTGTACCCCTCCTCAAGTGTCTATTTACGGTGTATACTGGTAATCCTTTCTTTGATTCAAATATGGTAAGGAGAGGTTTATGATCCGTCTATGCGTAAATTCTCTTCCATATACATATCTATGAAATCGAGTTACGGCAAAAATTATTCCCAAAGCTTCTTTTTCTATTTGTGAGTAATATATTTCGGCCGGTAGCAGTGCTCTCGATGCGTGGGCTACCGGTGTTCTTGTAGCGTCCTCCATTTTATGTAGAATATAAGCTCCCACACCTTGTGAGCTTGCATCTCTTGAAATAATAATTTCCAACCTGGGGTCGAAGTGTGTCAATGTTAGGTCCGACGTCAATTTCATTATAATTTCCTTAAAAGCCTTTATGCAGTCCTCCGACCAGTTTTACTGGACATTTATCTTCAGTAATTCGTTGAGGGTTGCCCTCAATTTATGCATGCTGTCGACGAATTCTCCATAGTAAACTTTGTAATTCTGCGAAGTTTTTAAGTTCAGGCATGTTTTAATTGCTGAAGCTCTCTCTGGGTCTTGTTTCCTGCCACTCTCGTTAATAATGTGGCCTAAATATTTTATTTCCTTCAAGATAAAATCACATTTCTTCTCTTTTACTCTGAATCCAAAGTTCTGTTTTTTTTTGTTTGTTTTTTTTAAAAAAAAAATCTCCTTGATGTGTGTCGCATGGTCTTCCATATTATCACTTTTAACGAGAATATCATCTAGATACGCTGTGGAGAAGTTTTTTCCCGTCAGCATTGTCTGCTGAAAAATCGCAGGTGGACCTTTATTCTGAATGGTAACCAGTTGTATTTATAGAGTCATTTGTGCATGTTTATACACAGTATGTTTTAACTTTTTTCTGCAAGTGGTATAGGCAACTACGCTTCACTTAGGTCAATTTTTCGAAAAAATATAACACAATTAAGTTTGGTGAATATGTCTCGTGGGCTAGACAACGGGTAATGATGGTCTTTTATTGCGTTGTTTAAAATCTGTACACATGCGGGTTTCTCCCGATGTTATACTAACGGTGCCTCCTATTCACTGAAATCGGTTTTTGAAATTATCTCAATTTGTTCTAGCCTATCAAGATCTTTATCTATTTTATCAAATGTGGTGAAAGTTACGTTTCTCTTTTTTTAAATATTGGTTGAACATTCTGTTTAAGCTCGATTTTCGCTTCGAATTTGTTGCATCTTACTAACCCACCTCTGGGAATTGTTTGTACAATTCTTTCTTCAGTTTTGTGGCTTCTGAAAGCTCACTGTCTATTTTTTGCAAAACAAAATAAAAATAAAAATAAAATAAAATAAAATAAAATAAAAAATATAAAAAACAAAAAAAATAATGGGTAAATTCCATACATTGAATTTCTGCATCCCGTCCGTTCCTACTAAGTTGTTTGTGTTATTCATCAAGTAGATTTTTGTTTTTTGTTTTCTCTCTGAAATTTTACATTCACGATAATTTCGCTTTCGAAATTAATCATTTTCCTTGTTACAGTTTTGCAATTTTTTTAGTGTGTAACCTGGTCGGCCTGTTCAGGTTCCGCCATGTCTTTAGATTGATTATTGTTAAGTCTGACCCTGAATCCAATTGTAATTTGATCTTCTCATTCAATATTTCAAGTTCTATATATTTCCTCATGTTTACTTTGTTTTCATTGTTCACTCTAGTAGATCTTACCCTACTAGACTGGTTTTTGTTTCTGCATATAGCTTCTTTGAGGCCAATCTTTCCAGACGCTCGGCAACATTTGTATTTGAAAAGACAATCTTTAAAACAATGCTATCCACCACATCTGTAGCATGCAGAAAGGGGAGATTGGTTTTTATTGGATTCTTATCGTTAGTTGTTTTATATCTCTTTTCGTTGTCGTTAAAATCTTGTTTTGCTTTTGGGGAGAGTGAAAAACGTAAATTTCTTTATACCTTATGAATATGCGCGACTCCTGATTGTTCGATATATTTACTGTCTTTCTTTATACTGAGACATTTTTGGCAATCCTCTGACAGTTTTTGTAGTGTTAAACCTGGCTCACTTTCAAGTTTGGTCTGCATTCGTTTTCTCATTTCGCTGTCTAAAATATATCAACAAATCCTTGAACAAATATGAGACAATTAAAGTTGTCTAGGGTTAGCTCCTAAAATCGTCACAATGTTTGTTGACGATAGTTACGATTGTTGAATAATCCTCGTTTTCATCCTTTACGAGATTAAGGCATTTGCACCTTTTATGGAACAACGAGATTTTGGGGTTAAATAGCTCAGTCACTGCTTCGTTGAACGTTAAAATGGTCGTCTTTTTTTTTTGGAAGAATATAATCTACGAACTTAGTGTGTTCGTCCGTACTTAATTTTCTGGGTAGAAGCCTTAATTTTTGTTTTCACTCCAGTGATGGCAGTCGATGTTATAAATATGTTCATATCGCCTATAATATTCTCCAAAATGTTTGTCTTCATCAAACAAATATTTAAAAGTTTCTATAGCGTTCTACATAGTATCTTGCGAAAACGTCTCCTCTTTATCTGTGGTCCTTTCTAGTGTTGTAATTGTTAACTTTAGTAATAGTTCTTGTCGCTGTATTTGTCTTTCTTAATTTGCTTTTTGTATTTCAATTTGTCTTTCTTGCATTTCCATTTGTGTTTTTATCATTTCTAGTATTCCTTTCTGAAAATCCTCTTATGATTTACTGTTTTGATTCCCTGAGTGGTTTGGCTTTTTAACTAATTGCTTTCTGGCAATTAAACTCGTAGAAAGATTTTGTGGAATTTTTCTTTAAATACCTTTTACAGTTTTTTTCTATCTCTCTGTGATAGTGTTGCCAAATTGTTTGTGATCGACTTGTGTTCGAAATCCTTGTAGCAAACTTTGTTGAGGTGGTTCAGGGTATACGTGAACGTGAGTTCGTCGTAAATTTGTTGTACGAATCTACTTCGCAAATTTGTTGTTGGCGACAAAAGTGAACACGTATTATTCTCTCCGAGTGAATTTTGTCGAATTCTTCGTCGCAAATTTGTTGTGGATTCCGGTTGAGAAACCATACAAAATAATGAAAAACATAGACAAATATGCAGATATAAAATGTAAGTTATATTAAACAAAAATATACAAACTGGAATAAGGGTACTAATAGTAGAAATAATTATATACAGTCTTTGAGTTAAATAGTACGTTCGGTTAATGAGTCTATATCCAAACAACTTCAACTTAACCTGCAACAACTTACTGACCAAGTAAGCAACTGCTTACAACTCTACAACGCCTACTGCCGTTCTCTGTATAAGCAGAATTATATGTACATATCAGGCGAGTCCATTATTATGCGCAAAAGGGACGATCCTTAACAATAATTTTAAACCAATTAGAAGCATTTCAATTTAATAATTTATGAGTAAAATGATAAAATGTATATAGCCTTTGCTAATGAAATATGATAATTTCTTTGTTCGTACCTGTGATGGCAGTAAAAACGCAGAGAGCCAAAAGGACGATGAGTTTTCCAGACATAATGATCTGTAATAAAATATTCAAAATAATTCATGTAAATTGATGTAAAATATTAAATCATTTTTAAATTGTAAAGAAACGTGATTTAAAAGAGGAAATCAAATATTTAGAAAACTTCCAAACTCTTGAAAATAATTCAATATCTTATATATATTTAATAGTTTAATTGTTTTACATATTACGGTCATTCTTTTCAAATCGAACAATGAAGGTAGTATCGAACAGAAAAGCCTCCCAATACTATCACACGAACGCGGGTGTTCCTCAAGGCTCTATTCTAGGTTCTAAGCTTTTTCTTATCTATATTAACGATCTTCCCGACGTAATAAGATCCCAAGTACGCATGTACGCTGAACACATTACGGTTTACTCTCATCTCGATCAAAAATCTGTCGAGCCTGACAGAGCAATCCTCGCTGCAGAGCTTGAAAAGGACTCTAATTCGTGTCAGACTTGTGTAAGAAATAGCTTATAAATTTTAATACTTCCAAATCGAAGATGCCATCAATCAACTATCACAGACAATCGTTCCTCCCGCCCATTAACATGGATCAGGCTTCTCTCCCTGAATGTAAAACAGGGCGCCTTCTCGGATTAACTCTCACATCAGACCTTAAGTGGAATAACTGTATAGAATCCATAGCTAAATCCGCTACTAAGAAAGTCGGTTCTCTGTGTAGAGCCAGGAAGTTTTAGCCGTGCGAAACAATACTGCATATAAACAAATCTACCATCCACCCGTGCATTGAGTATTGCTGCCATATCTGGTCCGGTACTCCCGCTATCCACCTAGCTGTCCATGACAAAGGAGAATCTGTAATGTGATCAATCGCGACTTGGCAGCTAAGATACAATCTCAATAGCGCAATATGGCTTCACTCTGTCTTTTCTACAAATATTTTCATGGCTTCTACTCCGATGAACTTAGCTCACTGGTGCCCCCTATATATGAATTTTCACGAGCCACTAGATTAGCAACTAGGTCCCACCCTTTTACTGTGAAACCGATAAATTGTAAACGCTAATTCTACTCCAGCAGATTCTTTTCTCGCACTTCCCGCCTGTTGAATTCCCTTCCGCATACTTGATTTCCCGACAGCTACAATCTTCAAGAATTCAAATGTAAAGTCAATAGTCACCTCCTGTCTCACTAACTTACATCCTATCACTCATACTTTTTTCCGTTCACCCCACACATCTGTATTCTCTTCTTTCTCATACTCTCTTCTTGACACTCTCTCTAACCTGTCACTCTTTCTCATAACATTCGTCTTATGTAACCTCCTGCCCAACAGTGGCGGTAAAATGCCTTAGTTGGGGCTACACGATTAAAAAATTATTTTGGACATATTTAAACACTGCAATTTAAATTCAATCCAAATATATGCACGTTGTATATATGATGTCATGTGCAATACGGTTTTATTGATCTTTACCGCACTGGAGATTTAATTACAAAAATACCTACAGTTTGTAAGATATTTAAATAGCATTGATTGTCATGCATCTTTCCTTGTAGTGATTACTAATTTGTATTTTGCAATTATCTACTAATAGTTGCCATGATACTAAATGTATTTGTGTTGTTTTTGTTTCAATGATCTATATATGGGTTGTGGGGTCTCCTCTATATAATGGATAATAGACTCATCAAGATTATACCTATACTCCTGTCATAGAAGCAGAGGCGGAGATAGCGTGAAACATCATCAGATCCGTGAGATACCAACAGATACCGAACGATACCGAGAGATACAATTTCATGAGTTCATAGTAGATCTGGACTCCACTCATCATAGTAGTATTACACAGCATCTAACGTGGACATACTAATTATACTACGGATTCACTTCATAGACTTGTATATATCCTTCTTACTAAACCCGTATTCCTGGATCGCTAACCCTCGTTCAAGTTTGCATGATTTACGTTTAATATAAATATTTTTCTGTCTCAAATTCTGTTTGCTGTTCCTTTATTTTGTTCGGTTCCTGATCCCGGAATCCAGAACAACATGAGTGAACCTCACCACACTTAGACTAGTGACACGTCAATAAGGGAGTTTGGTGCAATGTAAGAAGTTCCTGATTATAGAGACAGGAGATCCCATCTTTAGAGGTACGTGTTAATTTTTAAACGACATTGATTACTTTTACGGAGAGCGTAGAAGTTTGCAGGCCCTCAATCATTCTCAATAGTTAAGTTAGTTATCTTTTCACTTCTTTATAGGTAATAACTATTTTTTTCGTTAACGTTTAGTAATATGAAGGGCAAATTATAATTTGAAAGCATTATTTATTTTATTTATTAGGAGTTTGCATCTGGTTCCGTCTAAAAAGAAACTTGTCCTTCCGTTTTGATTCATATTAGTTTCATTGCTTCCGGGAATTTTTGGTAAATATTTAAGTATGTAACCACTTAGGTTATCATGTACTGTAAGTTTCGACTTGCAGGTGAAGTAATTAATAACTGTTCAGAGTGAGAAATCAGAGCCGAGTTCAAATGCTAATAAGATCTGATGCATTCATTTACGCACAAGTGTCATAAGACTCGTGAATCGAAAAGAGACATGAAAGTTTAAGCGCATCACGTCCGCGCCTATTAATAAAAAAAATGTAACATAGTAGTAGAATATTGATCCATTCCTCTCTATATGTTGAATCTGAGGAAAGCTAAAATTAAATATAGGACACACACACACACACACACACACACACACACACACACACACACAAACACACACACACACACAAACATTAACACACAGACACATTAACATACACAAACAAACTATCGCCCGGTTCACACTCCAACCCACGTCTATTGAACAGTTGAAGAGGCTCATCCCTTGTTTCCTGTTTAGGATGTGGTTTCCGGTTTTCTCTTTTCCAATCTTTTCACTCATTTTTTATTTTATTTTATTTTTTTCAATTGGAGTAGATAGACTAAACTATCGCCCGGTTCACACTCCACCCACGTCTATTGAACAGGTGAAGAGGCTCATCCCTTGTTTCCTGTTTAGGATGTGGTTTCCGGTTTTCTCTTTCCCAATCTTTTCACTCTTTTTTTTAATTTTATTTTATTTTTTTCAATTGGAGTAGATAGACTAAACTATCGCCCGGTCCACACTCCACCCACGACTATTGAACAGGTGAAGAGGCTCATACCTTGTGATATGATTAAAAAAACAACATATATATATATATATATATATATATATATATTGATGTTCATTGATTTGTCTTATTTTTTAATTGAAAAGTCATCGCAAAAATACATAAACCTTCACCAATTCAGATTTCTATTTTAGCGAAATTCTCTGAATATAAAATTTTTCACAAATGTAAATGTAAAAAAATAGCGATAATCACAATTCTAGTGACTTACTTTGTGGTGCTGTGTGGTAGGAACACAAATTGACGATTCAACTGTTGAATGTTGTCAAAGATATTGACGTAGCTGATAGACAGCTTCATTTTTATAGCAGAATATCTACGTGACTTACTTTCTGTTTGTTGTCTTACAAAAGGATTAGTATTTTTTGATAAACAGTTCTCTTTGTGATGTTTAGTGGAGGTTTAATTTTTCCTTGTTTTTGCCAAAATGTTTTAGTTTATTTGATATTTCAAATGGATTCAATATAATTTTTATTGTGCTAAGTTTATCTATTTCGGCTTAAATACTAACTAACAACCAGCCTTTGTCATTTATTAATGTATTTTCCCAAAGGCCTTTCAAATATATTCGTGAATAGAATTATATATTTGATCCTCAGATTAGAAGATTAGAGAATGTCTCTTCGTTTAGACTTGTCGAAATGTCACGATGAAATATTTGATAGATTTAATTATTGATCAAATTACAAAAGTAAGATATAACTTATTCGATATTTCAAAGAAACTTGATTATATTTATTTGTTATTTAGCACCAGATTTTGATTGATATTCGTTACCGAATTCTTAATTATCCATTAACAGATTGGTCTTTTCCCAAAGTTTATTCACAATTTTGTCTTTTTTCAAAGATATTTCTTTGACTTGTAAATCATTTGGTTGTTGTTTTTTTCTTTTTTTAAATCCTCTGTTAAATTTCTTGTTCCTTTTTTTTTGCCCGGTTATTCTGCCTAGTTAGTCGACTCTCCACCCCTCGCCTATATCACCTCTACTAGCCAAAAAGATGAAATAATTTTTTTAACTACTGGCATTATAGCACGTGTGTCTGGGATGGAAACAATTGTTTTAAATGTGCGCTGTCTCATTCTCTCAGCAAACAACCGCTTGGCGTCATTCAGGGTTCTCTTGCACTCTTTAGGAGCAGAGGTGAATAGGCGCCTATTGTGATCAGATGACTGCCTCCCGAATAGTCGGAAGTAGTGGTTCCTGTAGTCAATGGCGGCCGAACAGGCAGGAGAGAACCAAGGAGAGGAATGAGGTTTTAGACAATACTTCCTGGTAGGTATAAAGGCATCAATGCCAGCTTTCACCCATGACGAAACTTCAGAGGCACAGTCATCAACTGGGAGATCGAACACTTTTCCCGAGAGGAACGTCGCATGGTAAATCGCGAAAGGCGTCCCAGTCAACTTTTTCTCGGAAGTAGGAGGTCCTATGGGTAGAAGGCTCCTGGGAGGAGTGAGAGTGGAAAGAAATATTGAGAGAGACAACAGCATGGTCGAAGTTGCCGAGAGGGCAAAGCTGTGAGACTTGACAGTCCTCGGGTGCAACGGTAAAGCATATATCTAGTAGAGAGGAGTGTCCAGAGGGAGTGCTTGGAAAGCGTGTGGAGAAGTCCACCACTTGCGTAAGGGATTGGGAAATAGCAAAGTTCATGGCGTGGATGCCCGCTGAATCAGTAATAGAGTCTTTAAGCAACTCAGAATGATGGGCGTTAAGATCTCCGAATACAAATATGTGAGCGAATGGGTGGTAGAAAATAACCTTATATTGTGAGAAATGCTATCTAGAAGAGAGCAGTCAGGAGAAGAGGGAGAACGGTAAAGAAAGAAAAGGTAGCTAACCGAACTGAGAAGTGACAGACGAAGACATACATATTGGTGGTCAGGACATTCGAGTGATGTCACCCAAGCTATAGGGAGGTATTCACTAACGAATAGGAGAGAGATACTGGTGCAGGCGCTTGAGTTTCGGGTCTTGAAGGGTCATAGATGACTGAAATACAAGACATCAAATACAAAAGAATTTTTCGCTTATAAAAAAAACGTACATTACACGTAAATTTTATTTATGATTAAAATTTATTAACGAGAAATCTGCTTTCGTATATTAATGAAGAATAAGATAGTTTAGCATATTTGTTGATTTACTAATAAAGTTCATATATTTATATTACCTATCAAAATAGTTTTAACATAACATCGAAGAATATAATTTTAGAAATGCTATTAAATTCTTTAAATCATAAATTACTCGGAGATCTGATTGGAAAGCTCACTCATTTATCATCTCGTTTTAGCTAATAAATGAAATATAACGAAATTACTGTTCGTACCTGCGAAAGCAGTAAAGACACAAAGGGACAAAATGAAGAAAACTTTCAGACATGGTGCAAAGCAGGTACAAAAATTGAAATACCTGGGAAGCGTTATAACAGAAGATGGAAAGTGCAACACAGAGATCCGAAGGCGAATTGGCATGGCGAAGGAAGCATTCCAGAAGTTGAGTAGAGTATTAAGAAGCAGGACAATTTCGCTAGAAACTAGGAAGAGAGTACAGGATTACTACGCGCTGTCCGTCCGTCAATATGGCAATAAATGCTGGACAATACCATCAAAGTTGAAGGAAAAACTTGAAGCAACTGAAATATGGTTCCTACAGAAGAATTCTGCGAATATCATGGATCGAGCATGATGATGTCTTGGAAATGATGGACAGAAAAAGTAAATTAATACTGAGCATCAGGAAGAAACAGCTGAAATTCCTGGGACACGCAATGAGGAAGGAGGGCTTGGAGAATCTGATACTAACAGGCCAGATAGAGGGAAAAAGGGAAAGGGGAAAGCAGCGGATAACATATTTGAAGAACCTAATCAGGTGGATGACGGAACGAGGTTTGCACGGTGTAACAGGAGAAGGCGTGATCAGAGCCACCAGGGATAGGGAAACGTGGAAGGCCATGATCGCGTACGTCCTGAAGGGACAAGTCACATAGAAAAAAAGATCTATAATAAAACAATAAAATCGTTTTTTAAGTAATATATATACGTGATGTTCAAATGTATAAATTTTAGTTTTAATCCAGTTAACCTGTTTTTAGAAAGATTAATATAAAACATATTCATAAAATATCAAAGAACACAACTAACAGAACACACCATCTGGTCTTTCGCCAGCTGAAGTGATGTTTGCCCGCAAAATACGGTCTGTTTTTGACAAATTATTACCCAGCAAAAATAAAAGTGCCTAAAAGATCGTTCAAAACACAGGAACGGGTATATTTCAAAATGTTTATAAATACTATGGCACAATGGCAACCAGGAACGATAATAAACAGACTGGGGAATGTTATGTACACAATCCAAGGCAAAAAATCCACCCACATTAGACACATAAACCAAATATGAAAAAGACGGGTACAGGAGCCATGCTTGTCACCTTCAGAAAATGAAGACGCCATGGAGGAAATCTTTGAAGCGTTTGACAAGTAGACACTGAAATTAGAAGAACAAGCAGGAAAAGAAAATTTACAGGACCGCTAATGATAGACCATAAGCGGAAAAAAATTAAATCCCCCCCAAAAAGAAGCTAGGGAAGGGCTGAGGTGGGGGTCTCCGCTTTTTCCATGATAATAGACTCTAAAGTATGCATATAGTCCTTCTATTAGAGATACCGTCAGATCCGAGAGATACCGTGAGATACTGAACGATACCAAAAGATACCGAGGTTTCACGGAGAATCCAACGTCAGAAGTTCATCGTAGCTCTGGGCTCTACTCAGCAAGAACATTATTACACAGCACCCGTCAGCTTCCGACGCGGACATACTAAACCTACGACGGTTTCACTTAAGAGACTTGTATATATACTTCTTACTAACAGTAATCTTTCGATTACTAACCTGCGTTCACGTTTGTATTCTTTACCTTTAATATACTTATTTTTCTATCTCAAATTCTGGTTGTTGTTCCATTTATTTTGTGCGGTTCCCAGTTCCGGAATCCATAAAAACTTGGCGACGAAGGATTCGAATTCGAGTCGACTACAACAACTGGGCGATAAAACTCGAAAGAACTCCATTCTGTTTAACTTGTTCCATTTATTTTGTGTGGTTCCCAGTTCCGGAATCCACAACGGTTCCCAGTTCCGGAATCCACAACGGTTCCCAGTTCCGGAATCCACAATGGTTTCCAATGAAAATTTCAAGTCAGTAATCCGGTTAGCTTTTGAAATACAACTAACAAATATAAATATATATTTGATAAATAATTACACTATATTTCTACAGCAAAAAGTAATATTTTTTACTAAGGTTATTAACTTAAAAAATGTCTTTTGTCTTTTCAGTAAGCAACGTCACCACGCAGGAACAAATAGGAACAACGGCTGAAGGTGTTCCAATAACCCAGGAGACATATCCATCAACTACCGCCGGCGACTACCTTAATGGTAAAAATAATACTTTTTACCAAAATTATTATCCTCATCACCTTCTGTAAAACAATTTTCCTGCTTCCTCAATCCAAATTTTCATCCTTGAGAAGATTGTCCATCATTTACTGTCATACAAAAAAACGGATATCACATATATATTTATTAAATAACCACATAATAATTCTACATGAAAATGATATGTTTTTCACTAGGATTATTAGCTTCAATTAAAATCTCTTGTGTCATTTCAGTAAGCAACGTCACCACGCAGGAAGAAAAAGAAACTACAGCTGAAGGGGTTCCAATGACTCAGGAGACATTTCCAACAACTACCACCAAACATAAGAACAGATATCACATAGCATTCAAGTACTCACTTTTTTGCTTTTGAAATATAACGAGCAAATATAAATATATATTTATTAAAAAATTACACTATAATTCTTTAGTAAAATGTAATATTTTTGACTAATATTATTAACTTCATTTTAAATGTCTTGTGTCTTTTCAGGAAGCAACGTCACCACGCAGGAAGAAAAAGGAACTACAACTGAAGGTGTTCCATTGACCCTGGAGACAATTTCAACAACTACCGCCGCTGACTACGCTGAAGACAGCACGACTTCATAGACAATTGCTCGACATGATTACTTTCTATTTTTCTATTGAAACTTTTTAATGTGCAAAATAAAAGTAGATTCTTCATTTAAATTTTACGTTTTGTGATTATTTCTACTATTGATTTTAATATACCAAATGATTTGCAAAATTTATTTTAACACCACCAGTAAATTTAAAGAGATATTGTCTAGAAAATATATATTTAATTCGGAGTGGAAAAAATGTGACATTTTTACTAAACTCTCTCTTCGGTTATACTCATTTTATTTTTCGTTATGATTGGCTATAGATTTATCGATGTTACGATCGCAGCTGTGGCTGATCTTAACATTATTTTTGTTAAATATCTTATGTTTGTTAGTGAATGATTATTGTGCTTACGAATTATATTCATGAAAACTCATCTGATATCGGTTTGAACATTAAAATCAAAGCTGCATTAAATTATCTAATATTACTTGTACAATATTCGGAACGACAAATCGGGGTGCCGAGTTCGAATTCCAGTTGAATTTCTTGCATTCACTTCAGTACAAATACTCTTGGAAAGTATTAATCCGTCTCTTCCCTCCAGTTATGGGTTAATCAATAGGACAGACTGGGTTCTATAGACTTAATTAGCGACCAGACTACCGCAGAAAGCAATGGCAAACTACTGAGGGATAATCTTCTTTCTGCCCAGTCAGTCATGTCTCATTCGAGACATGATCGCCCAAGCGTGCATCACGTATGACACTTAACTGACTGAATATAATAGTTGAGAATATGATTAAGGCTTCTACTGGGCATAAAGTAAGGGATCATTTTCATATTGTTATATAGTGATAAACTGATCCCCCACTAATTACTACTTAATAGTATAAAATATCTCTTTCCCCTCTAGCCATGAGTCAAATAATAAGACAGAGAGGTTTTCTATAGCCTTGACTGGCTCTTTTGAGACATGATCGCCCAAAGCGTTTATCACGTATGGCACTTAACTGACAATATTTTTTGCTTATTTTTTCTGGTTTGTTTCTTCCATATTCTCTAAATTGCTTTATGATTGCTTTGTTCTAAAGGTTTTATATATTTAAATTTTTATCAAATATTTCCTTATTACTGGAATTAGTAGGTAATCTAACTTTGACTGATTTATGTAAATGGTCTAGAATGTTATGTGGGTTGTTTGATTTTTTTTTATTGACGTCTCTATGATTGTATAGATATTTGGTACATTGTAAAAACCAATATCCAGATCCATGTAGAATCTAGAAAGTTGATACCTTTAGCTTTGTTGGTAATGGGGATCTTATGATCTTTTTATCGGCTCTTTTTTTCAATTGGTCTTTATTTCGTGAGCTTATTTTACGGAAAAGAATTACATCGTCATCTTTGTAGAGTCAGTCAGCTAGTTAAGTGCCATACGTGATACACGCTTGGGCGATCATGTCTCGAAAGCGACATGACTGACTGAGCAGATTATCCGGCAGTAGGTTGCCATTGCTTTCTGCGGTAGACTGGTTGCCGACCAAGGTTATAGAACCCAATCTGTCCTATTATTTATCCCATAACTGGAAGGAAGAGACTGATTGATACCTTTCCCAAGGGTATTTTCGCGGAAGTGAATGCAATGAATGCGACTGGAATTCGAACTCGGCTCCCCGGTTTCTCGTTCCGAGCCGATATCCACTGGACCACAACGCACATCCCTTTGTAGAGTACGGTGTTTATAATGTCGAATATAAATTTCACATAACCATATGCTCACATAACAATAATAAACCTTGTGATATTCGTTCAAATATCAAATAATATTTAGATTTTAATTAAATTTTCAGGAATCATTTACAAATGAATGAAATTATATTTGAAATTGTTATTTTAAAATAAGTATTGGTAAGAATATTTTTTATATCTGTTAGTCCACTCCATGTTAATCCACTCCATGTTAATCCACTCCATGTTAATCCACTCCATGTTAATCCACTCCATGTAAATTTATGAAATTTATTTCTTTAGGCAAAATTGTTTTTTGTTAAACACAGGACTCAATGTGGAATGTAATTCATCTATTATGTTCTAATACTTTGTAGCCCCTTTTACCTAACTAATCTTCTCCGAATAGTAAAATAAAATTGTGATAAAATTATGACATTATTTAATTAGATAACATTTTAATTGCTTTAATAAATAACATGAATTTTAGATATCATAGTCTAAAGAAAAAGTTTTTCGATTTATAATGAAATTTTAAAAGAATGGTATTCTTATAAAATTTAAATAATAATTTCGTAATATTTCCAAGGCTTGTAGGTGTTAAGTTGGTAGATTATAAAGTGAAGATTATATTTAATAATCAAAAATTGAAAAGTTTAATACAATCTTCTCACCATCGTATTGTTAATATATTTTTCAATGTTTTTGTGTGTATTTGAAGTTTATTTTACTTGGTAATTCCTGTTTACATTAAAAAGACATGTGTCTCAGGATCTATTGCCCTTACCGGAAAAATTGTACAATTATGTCATTTCTGATGGACATACACTTATTTGATCTCTCAATTTATCAACACATTCCAAATACGGCGGACAGGTCAAATAGTTTAACTTTGAGATCAAAAAATAATTTTATTCTAAATTTCATACTATATATAAATAATACTTGTGTAAATCAGATTAATTTAACGTTACATTTTCTAATTTTCTACAAATAATTTCACATATGTATACTCTGTTTTTGCAAGATTTTTAAAACCGAGAATTAATTTATATTGAAAGATGTCTCGTTCAATAAATATAGCTGAATAATCTTAAAATTTAAGAAAATCTAAAAATTTAAGAATATCTCGAAATTTTATTTTCCAATAAATATAGTTTCTGTTTGAAATAATCCAGAGTAAATTTCACTATTTTGCTTTCAATTAAAATAAAATAACAGTTTCAAAATTTATTTTTTATTTTTAAAAATTCAATATAATGTATCTCCAGCAACATAGTAAAGAAGACGATTTGGAAAAGGGCTTGAAATCTTAGAATGAAACGTAATCTATCTATCTATCTATCTATCTATCTATCTATCTATCTATCTATCTATCTATCTATCTATCTGTGTGTGTGTGTGTGTGTGTGTGTGTGTGTGTGTGTGTGAGTGTGTGCGTGTGAGCGTTATTTATGTATTTATTTAGAGGACTTATTTAGTCTTCAAATTTCAGTTTACGACGAAAAAAGCTTATTTGATATCGATACCAGGAAATCAAAATTTGACTTACATCCATTCATTTTTCTTTCTGTCTACAGTTTCGCTTTAACTGGAAACAACTTTTGCTTTTTAGTCTTTTGTGTCAACGTCCAAAGAGTCTGAGCTCCAGGACCATGGATTAGAAAAGCACCAAAAACAGCAAAACTAGATATTAAATTGGAAGCAAAGTTTTGTGGATTCCGGATGAGGAATCGCACAAAATAATAAGCAACAAAAACAGATGTGGAGATAGAAAAAGTAGGTTATATTGAACGTAATATACAAACTGGAACGCAGGTTAGTTAACTCAGGAATACTATTAGTAGAAATAAATATATACAGGTCTTGTTGTGAAATAGTAAGTCCGGGTAACTGGTTCTAGCTGTGTGGAGCTCAGAGCAACTGCAACTACAACTTTGATTCCAGATGCTACTCCAACTAAACAACTGCTTACAACATTGCATATTAAAAATATCCTTGGTTTCAAGGAAACAGTTTATAAATGATTTAAATCTAACATTTCTTTTAGCACTGAATTATTTATTTCTAGTATTATTCTACTAATTTTACGTGGTTAAATTTCGATTGGATTTATGAATTTACATGTTGGAGTTGTATTGAAATATTGTATGTAGTCTCATAATAGGATTAATGGTTTCGACTAAGGGATTTAATTCATTTAGTCGTGTCTGTTTAAAGTATGGGCGATTGTCTTAGTGTTGTGGGATCTCCCCTTTTTTGTATATAATAATGGACTCGACCGAGTGCATCTATAATCCTGCCTATAGAGAGAACTGCAATGTTGTAAGCAGTTGTTTAGTTGGAGTAGCATCTGGAATCAAAGTTGTAGTTGCAGTTGCTCTGAGCTCCACTCAGCTAGAACCAGTTACCCGGACTTACTATTTCACAACAAGACCTGTATATATTTATTTCTACTAATAGTAGACCTGAGTTGACTAACCTGCGTTCCAGTTTGTATATTACGTTCAATATAACCACATTGCATATACGGACGGGTCAATCTAGTACGTAGACGTAACCGTCGTATGCAGTATACTAAGACGTAGGCGTAGTCAGTGATAGACCAATGGTGCTGTAGTGAAAGATCTCTAGATCTCTCTGTGTCTCTAGACGTCCTTGACTTCGTCTGCATGTATGGCTGATACCAGCCAATCACATTCCAGTGAGAGTGAACCAAGGTGTATACATATTCATTACCTATTCGTTATATATATATATATATATATATATATATATATATATATATATATTGTTGTGGCATCATTCCTTTGTACATAATAATGGACACGCCTGATTACATATAATCCTGCATATAGAGAGAACGGCAATTGTAATTTGGTCAGGAGGTTTTGGAAGGAGTTTCATCTGGAATCACAGTTGTAGTTGTAGTTGCTCTGAGCTTCACTCAGCTAGAATAAGTTACCCGGACTTACTATTTCACTTCATGACTGTATATTTTTATTTCTACTAATAGTATTCCTAAATTGACTAACCCGCGTTGCAGTTTGTACATTACGTTCAATATAACCTGCTTTTTCTATCCCCATACCTGTTTTTGTTGTTTATTATTTTGTGTGATTTCTCACCCAGAATCATCCACAATATATATATATATATATATATATATATATATATATATATATATATATATGTAATGAATTATTTTGAACATTATTTTTACCGATACTGGTACTTAAGTAGATATTCTGTTTTTAATTAAACAGTATTTTATATTTATATCTACCGGCCCGATTATTTTACGATAAATTTTATTACGAAAATAGTTGCAATCCCGCAGGATTCGAACCTGCGACCCCTATTTACATAGGGGAAGCTACCATTTGATCTGGTACTGTCTTAACCACTCGACCATAAATATATATATATATATATATATATATATATATATATATATATATATAGTTTATTTTTACGGTGTATTTGTAGAGAGAACGTGAAAGAAATTACCTGGAATAATTCTTTGTATGAGATTAATGTATGTTCGTCTAACGCGTTCTCTTGTACATACCGTACAAAAGAACCCCGTAAAAACAAACGTAGGAAACGCTGACACACGGGGTATTTGTTTTCCTGGTGACATATTGTTGGCTCCGTTTCCCTGTAAGTATTGCCAGAAAGACTGTGGTTAATTGATTGTGGGATCCGCTATAGTTTATTGATGCCAAGTGCTTGTAAGATGTTTTTATATACATTGGTTGGTTACTAGGTTTTCTGTATGAATTATTTGTGCGTTTTATGAGGTTGATGTTAACATCTAGAAATTTACGTCATTTAAGTTAGTTGCAGTGCTCTCAGGTTTTGAGTGAAATGATTGTAAAATAAACATACGTCAATATAAGACTGAGACAAACGAATACAACGCAGAATTAAAAAAAAAACAACATAGACACAAAATGTATGTATAACACAGAATTTATCACGATTATGTGAAGATTTATTGACGACAATAAGGACGCCGGACTCTACAAAAATATCTGTGTAATTCTCCCAAAAAAAGTTACAGAGAAATAGAACGATTGAAATAGAAACTGATAAAAATTTCTAAACATCACAAGTTAAATATCATCATTAGCAACACTACTAAATTGATCAACTTTCCTAGATGTGGGCCTGGACTAGAATATTGCTTAATACGAACCAAATAACAAAAATCTATATAAGCAAAGAGACGTAAATAAGAATCAATCCACTCTCAGAACATTCCAGACATAAATGAGTTCAAGTTAGATTATCTTCTAACTCTAGTAATATGATAAAAATAAAATTAAATATATAAAATCCTTAGAACAAATCAATAATATATTTTATTTAAAGAATATAGAAAAACAAAATGTAAAAATTAATAGGAAAGCTGCAAAAGAAATATTATATTGATTAATCCAGGTGGAATCATAATGTTCAAACGGATATCAGAAGAATTTTCCTAAATTTAATTCATAAACACTATAACCATTCACCAAAATACATCAGAGTTTTAACAAAATAATGTTAAAATCAGCTATAGCTGTGTTTGTAACACCGATAAATCCGAAGTGCAACATAACAAAAAATGAAATGAGATTAACCGATGATAAGCACTAGTAAAAATGACACATAATTCCCTTCCAAAAATTAAATATATATTTCCCAGACAATATTACTTTAAATTCACTGATAGTATGAAATAAGTTATGCAAATCACTTGATATGTTCAACTCAGTAATAGAAATAATGAGAAAACTTTAAATTTAAATCAGCAATCTCCTTTTATTTTGCACATTAAAAATTTTATGAACGCACTGATGCCTTCAGCATCGGCAGAGGCAATAGCATTTGTGGCTGTCTCCTCATTCTCTGGAGGACCCTCCATATGGTGGTGCGCGTTGACGTCGCTCACTGAAAAGAAACAAGAAATTTTTATTTAAGATACTAATTTTAGTAGAAAAATATAACTTTTTATGGTAGAATGATAATGTGATATCTAATATATGTTTTATATTTGCTCGTTGTATTTTACATATTATATGAAATATTTTGGAGAGTTTCTAAAAATATACTTGTAGATTTTGGTTGAGAAAACTCACAAAATAATAAAAAAAACATAAATAGATATAGAGATAGAAAATGTAAGTTATATTGAACAAATATATACAAACTGGAGTACAGGTTAGCCACTTCAGGAATACTATTAGTAGAAATAATTATATACAGTCTTTGAGTGAAATAGTAGGTCCGGGTCCAACTTACAACGCCAACTTACTCTGCACCAACTTACTGACCAACGAAGTAATTGATTACAACTCTAGAACTACTACAGTATTTAGTCGGCCTTTCCACTTAAGGCGAAATGTGGCACAAGCCCATTTTTATGTGGGTCTTCCGGGCCATATAGCCCGGCCAAGAATATATGTCTATTGTTACCCAGTCGTGATTCTACCCTTCGGCGTAACCACGACTGAGTTAGTGCTCTCCGCCCGTAGGTAGAGAGCTGACAGTGACAATGGCAGTTGTAACTACTACAACTATTACTGCCATTCTCTGTATAGGCCGAATTATAGTACACACCAGTCGAGTCCATTCTTACACCCCACCCCCTAACTTCTTTTGGGGGAGGAGTTAGTATTTTTTTCGCTTTGAATATATGATTAATGACTCCGTAAACTTTCATTTTCTGCTGGTTCTTCTGGTTTCTGTATTAATTTGAGATCTCTGAATGTCGAAGGCTTCTAAAATTTATTCCATAGTGTCCTCACTTTACAAGGGTGAGGAGCTTGGCCCTTCACTCCTTTTTTGTATTTGATTAACGTGCCTTCTATGCGTAAATTTTTCTCTCTTTATAGTGTACATCACGTTTCCTATTCTGTTTACAATTTTTCCCGGTTCCCAATAGGCCATGTTGTTTTTAAACATTCTGAAGTACACTCGTTCACCGGGTTTGAACAATCTTTTTGTAATTACAGGTGTATTCCGGGTTTTGTTTTTGTATGGTAGCAATTTATCGAAGACCGATCTAATCTTGCGCGCAAACATCACCTCAGCAGGTGAAAGTCCCGATGGTGTATTTCTTGTAGATGTAATTCGGTATATTTGTAGAAACTATTGTAACGCTCTTTCCGTTGTTGTATCTCCAGCTTTCTTTCATGCTCTCTTTAGAGCATCCACGAATCTTTAGGTCAAGCCGTTCGACCGTGGGTGGTAAGGTGCTGTTTTTATGTATTTTATTTGGTACGTCACGCAAAATTCTTAAAAATCACTTGAAGTAAATTGCGTACCATTGTCCGTTACTAAGCAATCTACAACGACAAAGCCAGCGAATAGCTCGTGTAAACAGTTTATGGTATTTTCTGTTGGGTTTTTATACCTGAGAACTTCAGGCCATTTACTAAAACTGTCTACCGTTATTAGGCAGTAGTAGCAGTCGATAGGCCCTGCCTAGTCCGTATGGACTCTTGACCAAGATTAGTCTCCTTTGGCCATGGTTTCTGTATGATACTTGGGGATTTTGCTGCCGCCGTCCAGCCCTTACATTTTTCTACCATCTGCCCAATATTATCATACATGTTTGACAAGTACACATAACTTCTCATGAGTGCCTTCGTGCAATTCTTTCCCGAGTGTCCTAAATGAAAATCCTTTAAAATTCGCTTTTGTTATTGTTTTGGTGTTACCACCGTTTCATTGTATAGTAGGACATTATCGCAAATTGAAAAACTGTCAGCCACGTTAGAGTCTATTTCTCCTAATTTTCCTTTTGTGGTATTTATGAATTCGTCTGTTTCTACTTTTCTTCTTATTACTAATAGTGTTAACGGTAATTTTTTCACCGTATTACTGAACCCTTTACTGATTTCGTCCTCGGCTCTCAGCACCGCCATTACCGTGTCTTCTAACGGTTCACTTGTCATAGATATCAGTCTCGATAATCCACCTGCGTGTCCTATTTTTCGATGGTAAGAATTCTAATTTGAATTTGTAGTTGAGTAATATTGTACCCCTCCTCAAGTGTCTATTTACGGTGTATACTGGTAATACATTCTTTGATTCAAATATGGTAAGGAGAGGTTTATGATCCGTCTGTGCGTAAATTCTCTCCCATATACATATCGACGAAATCGAGTTACGGCAAAAATTATTCCCAAAGCTTCTTTTTCTATTTGTGAGTAATATATTTCGGTCGGTAGCAGTGCTCTCGATGCGTGGGCTACCGGTGTTCTTGTAGCGTCCTGCATTTTATGTAGAATATAAGCTCCCACACCTTGTGAGCTTGCATCTCTTGAAATAATAGTTTCCAACCTGGGGTCGAAGTGTGTCAATGTTAGGTCCGACGTCAATTTCATTATAATTTCCTTAAAAGCCTTTATGCAGTCCTCCGACCAGTTTCACTGGACATCTATCTTCAGTAATTCGTTGAGGGTTGCCCTCAACTTATGCATGCTGTCGACGAATTGTCCATAGTAAACTTTGTAATTCTGCGAAGTTTTTAATTTCAGGCATGTTTTAATTGCCGAAGCTCTCTCTGGGTCTTGTTTCCTGCCACTCTCGTTAATAATGTGGCCTAAATATTTTATTTCCTTCAAGATAAAATCACATTTCTTCTCTTTTACTCTGAATCCAAAGTCCTGTTTTTGTTTTTGAAAAAAAATCTCCTTGATATATGTCGCTTGGTCTTCCATAACGAGAATATCATCTAGATACGCTGTGGCGAAGATTTTCCCGTCACCATTGTCTGCTGAAAAATCGCAGGCAGACCTTTATTCTGAATGGTAACCGGTTGTATTTATAGAGTCATTTGTGCATGTTTATACACAGTATGTTTTAACTTTTTTCTGCAACTGGAATCTGCAACTAAGTCTTCAATTAGGTCAATTTTCGAAAAAATATAACACAATTAAGTTTGGTGAATATGTCTCGTGGGCTAGACAACGGGTAATGATGGTCTTTTATTGCGTTGTTTAAAATCTGTACACATGCGGGTTTCTCCCGATGTTATACTAACGGCGCCGCCTATTCACTGAGATCGGTTTTTGAAATGATCTCAGTTTGTTCTAGCCTATCAAGATCTTTATCTATTTTATCAAATGTGGTGACAGGTACGTTTCTCTTTTTTTTTAAATATTGGTTGAGCATTCTGTTTAAGCTCGATTTTCACTTCGAATTTGTTGCATCTTGCTAACCCACTTGCAAATACCTCTGGGAATTGTTTGTACAATTCTTCCTTCAGTTTTGTGGCTTCTGAAAGCTCACTGTCTATTTTTGGCAACATAAATAAATAAATAAATAAAAAACAAAAAACTAATGGGTAAATTCCATACATTGAATTTCTGCATCCAGTCCGTTCCTACTGTGTTATTCATCAAGTAGATTTTTAGTTTTTTGTTTTCTCTCTGAAATTTTACATTCACGATAATTTCGCCTTCGAAATTAATCATTTTCCTTGTGACAGATTTTGCAATTCTTTTAGTGTGTAACATGGTCAGCCTGTTCAGTTTCCGCCATGTCTTTAGATTGATTATTGTTAAGTCTGACCCTGAATCCAATTGTAATTTGATCTTCTTATTCAATATCAAGTTCTACATATTTCCTCATGTTTACTTTGTTTTCATTGTTCACTCTAGTAGATCTTACCCTACTAGACTGGTTTTTGTTTCTGCATATAGCTTCTTTGAGGCCAGTCTTTCCAGACGCTCGGCAACATTTGTATTTGAAAAGACAATCTTTAAACCAATGCTATCCACCACATCTGTAGCATGCAGAAAGGGGAGATTGGTTTTTATTGGATGCTTATCGTTAGTTGTTTTATATCTTTTTTGTCGCTAAAATCTTGTTTTGCTTTTGGGGAGAGTGAAAAACGTAAATTTCTTTATACCTTACGAATATGCGCGACTCCTGATTGTTCGATATATTTACTGTCTTTCTTTATACTGAGACATTTTTGGAAATCCGCTGACAGTTTTTGTAGTGTTAAACCTGGCTCACTTTCAAGTTTGGTCTGCATTCGTTTTCCCATTTCGCTGTCTTTAGTATCAACTAATCCTTGAACAAATATGAGACATTTAAAGTTGTCTAGGGTTAGCTCCGCTAATTTAAAGTCGTCACAATGTTTGTTGACGATAGTTGCGATTGTTGAATAATCCTCGTTTTCATCTTTTACGAGATTAAGGCATTTGCACCTTTTATGGAACAACGAGACTTTGGGGTTAAATAGTTCAGTCACTGCTTCGTTGAACGTTAAAATGTTCGTCTGTTTTGGAAGAATATAATCTACGAACTTAATTTTCTGGGTAGAAGCCTTAATTTTTTTCACTCCAGTGATGGCAGTCGATGTTATAAATATCTTCATATCGCCTGTAATATTCTCCAAAATGCTTGTCTTCATCAATCAAATATTTAAAAGTTTCTATAGCGTTCCACACAGCATCTTGCGAAAACGTCTCCTCTTTATCTGTGGTCCTTTCTAGTGCTGTACTTCTTAATTTTAGCAATAGTTCTTGTAGCTGTATTTGTCTTTCTTAATTTGCTTTTTGCATTTCAATTTGTCTTTCTTGCACTTCCATCTGTGTTTTTATCATTTCTTTATTCCTTTCTGAAAATCCTCTATGATTTACTGTTTTGATTCCCTGAGGGGTTTGGCTTTTTAACTAATTGCTTTCTGGCAATTAATCTCGTAGAAAAATTTTGTGGAATTTTTTCTTTAAATACCTTTTACAGTTTTTTCTATCTCTCTGTGATAGTGTTGCCAAATTGTTTGTGATCGACTTGTGTTCGAAATCCTTGTAGCAAACTTTGTTGAGGTGGTTCAGGGTATACGTGAACGTGAGTTCGTCGTAAATTTGTTGTACGAATCTACTTCGCAAATTTGTTGTTGGCGACAGACGTGAACACGTATTATTCTCTCCGCGTGAATTTTGTCGAATTCTTCGTCGCAAATTTGTTGTGGATTCCGGTTGAGAAACCATACAAAATAATGAAAAACATAGACAAATATGCAGATATAAAATGTAAGTTATATTAAACAAAAATATACAAACTGGAATAAGGGTACTAATAGTAGAAATAATTATATACAGTCTTTGAGTTAAATAGTACGTTCGGTTAATGAGTCTATATCCAAACAACTTCAACTTAACCTGCAACAACTTACTGACCAAGTAAGCAACTGCTTACAACTCTACAACGCCTACTGTATTTACTGTATTTACTAGGCTTCCCACGCAAGCCCGGATGTGACACATGGTCATTTTAATGTGGGAATTCCCGGCCATATAGCCGGGCCCAAAATATGTCTGTCTATTTTTACCGAGTCGTGGTTCTACCCTTCGGCGGAACCACGACTGGGTTTGTGCTCTCTGCTCGGAAGCAGAGAACTGACAGTGTCATAGTAACAGTGGCAAATGCCGACTGGAACTACTGCCCAACTCTACAACGCCTACTGCCGTTCTCTGTATAAGCAGAATTATATGTACATATCAGGCGAGTCCATTATTATGCGCAAAAGGGACGATCCTTAACAATAATTTTAAACCAATTAGAAGCATTTCAATTTAATAATTTATGAGTAAAATGATAAAATGTATATAGCCTTTGCTAATGAACTATGATAATTTCTTTGTTCGTACCTGTGATGGCAGTAAAAACGCAGACAGCCAAAAGGACGATGAGTTTTCCAGACATGATTATCTGTAATAAAATATTCAAAATAATTCATGTAAATTGATGTAAAATATTAAATCATTTTTAAATTGTAAAGAAACGTTATTTAAAAGAGGAAATCAAATATTTAGAAAACTTCCAAACTCTTGAAAATAATTCAATATCTTATTTGGGGTCTCAAAATAAAATTATACTAAAATAATTGCTCATTCGCAAAAACTCATCATTAATAAAAACACATGTTGTTAATAGCATGCCCACACATACAGACGCTTTTGGTTAAAGTATATTTGGTCAGCAAGAATACATTTAAGTTGGTTTATTTCAATTCAAACGAAATCAACTCACTTAAACAATTTAACTATGTATACATACAGATAGTTAAATGGAATCACCACTTCTACACATACAGTTTCTTTTCTCGCAATATGCGCCTATGAACATCCCTTTCATTTACTAGCTACAATGTTACAAATGCTAATACAATTGGAAATATTTTTTA
Source organism: Ascarosepion bandense (assembly GCA_037127315.1). Taxonomy (NCBI): domain Eukaryota; kingdom Metazoa; phylum Mollusca; class Cephalopoda; order Sepiida; family Sepiidae; genus Ascarosepion; species Ascarosepion bandense. Next base: position 2,732,293 of record JBBBDQ010001611.1, on the reverse strand, counting down.
TATTCCTGAATAATGTTTATCTTTTATCCTTTTTTCAATACTGCCTGTACCCAGTCTTTTTTCTCACTGTAAGCTCCTGTACACTAGTGCATGTCTCGCATTGCTTGAGATGAAATGATTTTTAAACCATCATGAAAACTGAAATTGTTTGAAACGTTCACATTTTATGTTTCTTTTCTGTTTTTGTGTATTTTCGATCGTATCTGTAATTATCATGAAATTAATATTTTAAGGACGACAGACACTATTTTGTAGCCCTGTCTGACTTCGCTAATTATACACCCTGTCAGCCTCCTATCGATCTTTGGCAAAGTGTTCGAAGACATCATCAACGCCGAGGTGGTACAACATCTCTCAGTTCAGAGACTCTTCTTTGACAAACAGTATGTTTTCCGCTTCACCAGGTCTACTGCTGATATGCTCACGAACATCACTGAGTATATACACCAGGCCTTCGACAAGAACGGTAAAGCCCGAACTATTGCCCTTGACATTCCCAAAGCGTTGGACAGAGTTTGGCATGCTGGCCTTCTATGCAAGCTGCAGGTCTATGATATAACTGGACAATTGTTTGACATATTACGGTCATTCTTTTCAAATCGAACAATGAAGGTAGTATTGAACAGAAAAGCCTCCCAATACTATCACACGAGCGCGGGTGTTCCTCAAGGCTCTATTCTAGGTTCTATGCTTTTTCTTATCTATATTAACGATCTTCCCGACGTAATAAGATCCCAAGTACGCATATACGCTGAAGACATTACGGTTTACTCTCATCTCGATCAAAAATCTGCCGAGCCTGACAGAGCAATCCTCGCTGCTGAGCATGAAAAGAACTCTAATTCGTGTCGGACTTGGGTAAGAAATAGCTTATAAATTTTAATGCTTCCAAAACGAAGATGCCATCTATCAACTATCACAGACAATCGTTCCTCCCGCCCATTAACATGGATCAGGCTTCTCTCCCTGAATGTAAAACAGGGCGCCTTCTCGGATTAACTCTCACATCAGACCTTAAGTGGAATAACTGTATAGAATCCATAGCTAAATCCGCTGCTCAGAAAGTCGGTTCTCTGTGTAGAACCAGGAAGTTTTACCCGTCCGAAACAATACTGCATATAAACAAATCTACCATCCACCCGTGCATTGAGTATTGCTGCCATATCTGGTCCGGTGCTCCTGCTATCCACCTAGCTGTCCTTGACAACGGAGAATCTGTAATGTGATCAATCGCGACTTGGCAGCTAAGATACAATCTCAATAGCGCAATATGGCTTCACTCTGTCTTTTCTACAAATATTTTCACGGCGTCTACTCCGATGAACTTAGCTCAATGGTGGCCCCTATATATGAATTTTCACGAGCCACTAGATTAGCAACTAGGTCCCACCCTTTTACTGTGAAACCGATAAATTGTAAACGCTAATTCTACTCCAGCAGATTCTTTTCTCGCACTTCCCGCCTGTTGAATTCCCTTCCGCATACTTGATTTCCCGACAGCTACAATATTGAAGAATTCAAATGTAAAGTCAATAGTCACCTCCTGTCTCACTAACTTACATCCTATCTCTCATACTTTTTTCCGTTCACCCCACACATCTGTATTCTCTTCTTTCTCATACTCTCTTCTTGACACTCTCTCTAACGTGTCACTCTTTCTCATAACATTCGTCTTATGTAACCTCCTACTCAACAGTGGCGGTAAAATGCCTTAGTTGGGGCTACACGATTAAAAAATTATTTTGGACATATTTAAACACTGCAATTTAAATTCAATCCAAATATATGCACGTTGTATATGTGATGTCATGTGCAATACGGTTTTATTGATCTTTACCGCAGTGGAGATTTAATTATAAAAATACCTACAGTTTGTAAGATATTTAAATAGCATTGATTGTCATGCATCTTTCCTTGTAGTGATTACTAATTTGTATTTTGCAATTATCTACTAATAGTTGCCATGATACTAAATGTATTTGTGTTGTTTTTGTTTCAATGATCTATATATGGGTTGTGGGGTCTCCTCTTTAAAATGGATAATAGACTCATCAAGATTATACCTATACTCCTGTCATAGAAGCAGAGGCGGAGATACCGTGAAACATCATCAGATCCGTGAGATACCGACAGATACCGAACGATACCGAGAGATACAATGTCATGAGTTCATAGTAGATCTGGACTCCACTCATCATAGTAGTATTACACAGCATCTAACGTGGACATACTAATTATACTACGGATTCACTTCATAGACTTGTATATATCCTTCTTACTAAACCCGTATTCCTGGATCGCTAACCCTCGTTCAAGTTTGCATGATTTACGTTTAATATAAATATTTTTCTGTCTCAAATTCTGTTTGCTGTTCCTTTATTTTGTTCGGTTCCTGATCCCGGAATCCAGAACAATATGAGTGAACCTCACCACACTTAGACTAGTGACACGTCAATAAGGGAGTTTGGTGCAATGTAAGAAGTTCCTGATTATAGAGACAGGAGATCCCATCTTTAGAGGTACGTGTTAATTTTTAAACGACATTGATTACTTTTACGGAGAGCGTAGAAGTTTGCAGGCCCTCACTCATTCTCAATAGTTAAGTTAGTTATCTTTTCACTTCTTTATAGGTAATAACTATTTTTTTCGTTAACGTTTAGTAATATGAAGGGCAAATTATAATTTGAAAGCATTATTTATTTTATTTATTAGGAGTTTGCATCTGGTTCCGTCTAAAAAGAAACTTGTCCTTCCGTTTTGATTCATATTAGTTTCATTGCTTCCGGGAATTTTTGGTAAATATTTAAGTATGTAACCACTTAGGTTATCATGTACTGTAAGTTTCGACTTGCAGGTGAAGTAATTAATAACTGTTCAGAGTGAGAAATCAGAGCCGAGTTCAAATGCTAATAAGATCTGATGCATTCATTTACGCACAAGTGTCATAAGACTCGTGAATCGAAAAGAGACATGAAAGTTTAAGCGCATCACGTCCGCGCCTATTAATAAAAAAAATGTAACATAGTAGTAGAATATTGATCCATTCCTCTCTATATGTTGAATCTGAGGAAAGCTAAAATTAAATATAGGACACACACACACACACACACACACACACACACACACACACACACACACACACACACACACACACACACAAACATTAACACACAGACACATTAACATACACAAACAAACTATCGCCCGGTTCACACTCCACCCACGTCTATTGAACAGTTGAAGAGGCTCATCCCTTGTTTCCTGTTTAGGATGTGGTTTCCGGTTTTCTCTTTTCCAATCTTTTCACTCATTTTTTATTTTATTTTATTTTTTTCAATTGGAGTAGATAGACTAAACTATCGCCCGGTTCACACTCCACCCACGTCTATTGAACAGGTGAAGAGGCTCATCCCTTGTTTCCTGTTTAGGATGTGGTTTCCGGTTTTCTCTTTCCCAATCTTTTCACTCTTTTTTTTTATTTTATTTTATTTTTTTCAATTGGAGTAGATAGACTAAACTATCGCCCGGTCCACACTCCACCCACGACTATTGAACAGGTGAAGAGGCTCATACCTTGTGATATGATTAAAAAAAACAACATATATATATATATATATATATATATATATTGATGTTCATTGATTTGTCTTATTTTTTAATTGAAAAGTCATCGCAAAAATACATAAACCTTCACCAATTCAGATTTCTATTTTAGCGAAATTCTCTGAATATAAAATTTTTCACAAATGTAAATGTAAAAAAATAGCGATAATCACAATTCTAGTGACTTACTTTGTGGTGCTGTGTGGTAGGAACACAAATTGACGATTCAACTGTTGAATGTTGTCAAAGATATTGACGTAGCTGATAGACAGCTTCATTTTTATAGCAGAATATCTACGTGACTTACTTTCTGTTTGTTGTCTTACAAAAGGATTAGTATTTTTTGATAAACAGTTCTCTTTGTGATGTTTAGTGGAGGTTTAATTTTTCCTTGTTTTTGCCAAAATGTTTTAGTTTATTTGATATTTCAAATGGATTCAATATAATTTTTATTGTGCTAAGTTTATCTATTTCGGCTTAAATACTAACTAACAACCAGCCTTTGTCATTTATTAATGTATTTTCCCAAAGGCCTTTCAAATATATTCATGAATAGAATTATATATTTGATCCTCAGATTAGAAGATTAGAGAATGTCTCTTCGTTTAGACTTGTCGAAATGTCACGATGAAATATTTGATAGATTTAATTATTGATCAAATTACAAAAGTAAGATATAACTTATTCGATATTTCAAAGAAACTTGATTATATTTATTTGTTATTTAGCACCAGATTTTGATTGATATTCGTTACCGAATTCTTAATTATCCATTAACAGATTGGTCTTTTCCCAAAGTTTATTCACAATTTTGTCTTTTTTCAAAGAAATTTCTTTGACTTGTAGATCATTTGGTTGTTGTTTTTTTCTTTTTTTAAATCCTCTGTTAAATTTCTTGTTCCTTTTTTTTTGCCCGGTCATTCTGCCTAGTTAGTTGACTCTCCACCCCTCGCCTATATCACCTCTACTAGCCAAAAAGATGAAATAATTTTTTTTAACTCCGGGCATTATAGCACGTGTGTCTGGGATGGAAACAATTGTTTTAAATGTGCGCTGTCTCATTCTCTCAGCAAACAACCGCTTGGCGTCATTCAGGGTTTTCTTGCACTCTTTAGGAGCAGAGGTGAATAGGCGCCTATTGTGATCAGATGACTGCCTCCTGAATAGTCGGAAGTAGTGGTTCCTGTAGTCAATGGCGGCCGAACAGGCAGGAGAGAACCAAGGAGAGGAATGAGGTTTTAGACAATACTTCCTGGTAGGTATAAAGGCATCAATGCCAGCTTTTACCCATGACGAAACTTCAGAGGCACAATCATCAACTGGGAGATCGAACACTTTTCCCCAGAGGAACGTCGCATGGTAAATCGCGAAAGGCGTCCCAGTCAACTTTTTGGCGGAAGTAGGAGGTCCTATGGGTAGAAGGCTCCTGGGAGGAGTGAGAGTGGAAAGAAATATTGAGAGAGACAACAGCATGGTCGAAGTTGCCGAGAGGGCAAAGCTGTGAGACTTGACAGTCCTCGGGTGCAACGGTAAAGCATATATCTAGTAGAGAGGAGTGTCCAGAGGGAGTGCTTGGAAAGCGTGTGGAGAAGTCCACCACTTGCGTAAGGGATTGGGAAATAGCAAAGTTCATGGCGTGGATGCCCGCTGAATCAGTAATAGAGTCTTTAAGCAACTCAGAATGATGGGCGTTAAGATCTCCGAATACAAATATGTGAGCGAATGGGTGGTAGAAAATAACCTTATATTGTGAGAAATGCTATCTAGAAGAGAGCAGTCAGGAGAAGAGGGAGAACGGTAAAGAAAGAAAAGGTAGCTCACCGAACAGAGAAGTGACAGACGAAGATATACATATTGGTGGTCAGGACATTCGGGTGATGTCACCCAAGCTATAGGGAGGTATTCACTAACGAATAGGAGATAGATACTGGTGCAGGCGCTTGAGTTTCGGGTCTTGAAGGGTCATAGATGACTGAAATACAAGACATCAAATACAAAAGAATTTTTCGCTTATAAAAAAAACGTACATTACACGTAAATTTTATTTATGATTAAAATTTATTAACGAGAAATCTGCTTTAGTAGTTTAATCAAGAATAAGATAGTTTAGCATATTTGTTGATTTACTAATAATGTTCATAAATTTATATTAACTATCAAAATAGTTTTAACATAACATCGAAGAATATAATTTTAGAAATGCTATTAAATTCTTTAAATCATAAATTACTCGGAGATCTGATTGGAAAGCTCACTAATTTATCATCTCGTTTTAGCTAATAAATGAAATATAACGAAATTACTGTTCGTACCTGCGAAAGCAGTAAAGACACAAAGGGACAAAATGAAGAAAACTTTCAGACATGGTGCAAAGCAGGTACAAAAATTGAAATACCTGGGAAGCGTTATAACAGAAGTCGGAAAGTGCGACACAGAGATCCGAAGGTGAATTGGCATGGCGAAGGAAGCATTCCAGAAGTTGAGTAGAGTATTAAGAAGCAGGACAATTTCGCTAGAAACTAGGAAGAAGGGAGTACAGGATTACTACGCGCTGTCCGTCCGTCAATATGGCAGTAAATGCTGGACAATATCATCAAAGATGAAGGAAAACTTGAAGCAATTGAAATATGGTTCCTACAGAAAGATGCTGCGAATATCATGGATCGAGCATTTTGTTAGCGTTGAAATAAACAGATCTCTTTAAATATTCGCCAAAGTCTCTTGTATTTCATTAAAAGTCTTTTCATTAATTCTCTATAATCAGGATTCTTCTTTCGGGTCCTTATCGGAGTTTAACGGAGTTTGCCGAGGTTGACGAACGAAGATTCAGAATTTTCGATTTTCCCGTGATAAAAAAAAAATAACAATAACGTTCTTTCGGGTTTCACGTCGATGGCGCATTATTCCAAATTAACTTCTTTGAGTTAATTTGTGGCAGGCTTCATTTGAAATTAACTCTTTAGCCATAAGTTCTATGGTAGGCGACCAGCCGTGGGTCATGGCTCCCCGGCTGGGCCATTTTCCCTCCAGCCGCTACATTTCGACTGACAGCAGCCCAACTCGAAAAGCTTCCACAGACTCCGAAAAAACTGCTTCCCAACTCTATTTTTCGTGTCGAGCATCTATTTTTATAACCAATTTCGATCCTCTCTGGGGATCTGGCCGGCTCACAGTCTTCGGCCAATGAAAATCGGTCTCCGCCCCTTCGATTTGCGGATGTCTTAGCTCGACCAATGAGATCATGTCAACTCACACCGAACCGAATCCAGCTCGGGTCATTTCGGACTGTTGGGCTACACAACGGCTTTGACATCTGGGTGACCTTATCAAATCACTCTGACACTTGTTTTGTCTACGCTTTTCAGATTAGCGGAATACACTTCAAATCTAAGAGAAATACATATTGAACATGAAAAGAGGCGTAAATCATGAAAGACGAGAAATGTATATTTATCCAAAATAACTTTATTTTATACTCCCGTGTTTTTAGAAGCACTTGATGGTACTAAAATTATTTTTTTCTAAGCTCACATCGCAATAATATCACCAATATCAATTTTTCTCTCCGTTGTTTTAAACCAACCAAAGGAAAGCATCCCCGCGGGAGAAGCGAAAACATCAGCGCGTGAGATAGTGTCACAGGCCACCGCCTTTTGTACTATTCTCTCTACTTTCGCCGTACTCTGTACATAACCTTTCTGTTGATTCAGAGATTTTTTTTACCTTTACAGCAAAAAAAAAAAACCCCATCAAGTGACTAAAATGCATCTTGAATTCTTCCATTTTCATAGGGATGCAAAATTGATATGAATTAAGTAATATTAAAGTTTCTATCCCAAATGATATTTTGAAGTGTGCTCTTATCGGAAATGTATGCATATTACGCCTGTCGATAAACTGGACGTTTTCTAACGTGCTAGAATATGAACGATTACTGGAACGACTATTGGAAATACGACGGAGAATAACGGAATGTGGGAATGATTTGTTCTTATTCAAAAAACAGGTACCAAGTTAGCAGTCGGTACAAGAGATCATGATTAACCTCTTGAGCTATTTAAGAAAAACGGCCTACATTAAGGAAATGAAGAAATTCACGTTTGTGTGTAAGATTGCAGCGACTGAGACAATACAACGAAGCGAAAATTGAGAAAAATACGCTATTATACCAGGAGTTCAAAATCACAAGTAAATTAACATGATTTATAAGGATAATATTTAAAAAAGTCTGATTTATTCATTATTGTTTTTAGTTCTTTAAAGTCAAAATAATCAGAAAAGGGCTAATCTTGATTGATTCTACTTATCAATATATCCACTAAATAATTTCACTATTTCTGTCATCTGTCATAATTGCATTCACTTCAAAAGACATATCCGGAAAAAAGTTTGTAATGGTGTCATCTATGATTCCGAAATAGCTCTGTGTCAAACAAATGAGCCCACCACATTTAAAGTATCAGGGTGATGAGAAAAAGATAAAACTCTCTTGTTTGTATGAATAAATGAATAAGTGTATATTTATTAAGAAGAATAACATCATTTTTATTTTATTGTTTTGAAGTCACACATATGTTGGAAAATCTCTCCATAAAGTTTTTCCTGTGAATGTGTGTTTTAAGACTTCAGTCTTTTTAAAAGATGAAATTCTACTTTTGTGAAGAAAAGGAAAAATGATGTCGCCGGTGTGTATGATGCCTTTATGGTTTTTCTTTCTTTTGTGAAGAAATAATAAAAGTTTGTATTGCGAAGAAATGAAAGCGGACATAAATTCTTTGTTCTTCTTCCTTTTTGTTTGTTGTCAGTACGCGAGAAAGAACAGGAAATAAAAAAACACAGCGTGAAAGAGAAGGTTAGAGGCTGAGAAAATACAGGTCGCCCGGACGAGACGTCCGGTCAGATGATCCGCAAAACCCTGACTTGACCGCCACTCAGACGTGAATATATAACTAGTTTAGTTAAATGATCAGCTTCCAAATACAAATTTATTATTTTGTGCCAAAACCATAGACAAGGGTCACTGAAAGTTCAATTTGCTTCTTTTAATTGGCAACCAAAATCACTAAATATATTTTGGTTCTTATTTTTAGTATTTTGTACCGAAATTTGGTTTTTAGTGATTCTGATCGAATTCTATCGCCCGGTTCACACTCCACCCACGTCTATTGAACAGGTTAAGAGGCTCATCCCTTGTTCCCTGTTTAGGATGTTGTTTCCGGCTTTCTCTTTTCCAATCTTCTCACTTTGTTTTTTGTTTTTTTCAATTGGAGTAGATAGATCTATCTATCGCCCGGTTCACACTCCACCCACGTCTATTGAACAGGTTAAGAGTCTCATCCCTTGTTCCTTGGCTTTCTCTTTTCCAATCTTTTCACTATTACGTAGCTCCCTGCACATCAGTGGCGTTACCGCCTTGCTCGGGGTGATACGATTAAAAAAAAATTCTTTGTGTTTTAGCTATTTGCCAGAAAATATTGGATTTATATCCTATAAACCTTTCGAAAATTGATAAATCTAATATATATGTTTTAAAATGGTTAGGCTAGAAGACGTGTCGACCCGAATTTGTAGTGATGTTTTTGGTGTGCTTCTCCTTGAGGGAAATGTTATTCTGTGAGGATGTAGAATGTTCCGACCTACATTTCTTTGTTTGTACTTATATGTTAATGCATGTTCGTTCGTATTTGAAAGGTTATGGTCGCGTAAATCAAGGACCAAAGGGTAAATTTACTCTCGTTAAGAGAATCTCATCCGCGATATTGACATAGTATCCCTAATCTACTTTATCGCATCTTTTATTGGTTTTTAATTTCTTTAGATCTAACTGGGACTTGTATTTATTTCAGCTAATCATATAGTTCATCGGAAAAAGTTTAAAACAATAATTTCTGATAGTATAACCACAATACTATTGCCACACAACCGCTAAATGTTTATACCGCTTTAAAAATCAGTAATTCTTTTTTACCCATAATGATCTATATTTAACATAATATCATCTTGTTACGGTAAAGAGAAAATACTACCTCGATCCCCAACGGCTGCTTGTAGATAAAAAAGATTCTGCTATGTAAATCCGACATTTTATTTCCTAAAGGAATACGTCCTTTTCGTAATACAATTTATGAATTTATTGTATGTCCGGTTAGGGTTATCAGTTATCAAAATCATGGCTCTTTTTAAACACGGTGAACTATGTAAACTAAATAACTTTTTCATCTACAAATCTTGCTTGGTATTAGAGTGAATAATAGTCAATTAAAACGCTCCAGTGTAAAGGATTCAAAGGAAATGGATTGTTTAACAATATTAGAAAGCTATCCATTTTTATCAAAACAAAACAAAACACCGGCGTACATTCATTTAAAGTTTAATTCAAAGTTTTTCGTAAATTAAACGATTTCTTTATGTCGATCAAATATTTCAAGAATATTTAAAAAAAAAACAAAGATTTCAATTTTATTCGGCGTTTACCTTATAGTTGTTATTAAAATAATTATTTGAAATATTTGTAAAATAATAATGCGTTTCCAACAAGTGTCAGTGTTTAGAATTAGATTCCAAATAAAAAGCAAAATTTCGAAAGCTTATTTTCTTGGCATCTTGAAATATAACCACAATACTATCTTCCGAGACATTTCCATTTAAGCAATGTATATGGGAAATTATGGCTTTTTCAAAAATATTTTAATATCTATTTTATATTTTTTAGTTAATTAGGTATCTTGGCGTGTTTTAGTGGCTAGCAATCCTGTCTTTTCAAACAGTTAAGACTGAGTAGTGAGTTCGATCCTCACTAGGGTCATCATATATTCAGTTGCTTGTAATATACGCTTAGGAAATCGCTATAAATTTTAGCTATTTAATGTAACCTGAGAAATAAGAAAAGGCAAAACTTTTAGATTTAGCAGATAAGTAAATACTAAACTCAGGGGAAATTATTTTTCGAAAACAGAAATACAGTCACTGAAAGGGAAAACTGATTTGGTGAGACATTGGGAAGACTTTTACAAATTGATCATTGATATACATTTTTCTGCCGATGCACGACTTCTGATAATTTTTCTCTACCTTTATTTTACTTCACTATTATCATTAAATGATGTTTTTCAATGAGCGATTAATAAATGAATCATTATACCAAAGTGTTTTTATGTAGCGTTTGTGTGCACAGCATCATATGTTTCTTATTTTATTGTTGCTAATCTAATAATTATTTCATTTTATGGCACATTAAAAGGAGATATATTTTACATTGCTAAGATTCATCTTGAATTTTCTTTGTTTAAATCAAATGAAGATCTTTTGAAAAATAAATATGTGTAGTACTTGTTTCAATTTTATTTAACTTTTGAAAAGTTTACTGAATAAATTTGAGACTTATTCTATAATATTAATGCAGTAAACAAATGAAAGTTTTGACATCTTGGCTTAATATGATCTATAATTTTATAATTTTACATTGATATTAAAATCATTTTGCTGCCGCCATTTTTTGATAAAAAATTTATTTTCTGTCAGGAAAAAAAAAATTCTAATTTTTAAAACTCAATTCGACACCAGAAAATGATGTAAATTATACAAAACATCGTTAACACTGGATATCGAAATATTGAAGATCTTACACATAACAGTTTTTAATCTATTCACTTTTAGTTAGAATCATATTAACTTTTTATGTATATATATATATCGTTCATTCAGTAATGAATTAGAACACTCTAACTACGCTAAAAGCCTGCCTCCTTCTACCGAGCGCCCATAGCTCAGAGCGCCCATAGAATCGCCGACTGACGTCATTTCCGTCAGGTCTCACTCATGGGTAAAAGCAATCGGATGTCTAAGCGTACTGATGAGTTGCGATACAGCGAAATAGATCTGTCTCGCGGATGACTATATATTAATCTATTTAAAGAATAAACTCTTGATCAGAAGAGCGTTTCTTGTAGATGCATAAATCAATAATAGTAGTTAATAACAGGTATTGTAGGCGAATTTTCTCATCGACTGAAAAGATATTGCCACTAGGCGATATTAGTGCCAAAGAAAACATTACAGACAAAAATCTATAAAAATACATTTTAGAAAGTTAATTCCAGTTAAGAACCTTCATATGTTTGAAAAACTGAAAATAAAATACACTATCATTTATTTACTATATTCCAATGAGCCGCCATGGATATGCGTAACATACAATCGCACAAAAATGTAAATGAGTGTATTTACTAGTAATTCTAATTTATTGCTATCAGAATATAAATATTATAATAACTAGCCCCATTGTTGGTTCTAATTCATGACCATTGTGAATTTATCTCCTTTTCTTGAAAGTTGTCTGTAATTTTACTATAGTTTATGTCAGCGTTAAAATAGAGGCAGAAAGTTCAACTTAGCAAAACACTAATTTTTTATATATTTCTTTAAAAAGTAATCTTACAAGTTGAAGATTCATAGTCAAAATAGTCCTCTATGTACTCTGCTGTGAGTGTTGGTATGTTTATAGCTATAAGCTTCATAAATATACCACTAATGATTAGCGTTATGGAGGTTAATAATATCACATCACATTGGGTAAGTCACCTGATAATAGGTGAGCTATGAAATAAAGTCAATATTCTTCCATTTGCATTTACCCCATTATGGATATTATTATGTCCTTGGTAACACCTTATTTCATGGATGGAACAGAAGAGCTGAAACAAAAGAAATAACAAACCTACTTTATTCTCAGAGAGGGTTTTATACGCTAAGTCATACACGAATTAATATGTGCATATTAACATTTTCCCTACATAGACAAATTATAACATGTATACCACAACAAGCAAAGTGAAAAGAGTATGTATGCAGAAATAAACAAAGGAAAATGAGGACGAAAACAGAGAATCTTGTGGATATTAAATCTGAACGGGAACTGGAGCTGCCGGAGATTCTTCTTTGTTTCTTGAAAAGCAGTAAATACCCATTGTAATATATTTCCTTGAACGGCTAATGTAATTGGCAAATACATTCGGTTGTAGATAAGGTCAACAAAAGTGACAACCGGCTTGAAAGGCGAAAGCCCAGCAAGGATGTGGTTGACAGATACATCCGGCCCTAGATAAACGTCAACACAGAACAAAGAGAATTGACAGATATATCCGGCCGTAGAAGATGTCAACAAAGTGCAACGGAAAAACAAGCATTAAGTAGGGGCTTTAAGACTATATAAAGTCTAAATTTTTTGGCTGAAGATACAGAGACTGGCCAATGAGTCTCGGCAACTCCTTTGCATGTGCAAATTCTCTCAGACTACTTCCCTTCTCCAGACGACCGACATTATCGAAGAATAAAATTATACGAATATATTTTTATATATACGTGTTCCTCGTTGTTTGCAAAAATCCATTAGTATATAATTTTAAAATACGAACTGATCAGGAGAGCCATATCTAGCCTTAAGTTGGGCGTGGCAAATGCTAAATAAGCCCGTACTCAAAAAAGTCAACTACTCAGTTTGGTTCCCGGAAGCTGATTGACTGACCACTGTCGCCACTCTATGAGATAAGAAAACTAAGCGACCGTCGCTTGATGTACTGCGACTTCATCCCGATCAAAAGAAGATAATCGCCTTTTGTATTCCAGCAACGTCAGTCAAGTAGAACTGCTTCACTATAATCTGTGGATATTAATAAAAAGTATCTCAATTGAAACAATGATTCGACATGCCGGCTAGACATGTTTATATATTATGCTAATATATCACAGTTATTATATTTCTCCTTTCGTCAAAATTACAATTGACTCTCTACGTCTAATGATTACGATGAATAAATTCTACCCATGGAATCAGAGGAATAAAAATATCCATCCTATTTAACGTTAGATAAATCACTACTCTGCTAGTCTACTATTATAAAAGTTAGGCTACGTAAATTTACTGTCAATTTACGACGATGTTTTAGCTCACGTGATACCTGAACCTCATATTATAACACATGTGATATACTTTTGAATCATTTTATTAATGACGTCAATATTTAAATACCTTTGTCTTTTCTAAATAGTATCTATTTCTGTTTTATTTAGAAAACACCTAAAAACATGTATACTTGAGAAGTTATATCCGTAATCATTTAACTTTCACGATGTAAGATGCCATGTTGATGTTATTCAGTATTAGCATGACAAAATATTTTAAGTGTTACTATCTAAACAATGGTATACTAATGTCTTTAAATATTTGTATGACAAAATAATTTAGAAATATTTTGAACACGGAATATTTCTGTTGCTTGTACTCATTTCAATAGCAGTAAAAAAAAAAGTTAAATATTTCTCAAGCGTTATAATTACTTATTTAGTCTTGTACGGAACCCCATCATATATGAGCACTTAATTTGAATGTAAATCTATACATAACGGTAGTCGTCTGAAAGACTGGTTGAATTAAAAAGCACACCACTGTTTTAAGCGCTATGCAGAAAATATTAATTTTAGAGTTACCTCCCTTTAATTTTTGGTAAAAATCATTTGATGAATGTAATTGTTTCCCCTTCCGATGATAATGTCTGGCGAAAAGGATTTTCTTTCAGACTATCTTGATTCGGATTTGTATTTGCAGATAAATCTATGCATTTTAATATTCTGAGATTTTACTGAGAGAAATTAATAATAATAATATTTTTGTTATTATTACTTTTAAAATCATTAAATGCATGAAACTGACTAAGTCTGCGAAAAAGGTGTTTAATGGGAGCGAGTTAACACGCGGCTGTGTTAATGACACATTGAAGAATGGTGATAAAATTATTTGTTGAAATTGCATTGACATTTCTTGGGAAAAAAATTGTAACCGAATTGGAGGCCAGATAGAATATAGTTGAAACAAAATTAACCTTTTGATTAACAAATAATGAGGAGATTACCAAGATAGGGGAAATGGAATTAATGAAAAAGCAATCATAATCGCACGAAGAAGAAGAAGAAGAAGAAGAAGAAGAAGAAGAAGAAGAAGAAGAAGAAGAAGAAGAAAACGAAGAAGAAGAAGAAGAAGAAGAAGAAGAAAACGAAGAAAACGAAGAAGAAGAAGAAGAAGAAAACGAAGAAGAAGAAGAAGAAGAAGAAAACGAAGAAGAAGAAGAAGAAGAAAACGAAGAAGAAGAAGAAGAAGAAGAAGAAGAAGAAAACGAAGAAGAAGAAGAAGGAGAAGAAGAAGAAGAAGAAGAAAACGAACAAGACGAAGAATAATAATAATAATAATAAGAAGAAACGACTCACCTTCCTTGTATAAGTTCTTAAACGATTGTGACTTCACTGTCTCTTTTCATGGACACAGGCCAAAAATATGTAGATTATTTGCAGTACTAAAAAGAAAATGCTTTCAAACAGCAATAAATATTGACACATTTAAAAAAAAAAAACTATTATAAATAAAAAAGATCCGACAGTAGAAGATCTTAAAAAAGTTGATATAAACTTATCTTGTGCGGAAATACTTTATTGAAATTTATAAATGCTAAAATGTTCCATGAAAATTTGTCGGTTTTCCTATTTCAATTTTCTGGTAAATCTTAATTCTTATAGTTAAGTGAATAATTAAATAATATCATAGCGAGTTCGACGCCAATAAGATATCCGTATAAATATCATAGCCAATAAGATATCCGTATAAATATCATAGCCAATAAGATATCCGTATAAATATCATAGCCAATAAGATATCCGTATAAATATCATAGCCAATAAGATATCCGTATAAATATCATAGCCAATAAGATATCCGTATAAATATCATAGCCAATAAGATATCCGTATAAATATCATAGCCAATAAGATATCCGTATAAATATCATAGCCAATAAGATATCCGTATAAATATCATAGCCAATAAGATATCCGTATAAATATCATAGCCAATAAGATATCCGTATAAATTTTCTTATTGCATTGTTAAATATTTGAGCTTAAAAACTTTATCAAAATATTGCAACAATAATCATGAATATGAATCGTTATTTTAAGGAGCTGGTAGAAATATAAAGATTTTTAAATTGACAACTGTTTCTATTTCATTGAAATATTCGTTAAACACTACCTTCTTCCATTTGTGGTGATATCGACCGAGCGACGGACCGGATGTTTGCACGCTCACGACAAAAAAAGCAAATGACCAAAAGTCGTCGGTGCGCCGCCGGCTTCGCGCACGCGCAGATGTTCCGGCTGAAAAAATAAAAATTAATTAAATATTAAATTTCCAGTTCGCGAGCCTACGCGAATTTTATTTATCGGCCAATGGGAAGCCCAGAATCAAATACGAATATGAATTCCCAAATGATCACCGGCGATCCAAAAAGTCGAAATAAAAAGCCGATACAGAAAGCATCGACAGACAGACCGACGCAGAGACCCAGACAGACGAGAGTGATTAGTATCTCCCTTGACCAAGTCAAGCGGCTACTATGCTCGCCTCCCTTCACCTCTCCTTACCTTCTTTCCTATCTCAAAACTACTTACTGACCTAAGGAGCGAATACATCAAAGACATTCCTTACTCACGACGCTCCCACACTCCTAAGCATTAATTCTATCTTCAGCATTTTGTTGCCATGAACATTTTAACGTCCGTTGGACCTATACTTCAAGTATTACTTTAATTGTTAAAACCTTAATTGATATGTGTATATATAAAATGTTATTGTTCAACTCAATTTGCTTTTCTTGATTTATAATCTTCATGACTGATAGTGGGCTATCTACACCAAGGCCAAATTCCGTTAATCTGCAACAATACACAACTATCCTTCACTAGTACGGACTCCCACTATAAACTGTAAAAGAATGGATAACCCACTATACATTCACTCTTTCTTTCATTTTCTCTCCTCTCAAGTTGTGTCGTTTCCCCTCATTCGTGAAAGCGGAATAGCTCATTATTTATGTGGGTTTGGCACGAGTTTTTAAAATTCTTTTTTCGAGTCAAATCCCTGTCCTACGAACATGTCACTCAATAATATTTTAAAAGTAATTCAACAGCCGATGATATTTTTTTTTATTTATGGTACGTGGGGTTTTTGCCTTATACGATTTCAGTCGTTCATTATCATTTTATCGCGGTCACTATGACATCCTGGCTGTGATCAAAGCGGAATCAGTCAGTTAAGGTAATTTTCTAATCGCAGCTTAGATGTGGCACAAGGCCGAAAGTGTGGGGCACCCAGTGAGGATCGAACTCACTACTAAATTTCAATGATTCTAGCGAGACAAGCTTGCCAACTATTACACCACCACAAGGTGCCCAAATCAGTCAGTTTAGTGCTATATGTGATACACGATTGGGCAATCATGTCTCGAAAAAGACAAGACTGACTGCGCAGAAAATTTTTCCGATTGAGGTTGCCTTTACTTTCTGTGGTAGACTGGTTGTTATTTAACCTATATCTGGAAGGAGAAGAGACGAATTAATACCTTTCCTAGTGTTATTTGCGCCTAAGTGAAGGCAACGAATTCAAAGAGAAATAAGAAAATAATATAATAATAATAAGTTTCTTATTTTTATAATTTGAGTCAGTTTAATTCATTTGTCGTGAACATGTGTACGTAGTAGATAACGTCGCGGAAGGTGGGAGTGTTGTATCTAGTTCAAATTTCGATTACTTTTGCACAAATACCCTTTGAGTGGTATGGAACCTCTTCTGTCCTTAATAGCTATGTAAATACGGTTCTGTAGTTATATACGCCTAACATTTACATAATATCTGTTAAGCAACTATGAATTTAAAACTGATATGTCATTTTCTCACCAAGTAATGTCTTTTCTCCTCTTTCTACGCGATCAAAAAGCAAAATTGTTCATTATTTCATAGACATAACGAAGGGATGGACAAGCTCAGTTAGAACAGGATTTTTTTAAAGAGCAATGAACAACACCGTAGTAGAGGAAGAGGCGCAACTACAGTTCGCTTTACCCTATGTCTCAACACTATAAGTTTTTGTTCACCTCTGATGTAGTAAGGTATTGAGCACACAACTCTTTGTCGCAAATCATTAGATTCAAACCTTTTATCCCTGTGTTATGAAGGACATCAGTGTATTCTTTTCGGAATTGTGGAAATTATTATTTATAAGGATGTCAGGAAAGGTTATTTTTCTGATGATACGGAAAGTTCTTGCAAAGTTCAAGACTTGTCGTATATGTGACAATGTGGAGACATTACTGTAATGTAGAAATTAATTATTTTCCTGATTCCAAACGTTGTCATAATATTATAGTAGTGTGATACGGAGATCCGAAGACGTATTGGCATGATTAAGGCTGCATTCCAGAAGCTGAGTAAAGTATTAGAGACAGGAAAATTTCGCTGGAAACAAAAAAGAGAGTACTGGAGTTTATGTGATGTCTGTCATCGAATGTTTTAAAGATAAAGGAACGACTCGAAGAAACCGAAATGTGGTTCTACAGAAAGATGATGGGGATACTATGGACAGAACACGTGTACAGCGACATAATAAGGACACTGATATTTAAAATAAAAAAAAATCAGCTGAAGTTTGTGGGATTGAAGTTTTTGGGACATGTAATGAGGAAGGAGGGCTTCGAGAACCTAAAGCTCACGGAAGGGATAGAGGGGAAGAAAGACAAGGGAAAGCAACGCCTGACATACTTGATGAACTTGAGCAGATGAATGGTGGGGCGGGGATTGAGTGGGATAAGTGAAGAAGAAGTATTAAGAGCGACAAGTGATAAGAAGATGTGAAGGGCCATATCACCTATGTGCTGAAGGGACATAGAAAAAAAATCTTACTATAGTTGAAAAATTTCACAGTTGCCAAATAATAACAACACTTCATATTTTTTTACTGAACAATACGTACCTATATTATTCAATTTATTTTCGTAATTTCTTTTTTATTTAGAATGCCTAATTTAGATGCAAAACATACCCAGGTGCCGACCGCAGAAGTGACCACGTCCCCGTCATCTGAAAACTAAAAGTGAAACTCCGAAGACTGAAGAAGCCCAGCACATCAGCAAGGCTGCAATACGACACGCTAGAGGACGATCTCACCCTACAGAAAGAATACAATAACAGCGTGAGAAAGAAATATGAAGAACAAATTGGAAAAGGGTACTCAAAATGGGATTCACTAAAAGAAGCGATGGTGACCTCAGCGAACAACATAGCCCCAAAGGAAATCAGACGCAGAAAAAAAAACGAGTGGATGACCGAAGAGATCCTCCACATGATGCAAAGGAGACAAAAAATAACACCAAGGCACGGAGCAGAGTACAAAAACTTCACAGGGAGATAAGGAACAAATGCAGACAAGCCAAAGAGGAATGGCTCAACAACAAATGCGCAGAAGTAGAGAGACTGAGTAGTAACAACAAAGCAGAGATGCATAAAGAGATAAGAGAACTGACAGGACAAAAAACCTGCTCCTCAACAGGATGCATAAAATCCAAGGAAGGAACAATCATATTAGAGAAAGAGGAAATACTCCAGCGATAGGAAGAATATATAAAGGATCTTTTTTGCGACAAGAGAGAACAACCGAGAATACACAAGGAGATGGATGGACCGGAAATATTAAAATCCGAAGTGGAAGCTGTAATGGCCAAAATGAACAGAAACAAAGCAGCTGGTCCAGACGGCATAGTGATAGAGCTGCTGACAGCCTTAGAAGAATATGGCATAGAAAAGATTACAGACATAATAAATGAAATTTATAGCAGCGGAATAATACCAGACGACCTATGCAAGTCGATATTTTTAGCGCTGCAGAAGAAACCTGGTGCAAACGAGTGCGAACTACACAGAACTATCAGCTTAATGAGTCACATAACAAAACTGATTGTCAGAATCCTGATGAATAGAGCGAGAAGCAGAATCAGGCCAGAGATAGGGCAGGAACAGTGCGGGTTCGTCAAAGACACTGGAACAAGGAACGCCATATTCATGATTAGGATGCTCTCTGAAAGGGCATTACAAATGAAGAAAGACTTGTACGTATGCTTCATTGATTACGCGAAAGCATTCGAGAAAATACGACACAAAGAATTGATGGAGATGCTAGGGAGCCTCGACATTTTCGGGAAAGACATAAGAATAATCAAGAATCTATACTGGCAGCAAACGGCCTGCATACGGACAGGTAATGACCTCATTAGATACACAAAGATAGAAAAAGGCGTAAGACAAGGATGTGTCTTTTCACCGGATTTGTTCAACCTATACGGCGAGAATATTTTGAGGACCCTAGATGACACGCCAGGATTTGTTATTGGAGGCCACAACCTGAACATAAGGTATGCGGACGATACAGTGCTGATTGCGGACACGGAAAGGAAACTACAAGACCTCATACAGAAAGTAGCAGTGGAGAGTGACAAGAAGGGACTACAAATAAACTTTAAGAAAACTGAGTGCATGGTCATCAGCAAAAGGTGCAACCCAAAATGCCAAATACAGGTGGGGGATAACAGAATAAAGCAGGTACAAAAATTTAAATACCTAGGAAGCGTCCTAACTGAAGATGGAAAGTGCGACCTGGAGATCCGAAGGCGAATTGGCATGGCAAAGGACGCGTTCCAGAAGATGAGCAAAATACTAACACACAGGAAAATCTCAATAGAAACGAAGAAAAGAGTGCTAGACTGCTACGTGATGTCAGTTCTTCAATGCGGCAGTGAATGCTGGACAATATCATCGAAAATGAGGACGAAACTGGAAGCGGCCGAAATGTGGTTCTACAGAAGGATGCTACGGATATCGTGGACTGAACATGCAAGCAACGAGGAGGTGTTGGAAAGAATGGCAACAAAAAGGAAATTGATGCTGAGCATCAGGAAGAGACAACTGAAGTTCCTGGGACATGCAATGAGGAAGGAGAGCCTGGAGAACCTGATACTGACTGGTCAGATAGACGGAAGGAGAGACAGAGGAAGGAAGCGGATAACATATTTGCAGGGTCTGATCAGGTGGATGACGGAACGGGGGTTGCCAGGAGCAAACATACTAAGAGCCACAAGGGATAGGGAGACGTGGAGAACCATGATCGCCTACGTGCTGAAGGGACAAGACACATAGAAGAAGAAGAAGAATTTAGATGGTGACTGCACATTCTAATATTTTTCTGGAATTTATTATCCATTTTCTAGTAATGTAAGAATAAAATGCTACGTATTTTCAATATTATAGCGTTGCAGGCTGCTAAAAAAAACCTTGCAATCGTTTTATAGACTTGCAGTTACATTGTAAAAACTATATTTTGTTAATTTGGTTCTTTATTTTATTTTATTTTATTTTTATAATCATATCGCCCCAAGCAAGGCATTTTACTGCCACTGTTTTGCAGTAGGAGGAAAGTTATGAAAAAGAGGGACAGGTGACAGGTTATAGGTGGTGTCAGGAAGTGGGTAAGTGAAGAATGAATGTGGCCATAAAGTGAGGGATCAGTTTATATATTGGTTGTAATGTAGAATTGATCCCCATTTTATATACACATTATAATTGTATAGAATATTTTTTAATGATCATATCACCCCAAGCAAGGCATTTTACTGCCACTGTTTTGCGGGGGGTTACATAGAAAAGTTCTGAAAAAGAGTGACAGGTTATAGGGGGTGTCAGGAAGTGAGTAATAGAAGGATGGGAGCACTGATGAGAGTGGAGTGGACGGAGAAGGGAGCATGAGAGAGAGAGAGAGACAGAGACAGAGGGAGGATGCAGTTTAGTGAGATAGGAGATGACTATTGACTTTACATTCAAATTCTTGGAGATTGTAGCTGTTGAGGAAATAAATAAATGGAAGGGAATTCCACAGGCGGGAAGTGCGAGGAAAGAAGCTGCTGGAGTAGAATTTGCGTTTACAATTTATTGGCTTCACAGTAAAAGGGTGGGACCTAGTTGCTAATCTTGTGACTCGAGTAAATTTATATATAGGAGGCACTAAGTTCATCGGAGTAGACGCCGTGAAAGTATTTGTAGAAGAGACACAAGGAAGCTACATTGCGCCGGTGAGAAAGTGACTTTATCTGAGCTGCTAAGTCGGGATCTATCATATTACAGATTCTCCGTTGGATTTTGTCAAGGACACCTAGGTGGATAGCAGGAACACCCGACCAGATATGGCAGCAGTATTCATTGCACAAGTGGATGGCAGATTTATATATGGGCAAGATTGTTTCAGGCGGAAAAAAAACTTCCTGGCCCTACACAGAGAACCGACTTTCTTAGCAGTAGATTTAGCTATGGATTCTATATAGTCATTCCATTTGTTTTATACCGATTTGTGTAGCGACAATATTTTGAGGATCCTAGAAGTTATGCCTGAATTTGTCATCGGAGGTCACGATTTAAACAACCTAAGGTACGCAAATGATACAGTGCTGATATCAGACACAGAAAGGAAACTACAAGACCTTCTACAGAAGGTAGCTGAAGAGAGTGACAAGAAAGGACTACAAATAAACTGCAAGAAAACTGAATGCATAGTCATCAGTAAAAAGAGCAGCCCAATATACCAAATACAGGCGGGGGATACTAGAATCAAACAGGTACAAAAATTTAAATATCTGAAAAGTGTTATAACAGAAGACGGAAAGTGCGACACAGAAATCCGAAGGCGAATTGGCATGGCGAAGGAAGCATTCCAGAAGTTGAGCAAGGGATTAAGAAACAGAAGAATTTAGCTAGAAACAAAGAGGAGAGTACTGGATTGCTATGTGTTGTCACTTCTTCATAATGGCAGTGAATGTTGGGCAATATCATCAAAGATGAAGGAAAAACTTGAAGTAACTAAAATGTGGTTCTACAGAAGGATGATGCGAATATCATGGATCGAGCATGTGAGCAATGATGGGGGTCTTAGAAATGATGGAAACGAAAAGGAAATTAATACTGAGCATCAGGAAGAGACAGCTGAATTTTCTGGGTCATGCAATGAGGAAGGAGGGCTTGGAGAACCTGATACTAACAAGCCAGATAGATTGAAAAAGAGACAGGGGAAAGCAGCGGATAACATATTTGAAGGACCTAATCAGGTGGATGACGAAACGAGGGTTTCATGGTGCAACAGGAGAAAGCCTGCTAAGAGCCACCAGGGACAGGGAGATGTGGAAAGCCATGATCGCCTACGTCTTGAAGGGACAGGGCACATAGAAGAAGAAGAATGATAAAACGTGATTAAATCTGACGACAATATCCACCAAATCCTGCTACAATCAAAATATCTGCAGTTTTTGTTTTGTTTTCCTTTTGGAGCTTTAAAATCGTTTCCTTATGTAGATACTTCAGCTATTTCGAGGTTGAACGATATCGAACCATTGTAGGAAATATCTTACATCATGAATATCTTACATCCATGTTTTTCTTTCATATTATTTTTTGAAAACTATTCCATGTCACACACACAGTGTTTTGTATTTAAAACGAACAATTTCTTCCACACTCTGCACTGTTTTAATGATCCAATCAGAGCATGATGTCGAGACGTTTGCTGATCAATTAAATCGATTTCATTTGGAAATGCTAAATGTTATTCAAAATCAAATATGGCTTGTCAATCTGCTGCTCATACTCACATTTATATTTCAGAAAAAAGCTGCTTTTCGAATTAAAACAACTTGTTCAGCCGAAAATGTTTAATCTAACTGAATATTATCTATCTACATCAGGAACACTAGAAAATATTCACACTGATATATATATATATATATATATATATATATATATTCGAACCTGCGACCCCTATCCACATAGGGGAAGCTACCATGTGATCTGGCACTTCTTAAACCTCTCGACCACAAATGACCTTCTGTCTGAACGAGGTTTTAATCAAGCCTATATATATATATATATATATATGGCGGCGGACCTGAAGGAGACTACCACCACCTTTAATTATGTTGTTTTTCATTTTTTTTTTTTATTTTTTCATCACATTCTTATCGGTTATTACATAGAGTTTCCGATTATCAGAAAAAATTGAAAAAATCAATATTTAAACAATTTTAGGTGAGGCTCACTTTCTCATACAATGTTATAGTAAATCGATGCTCCATTTGGGACCACTCGCATTGGGGTCGATTTGTTTTGTTATTTTGGGACGAGATGTTCCTCTTGTTTTTGTCTTTTTCAAGTTTTCTTTAGTTCTTACGATGGCATTTTCCTCGGAAACTCCAATAATGCCTTTATTAAAAAAAATTTGCAAAGGATTCAGTCGTTGAATATGTTCAAGCAAAAAAGTTAATTGCACAGGATCGATTTACTATAAGGTTGTATGAAAAACTGAGTCCCCGCCTAAAATTGTTTAAATGTTGGAATTTTTACAAGTTTATTTGTTACTCGAAAAGTTTAGGGTTTAATCAATAAGATTGTACTGAAAAAAGTAAAAAAGAAAAATGATAATCAACCAATTTACAGTTGGTGGTAATGTCTTACCAGCGAGTGGTTCCAAAATGGAGGCTCGATTTACTATAACGTTGTATAAAAAACTGAGCCCCCCAAAATTATTGAAATATTGAAATTTTTCCAATTTTTTTCTGTCAGTCGGAAAGTTTAGGGTGTATTCGATAAGATTGCACTGAAAAAAGTAAAAAAAGAAAAAGAAAAGAAAAACAACAAATTTAAAGGTGGTGATAGTCTTCTTCAAACCCAGCATATAAATATATATGTCGAAAGACCGAGGCGATAAAAAATTCGTAAATATAAAATAAAATAAAAATAACATAAAGGGTAAGAATAATATAAAAAAATAAAAAATTAGAATTGAAATTAAAATTAAGATCAAAATATTATCTGAAGGAAATATCTTCATAAGTACAAAAAAGAATGATATTAATTAAAAAATTACCAATTGAAAAAACTAAATTTTAATTATATCGAAAGATAGAACATGTAAGTCGTTACATGAAATATGTTTCCTTTGCTTACATGGAAAAACCCATATAATAAAATTCTCCAAATCTGATTTATTGAACCAACGCAACTAAAATTACTAATTTTTGCCAGCATAAAATTTTACATATTCTTAAATAAAACTGAAATTATCTGAAATTTGTCTATGTTTTTAATATATGCTCTTTTATTTTATTTTTTTAAATTTAGATTTTTCATTAAATAAAACTGAAATTATCTGAAATTTGTCTATGTTTTTAATATATGCTCTTTTATTTTATTTTTTTAAATTTAGATTTTTCATTAAATAAAACTGAAATTATCTGAAATTTGTCTATGTTTTTAATATATGCTCTTTTATTTTATTTTTTTAAATTTAGATTTTTCATTAAGTAAATTAACCATATTTTATTGCCTGGACGTTGGGAACCTGTCCTTTCAGAATTTTGTTTTCAATTAATAAAATGCAAGAGGTTCTAATAAATATAATGACATTAGAGTTGCCGAATTTACCTGCACATCGCAAGGTGTGGATAGAGCTGCTAAATTGACTACTAAAGCTTCAAAAATTAAAGAAAGGGACAAACATTACTAAATTGGAGTAGATAGATCTAATTGGAGTAGATAGATCTATCTATCGCCCGGTTCACACTCCACCCATGTCTATTGAACAAATTAAGAGGCTCATCCCTTGTTCCCTGTTTAGGATGTGGTTTCCGGCTTTCTCTTTCCCAATCTTCTCACTTTGTTTTCTTCTTTTTTTCTTTTTCAATTGGAGTAGACAGATCTATCTATCGCCCGGTTCACACTCCACCCATGTCTATTGAACAGGTTAAGAGGCTCATCCCTTGTTCCCTGTTTAGGATATGGTTTCCGGCTTTCTCTTTTCCGATCTTTTTACTATTACGTAGCCCCCTGCACATCAGTGGCGTTACCGCCTTGCTCGGGGTGATACGATTAAAAAAAAAAAATCATTTTACCACAAATCAGATCTTACTTTTACTCCAAAGAGAAACTTTATTGAACTATTTAAGTATATGATTAGGTAATATGTTTTACAGTGCATTTGTGCTCGTGTCATTTTCAATAAATAATGCAAATTTAAACCAAATTTTAATTTTTATAATTTGTGCCCAGCAATTATATGTGTAATATACATTTATATCTATTCTATATAAATTATGACCTATCAGTTTTGAAGTCAATTTTTTAAGTTAAAACTTACCTTTATCTGTTTTCATACAAATGTACTTGCTTACTCTCTGACATATTTGCTATAACATTTTATCAGATAAGGTAATTCGATCTACACGGCCTATCTGAAGTGTCGAGTGACATAATGACAACAGGAAGTTGTAAACAAGGCTAAAGTAGGGAGACCGAAGGCGACAAAATTATACGAATGTAATTTTTTATTTAAGGGAAGACAACCCTTGAATCACGTGACCTTTTAATGATAAATATCATGTACGGCTGTCCGTACAAATAAAAATACGGGCAGTAAAAATGCACACAATTAAAATCCATTGGCGCAATCATTTGTATTAAGCTATTAAATTTTCGATTAGTAATTGTTGTCATCATGCATTAATTACATACCTTAGCCGAACACGTTGAGGAAGAAATTTAGCAATAATTTTTAAACTTTTTATATATAATTTTTATATATAATTAAAAAATGAAAAAAATGAAAATAATTCTTGTAAAAATTCATTATTCATTGAATTTTTTTTTCTTTTCAGACTATGATACGCTTAATTTATATTGTTCATAAAAGCAATCAGAAGTTTATCCTATCCACATAAAAATTGGCATAGTTATTACATTTTTCGCAATTCGGACCTATTTTTTAGAAAAGGGGCTCTATTGGAGAAAAAAATAACTGTTGATTAGCATTCCCCAATGACTCCTGAATTTAATTTTATTATTCTTATTGTGGACAAAATTCGAATTTTTAAGCATTTGTGGAAATTAATTGGTGGGGGGTAACATATGTAAAAAAAAACATTTTTACCAATATTTTATACAAAATTAGGTACCTCCGCAAAATCACTGAAAAAACAGCATAGTATGAAGAGAAAAGGCCCCAAACTAAATAAAAACAAAGTTTTATCGGCAAAATGTTTATATTATCATTAAGAGGATAGATCAAAGAATTTTTTAATTATTTGTAAAAAATTTTATTTATTTCTAACACATCGAAATTTTTGTAGAAAGTCTGTTTTTTCTTACGTCATTGCGAGCCCTAAATTGCCGCAACGTTAATAAATAAAAAATTACGTAATATTGCACAATGCACTTTTTTGACAGTGAAAGACACATTAATTTAGAAATTCTCGCAAAAATCAAATAATGGCCGGATTTTGCTGAAAATTTCAGGAATTATTCCTAATTAATTGAAATCAATGTTGAAATAATTATTTTGTAATTATAATTATAGGTACCTCCAATTTTACCGTGGGAAAATCAGCATAGTCTGAAGTAAAAGGCCTCAAACTAAATAAAAACAAAGTTTTCTCGGCAAAATGTTTATGCTATCATAAAGAGGATAGATCAAAGTATTTTTCTAATTATTTTTACAAATTTTTAAAATTGTTCTAACAGGTTCTGAAAGGCTCATTTAGTGGTAGAAAATCTTTTTTTTTCTCTCGTCAGTGAAAGGGGTAAATTGACGCTAGATTTTATTACGTCGACAGCGTAATATTACGCGAAGGCATTTTTTGACTGTGAAAGACACATTAATTTGGAAATTCTTGCAAAACTCAAATAATCGTCTGATTTTGATGAAAATTTCAGGACTTATTCACAAATGACTGAAATGATTTTTGAAATAACTATTTAAAAAAAATATTGGTAAAAATATATATTTTTTAATTTGTTACCCCCCCCCCCCCCAATATTTAATTTCCAGAAATGTCGAAAAATGCAACTCGGTCACAAAATATAGATAGTTTTCATTAAATTCAGGAGTCATTAAGGAAAGTTAATCAACTGTTTTTTTTTTTCAAAACAAGCTACCTTTTAGAAAATCAGCTCTGAATTAGGAAAACAAAAATGCAATAAAACTATGCCAATTTTTATTTGGGTAAACTTTTAATTACTTTTATAAACATAAATTAAAATTGTGTCATCGTCTGAATTTAAAAAAAAAAATTCCGGTAGTAATGAATTTTTACAAGAATTGTTTTTATTTTTCGTATTTTTTATGAAGTAATTTAAAAAGTTTCATAAGTCTTTTACAATTTTCTCCTTATAAGTCTCTCAGATGTTTTTTAATTAATGTGTGGCAAATATATTTATTAATCGAAAAATTTTAAAAGTTACTCTAAAAGAGAAGCTTTTTTTTTGTAATTTAATTAAAACTGTTTATTTTGCATGTTAATTTCCCAATTTTGTTAAGTACGGGTGCCCATAAACGATATAAATCTGTAAAAGGTCACGTGACTCAAGGGTTGTCCGCCCTTACATAAAATTTTCCCGTATATAAACCCCGAATCTGAATCGCTCAAGAAAGAAGTCATTTCTAGAAGTCATTTCTAGTCAGAATTTAAATATATAAAGTAACTTTTATATTTTTAACTTATTAGTTTAATCATTTTTAATATTAATTGTGAATCTATCTACCTGACAGAATTTAGAAAAAACATCAAAACTTCTTTTTTATTTGTTTTACTTTTTTTGGCTGTTCATTCCAATGGCATGTGGTAATGATTCATAAAAGAAATTATTAGGGATAAAAATGTTTACTTTCAATGTGTGTTCGCAAAATGTGACTAAGAAATAAATATGTACTACAATGTTATGGTGGATAGGCTAAGATTAAAACAATTTCATTTTTTCTTTTCAATTGAATGAAAAAGCCATTTTTTAGTTTCTTTATTTCATAGCCTAATCCTACAAACGAAATTATGCATTTTCAATATTAACCTAATACTTTAAAGTTTATTTTTAATTGTAAATGATTGTACAAAACACATGTTATAAAATTATTTTACCCTTAGTTATCAAATTAAGGGAGATACCTACATACCTGTACCTGGAAAAGCAGCTAAACAGTGAGGAGGATTGGCGTGCCAATTAAGAAAGCACCACGGCCCTTTTCATGGCCACAAAATATTCCTGAAATTCCTTTCTCTTCAAGATATTGCATAAATACAGTATGACATGTACAAAAAATATAGATACTTATTTATAACATCTACAGTTATGTAAAAATTAAATTAGATATTTTTACCTAGTTATCTTACTAATTAATACGAATAAGGCATAATAAAAATATTAATAATTAGCATAATATTTCATAACTTTACTGGGCTATTTTAATTTCATTATTGCAAAATTATTTTAAAAGCAATTTCAATTTTTATTTATTTAGCAAGCATATTCAATCATCCAGCTATAATGCTAAACGAACATTGTATAAAATATTATGTAATTGATGAAAATATTATGTTATGGTTAGCTATGCAGTTAAAAAACAGAAACGGTTTTTTAGATACATAAAAATTTGACACTTCCGGACGCCATACTTGGAGTGTTGACAGACAGTAGCTGACATATTCAATCAATCACAGCTCGAATTACGTTGATGTCAGAACTACTGTATTTAAGATAAGTTTCTGTCTTAAATTTCATAAAGTAAGGAATTACTATTGTGTGAAATCAGATTAAGGTAAGGTTCAATTTAAACAATTGACTTTAAAAAAGTGTCTTTGATGTATATATTTTTTTTCAAGATTATTTAAACAGAAAGTTGGCTACTGTTGACGTAACCTGTCAATAAATCAAAAAATGGCGGAAAATTTAAAGTTTGTTTTTTTTTTCGAAAAATTTCGGATTCCAATCGATATAATTTCAGTTTAAAATACACCAGTGTATTTTGATTATTGGAATTACTAACTTTAATCCCTTGGCTTTCAAATAGACCTAATTTTAAAGGTTGAAGATAGATTAATTATTTTTAAATTTTCAATTTAAATTTAGGTATCTAAGAATTGATTGGAGGTACCTACCCTTGCCAAATTAAAAAATAATAAAAAAAGAAGAACTTGCTTACTTTTAATTTGGACTTTTCTTATGTTTTCTATAAAATAACAAAGTTGTCTGTAAAGGCGTCCATATTTTTGTTCGGCTCTAATCAACTTTGCAAAAAATATATATTTTTTAATATTGCTATATTTTTTAATATAAGCTTTATAAAAGACACACCCGTATTCGATTAAAATGCTATAGTAAAATTTCAAAACAACTGGTGCTGCCAGCTGATGCTAAAAAAACACCGGGCACAGAGAAAATTGCCCGGATTTATTAGTTGACAATGTGATGACGTCTTCAGTGTCATCTGTTTCCAGAAACTATGATTTTTTCGGATTTTTTCGGCTATTCCAATGGAAATTAAGCACAGAATGTGAACGAAAGCAGGAAATTGGGTTCGGACTTTCTGAGTATAACCAGTCTTTTCTCCTAAAATTAATAAATAAACAGATTTTTACTGCGTTCATTCGAATGTTTTCTTCGTTTTTTCTTTCTTTCTTTCTTTCTTTCTTTCTTTCTTTGTGAATTCTTTAGTTTGATTTCTGATGAAAACATTTTTCCTTGCACTATGATTGCACGGATCGGCCCGGACCTGTGCCCGGTGTGCCCTGTAGTCAGATACGGCTATGGATGCTGCCGTTTTCTAGATTAGCGGATAGTAACAAATGGACAGATTTTTATTTATATAGATTTAAAAGATGAAATCTATGAGAAGGAGAAGTCCTTCATGCCATCATTATTATGAATAACATCGGTTGTCACGAAAGATGACCGGGGAAGTATCACCAACACAACACAAACACAGATGACGACAAAACGGACGCACAGGGATAAACAAGATAAACACAAGACAAAATTATTGTTCTTTCTGCTTTGGCAAATTTTTACTGATAATTACTGAAAATGACATGAAGTAACACCTATTCAAAACAGTTTGAATTCCTCCCTGTGATCCAATGATTAAGTTCTAATTTAGTAACTTTTCTCAGCCCTCTTGGAATTTTTCTTATTTTTTGCCCCTTCTATTTTTACCATTATTATTATTATTATTATTATTATTATTATTATTATTATTATGTCATTTTTCATCATATTTCGATTTCTGCTTTGGTCTCACTACCAACCAAGTCTGCGGGAAGACCTAAGGCAGGTCGTGGCGTGTTGTTATGGCTCCATTTCATGTTTTTTCTATTTTCCCCATCATCCCTAGCGTTACATAGACAAAGTTTTCCTTAGTGTGTGGGCTGTACTTAATAAGACAATTTTTTGTATATCTCTTAAGCTGGGGTTTCCAGGGATTCTTTCAATGTGTTGTTTTGTTCCATTTTTTATCATTCCAGGTGCATCTACTATCACTGGCACAACTCTTGTTTTCAATTTCCACATTTGTTCTATTTCAATTTCCAGGTTTTATATTATTATTATTATTATTATTATTATTATTATTATTATTGTTGTTGTTGTTGTTGTTGTTGTTGTTATTGTTGTTGTTTTTACCATTGTGTGTATTTGTATCTTCTCAGAGTGTAGTTAATAGACGAATTAATGACTGCTTGGATCCGTTCTCCCAGCTGCTTAACGTAGAAACGGGAACACCGGGACTACGTTTCCTGCGCACCGTAAACAAACCGCTGTCTCCCAAACACCGGTGTAGCCTTCACGAATCGCCAACACCGAACTGCCCCCGAAACAGAAGTTGGCTCTTTTTATGTGCTTTTGGTCTCGAGCAAGAAACCGTAATTTCTCGTTTCTGAAAAGCCTCGTTTTCACCAATGACGCATGCGCCGTGTCATTCCAAAAACTGCCTTGCATTAGCTCGCCCCGCGGTTCCATGACGTCTACGAACGCATGTGCAGACAAACCGCCTTTTTTTGCTTCGGCGAGGTAAGTCTGTGGTGATACCGACCGAGCAAAAGCGAGGCACCGGATGTTTGCACCCTCGCAACCAAAAAGAAAATAACCAAAACTCGACGGTGCGGAGCTGGCCTCGCGCAGATGTTCCGGCTGAAAAATAAAAGTTAATTAAATATTAAATTTCCAGTTCGCGAGTCTACGCGAATTTTATTTATCGGCCAATGGGAAGCCCAGAATCAAATACGGATGTGAATTCCCAAATGATCTGCTGCGATCCAAAAGGAAGATATAAAAAGCCGATACAGAAAGCATCGACAGACAGACAGACAGACAGCCAGCCTCGAGAGAGACGACTGTAATTAGTAGCCCCCTTGACCCAAATCAAGCTGCTTACTATGTTCGCCTCTCTTACCCCTCTTATCTTTTCCTGTCTTAAAACTACTTGCTGACCCAAGGAGCGAATACATCAAAGACATTCTTTATTTACAACGCTCCCACATACCTAAGTATTAATTCACTTTTAAGCATTTTATTGCCATGAACATTTTAACGCCCGTTGGACCTATACTTCAAGTATTACTTTAACTGTAAAAACATTTATTGATATGTGTATATATAAAATGTTAATTTTCAACTCAATTTGCTTTTTTTGATTTATAATCATTTATGACTTATAGTGGGCTATCTACACCAAGGCCAAATTCCGTTAATCTGCAACAATATACAACTCCCCTTCACTAGAACGGATTCCCACTATAAACTGGAAAAGAATGGATAACCCGCTATAAGTCTCCACCACAACCATTATTGTTATTACTATTATTATTGCCATTATTATTATGATGATGATTTTTTAACCATTTTTTTTATTATTTCAACTACAGTTGAAAGAGCGCGACTTAAGAAAAAAATTAATGAAAAATCGCAGTTTTTTGAGAATATAAAGAGCATGACACAAAAGTCGAAATTTATACAGTATAACCCGTGTATAAGAGAAATCACGGATATAAGACATATAACTTTTATCCGGTCCCGACAACTCTCTTATATCTTATATTATTACACTGTATCTGTTGCTTTTTTCAAACAGTAATGGGTTTGTATTTCACTTCATCAGACTAACCAAAGAAAATTTTGTTAATCTGAAGTAGAATGTGATCATGGTGGGCATAATTTTCCCCAAATAAAATTAGGAAATGTAAATATGGTAGAAAAAAGCTTTTAATATTGTCGAAAATTGTTTTTTTTTTTCAGTCAGTCAGTTAAGTGCCATACGTAATACACCCTTGGACGAAAATGTCTCGAACGAGACATGACTGACTGGGCAAAAGTTTATCCCACAGTAGGTTGCCATTACTTTCTGCGGTAAACTGGTTGCTATATAATCTGATCCGTCCTGTTATTTAACCCATAACTGGAGGGAAGAGACGGATTAATACTTTTCGCAAGGGTATTTGCGCGTAAGTGAATGCAAGGAACTCTACTGGAATTCGAACTCGGCTACCCGATTTCTCGTTCCGAGTCGATATCCACTGCACCACAAAGCACATCTTCCCTTTTCTTCTTCTTCTTCTTCTGCTATGTGCCCTGTCCCTTTAGCACGTAGGCGATCATGGCCTTCCACGTTTCTCTATCCCTGGTAGCTTTGAGCACGCCTTCTGTTACACCATGCAATCCTCGTTCCATTATCCATCTGCTAAGGTCCTTCAATATATTGCTTTCCCCTGTCTCTTTTTCTCTCTATCTGGCCTGTTAGTATCAGATTATCCAAGCCCTCCTTCATCATTGCATGTCCCAGGAACTTCAGCTGTCTCTTCCTACTTTTCTTAAATCACCCTCGTCTCTTTACTGTTGATAAATTTTCGAAAATTTATGTCATATTTGTTATTATTCTTATTGTTGCTGTTGTTGTTTTTATTTCATAAATTTCTATACTGCTACTTGCAGTCTTGATTTATCTTTTTTATTTTTAACGTTATTAATTTTATTGTTGCTGTTATTGCTGTTGTTATCATTGTTATTACTACGACACTTCATGAATTTTCCTGATTAAAAAATCAAGATTCCAATCTGATGTGAAAATCTATCAATAACTGTTTAGACCTCGAATTTTATATGATTTTCTCATAAGCATTTATGCAGTTAATGTTTACGATTATACGATGCTGGGGAACATTTATAATAAATATGTTAAGCTTTCTTTTACTGGAGTTTCATTTCCCAGGTAGGACCTTCACAATGCAGACTATGTCATTGTTTAGACTGAATGTCAGACTATGTCATTGTTTAGACTGAAGATAAATCTATAGATTTTACTCGATGATATATTCGTTTTGATATATGCGCTCAGAACTTCAATGAACGATGACACTTTTTAACGAAGCAGCAAATATGAACAGAACCAAGGTTTAAATGAAAAGTCTGAATATTGCTAAAAGTAATATACGAGTTTAATATAATTTTCAATAATCACAGGGAGCGATGGGTAAATTGCCGCAATTTTAATTTCCCGCTAGTGTATTTATTATTATTATTATTATTATTATTATTATTATTATTATTATTATTATGGTGTCATTTTTCTTCATATTTTTATATCTGCTATGGTCGCACTGCCAACCAAGTCTGCGGGAAGACCTAAGGCAGGTCGTGGCGTGTTGTTATGGCTCCATTTCATGTTTTTTCATATCTCCCTAGCATCTCAAACGTTACATAAACAAAGTTTTCTTTAGAGTGTGGGCTGTACTTAATAAGACAATATTTTGTAGATCTCTGGGGTTTCCAGGGATTCTTTCAATGTGTTGTTTTGTTCCATTTTTTTATCATTCCAAGTGCACCCACTATCACTGGCACAACTATTATTATGTCATTTTTCATCATATTTCGATTTCTGCTTTGGTCTCACTACCAACCAAGTCTGCGGGGAGACCTAAGGCAGGTAGTGGCGTGTTGTTATGGCTCCATTTCATGTTTTTCTATCTTCCCTATCATCCTCAGCATTACATAGATAAAGTTTTCCTTAGTGTGTGGGCTGTACTTAATAATACAATTTTTTGTATATCTCTTAAGCTGGGGTTTCCAGGGATTCTTTCAATGTGTTGTTTTGTTCCATTTTTTATCATTCCAAGTGCACCTACTATCACTGGCACAACTCTTGTTTTCAATTTCCACATTGTTTCTATTTCAATTTCCAGGTCTTTATATTTTGACAGTTTTTCAAATTCCTTGATTGCTATGTTACAATCCGCTGGACAAGCCATATCAATTAATAGACAAGTTTTCTCCTTCTGGTTTTTAACAATAATGTCTGGCCTGTTTGCTTCAATTTTTCTGTCTGTGTAGATGGTGTAATCCCATAGAATGGTTACATCTTCTATTTCTGTAACCGGTGCTGGATGATGTTCATACCAGTGTTTGTTTATTGGCACGTACTGGATATTGGCCATGCAGAGGTTTGTCTTGCCAGCGCTGTTTCATCTTTTCAAGAGCTTTATCTTTGGCTTTCATTTTCATATTTTTTGCCGCAATAGTTGGTTCTTGGCTACTGTTTTGCTTTTCTACAGAATCTACTAACTGTAATTCTTGTTTGTATTTACTGCCTTCTTTTATTATTGAATATTTTTTCTTTCTTTCTTCATGTTGCCTTACTAATTGTATCATCCAATCCTTTGTTGTTTCTATGTATGTTAGTAAGCCAATAGTTGTTGTCTTGTATGACAATTCCAGCTGAATAAGACCCCTTCCACCTTCTTTACGGGGTATGTATAGACGGTCTACATCAGCCTTTGGGTGATGCATCCTATGCTTAGAAAGAAGCTTTCTTGTTTTAGCATCCATTCGCCTGATGTCGTTTAGAGTCCAGTTTAAGATGTTGAAGCTATATTGGACAACTGGGATTGCAAGGCTATTAATGGCCATAACTCTATTCTGTGAATTTAATTCACAGAATTGAATTTAATTCTGTGAATTTAATTTTATTATTATTATTATTATTATTATTATTATTATTATGGTGTCATTTTTCTTCATATTTTTATATCTGCTATGGTCGCACTGCCAACCAAGTCTGCGGGAAGACCTAAGGCAGGTCGTGGCGTGTTGTTATGGCTCCATTTCATGTTTTTTCATATCTCCCTAGCATCTCAAACGTTACATAAACAAAATTTTCTTTAGTGTGTGGGCTGTACTTAATAAGACAATATTTTGTATATCTCTTAAGCTGGGGTTTCCAGGGATTCTTTCAATGTGTTGTTTTGTTCCATTTTTTTATCATTCCAAGTGCACCCACTATCACTGGCACAACTATTATTATTATTATTATTATTATTATTATTATTATTATTTTCTTTAAGTACTCAGTATTTTAGTATCAGTTGTGTTCTGTCTGCGAGGAAAATAACACCATGACACAATTTAGTCAGTAATTTAAGTGTCATACGTGATACATGCCTGGGTGATCATATCTCTTTCGAGACATGACTGACTGGGCAGAAGATTATTCCGAATTAGGTTGCTATTACTTTCTGCGGTAGACTGGTTGCCAGCCAAGGCTATAGAGCCTAATCTGTCCTGTTATTTAACCCATAACTCTAGGAAAGAGACAAATTAATACTTTTCCCAAAGGTATTTGCGCGTAAGTGAATGCAAAGAATTCAACTAGAATTCCAACTCGGCTCAGGAAGTTTGAAACGACTTGTTGTACTGCTTGGTATTCGTTCCCTAAGCTCCAAAACAATCAGTTCAGTGTGACTGGGTGTCAATTTGAGGACAATACAGAAGATTCAGAAAGAGTTGAATGAGTCTAATGCTGATTACGAAGATGTTTGGAGTGATCACTAGTGATGGCAAAGTTATGCCTCCATTCGTCTTCCCACAAGGTTTCAGATCAAACACGGTAACCTACACCAACTGCTTTGACGGTGTTGTGCTTCCCTGGGTCAAGAGGGTAGCTCTTAGAAGACACTATGTCTGACAATAGGACTCTACACCATGCTACACAAGCAGAAGCCCCCTCTCATGACTGTGACATCATCCCTTACATCTGACCACATAACTCCCCAGACTGAACCCCCCCCGATTATTACGCGTTGAGCGAAGTGAGAAATGGGTCCAATGTTGCACAGCAAATGACCAGATTATAACCAACACTTGGTTCCAAGAACACCCAATAAGACTATGGACATGGAGAAGTTCAGGGGAAGAAATTAAGAACTAAATTGATTACATTACTATAAACAAGAAATTCAGAAACGCAGTAACTTCATTGCAAAGCCTAACGAAGTGCTGACTACGGAAGAGACCGCCTACCAGATGTATGAAAACTAAGGATAAAACCAAGGAGATTAAAGAAACCTAACACAGCACTAAGACTGCAGTATAATAGACTCATGAATGACCCGAACATGCGGGAAATGCATATGGAGAGAGTGAAAAAATATATGGAGGACAAATTGGAAACAGATGCTCAAAATGGGACGCACTAAGAGCGGCTCTATTGACATCAGCGAACGACGACGTCATCCCAAAAACAAAGAAAAATGCACGTCGGAAGAAAAACGAATGGATCACTGAATAGATTCTTGACATGATGCAAAAGAGACAGAAAATGATGCCAAGACATGGAAAAGAATACAAGAGACTACAAAAGAAAATAAGGAGCAAATGCAGACAGGCTAAAGAAAGATGGCTCAACGACAAATGCGTCGAAATAGAGAGGGTAAGCACGACAAATAATTGTGATATGCATAAAGACATAAAAGAATTAACAGGACAAATGACCTGCTCAGCAACAGGATATATATAAATAAAGGAAGGTACACTTACACTTGAAAAAGAAAAAAAATACATTAGAGATGGGATGAGTATATTGGTGATTTCTTCCATAACAAGAGAGAGCAAATAAAAATAAACAAAAATTCGGATGGACCAGAAATATTTAAAAACTAAAGTAGAATTGGCAATGACCAAATTAAACAGAAACAAAGTAGCAGGTCCCGACGGGATTGTAATAGAGAAGTTGATGTTCTTAGAAGGCTTTGGTATAGACAGGCTTACAGAAAAAATAAACAAAATCTACAACAGCGGCAATATACCGGAAGAATTAAGTAGATGAATTTTCATATCACTACCTAAGAATCCAGGCGCAAAGGAATGTGAGCTCCAACGAAAAATCAGCTTAATGAGTCACATAATAAAACTCATCATCCGGATTCTGATGAACAGAGCACGCAGCAGAATCGGCACAGAGAAAGGACAAGAACAACGTGGGTTCGTTAAAGATACCGGAACGAGGAATGCGATATTCATGCTCAGAATAATTGAAAGAGCAATACAAATGCAAAAGAATTTTTTGCTGTTCTTCATAGACTATGCGAAGGCGTTTGACAAAGTACGCCAAAAAGACTTGATAGAGGTGCTTGATAACCTCGACATTTTTGGAAAAGACGTTAGGATAATCAAGAATATATATTGGCAGCAAACGGCTTGCGTACGGATAAGAAGTGAATCCAGCAGGTATGCAAAAAGAGAAAGGGGCGTAAGACAAGGATGTGTTTTCTCACCGGATCTATTCAACTTATACAGCAAAACAATTCTGAAAGATATAAAATCCGTGCCAGGATTCGTCATTGGTTGCCACAATCTTAACAATGTAAGATAAGCGGATGATACAGTGCTGATAGCAGATACGGAAAAAAAATGCAGGACCTCTTTCAAAAAGTAGCAAGCAAAAGC
Source organism: Ascarosepion bandense (assembly GCA_037127315.1). Taxonomy (NCBI): domain Eukaryota; kingdom Metazoa; phylum Mollusca; class Cephalopoda; order Sepiida; family Sepiidae; genus Ascarosepion; species Ascarosepion bandense. The sequence continues at coordinate 2,694,192 of JBBBDQ010001611.1, read as the reverse complement.
TAGAAGGAAGAACTGAGCATAAACTTCGAGAGAATTAATGTATATTCACAGCAAAAAGAAGACCCCAAAAGGCCGACGACAGGCCAGAGAAACTAGAATAAAGCAAGTAAAGAAATTTAATTTGAATGTTTTCTCTGAATGAAAAAATTGATATTTAAAAAAAAAATATTTAAAATCGCTGATACTCACTGACAAGTAGATAAAATGATTAAAAAGTTTCGTCTGCGCATCCATAGATTGGAGCTGGAAATCAATCAGTTAAGTGACAAATTTATATTTGCATTAATTCCATATATATATATATATATATATATATATATATATATATATATATAAATTATATTTTAGAAGATGTACAATGTTTTTTATATCAACTACAAATTGTACATTTTGTTTCGACATTGAAATTACAATCTTTCATCAGGTAGTGTGGAAAGGAATGAAAAGGCTCTTTATAAAGAAATATTTGATGAACACAAAGTAATTTACGATAAAATTCTTAAAGACAGAAGATATCAATCATCCAAAATTAACTTTCTGGAAAAAATCAAGAGCCCAAAAAGAAAAAAATAGAAACCGGAAAATCATATGGTATAACCCTCCTTTTAATCAGTTAGTTAAGTTTAAACTGGGACATACATTTCTAAAACTAATAGATAAGCATTTTCCCCAAAATAACCCTCTTAGAAAAATTTTCAATAGGAATACAATAAAACTAAATTATAGCTGCTCCAACAATCTAAAAAAAATAATTAAAGTACATAGCAACAAAATATTAAAAGCAGACAACAAAAATAACTCCAACACTAATACCAGTCTGCCCCATAAGAACAACCTTTGTAACCTTAGAAACCCAAACCAATGTCCCATTCCTAATAAATGTTTAACGAAATCCCTGATATATATGTGTTCGATTTCATCCATGGAAAAACCCAAAAATGAAAAAATGTATATGAGAAACACCATGAACGTATTTAAAAAGCGCTTTTACAATCGCCTCCCATCCTTAAATAACAAAGAAAAACAAAACATGACGTCTGTTTCCAAATATTTTTGGAAGTTAAAAAACGAAGATAAAACACCTCCAGTTAAATGGAAAATCCTCAAACAAGCAAGAACAGCTAAATCAATAAAGGAACCATGTTCCAGTTGTCTTCAAGAAAAAATTGAAATCATAAAATATATGAATAACAACAACCTTTTAAACCAGAGGTATGAAACCACAGTAAACTGCAAACACATTAAAGAATTAACCTTACAATCATGTAAAAATATACTACAAAAGGCAAAGCTAGGACTACTTAGAGACGATAAACCTTCATAGTACTAACAACACTCTTACATTAAATTTTAATTATTACACACTAGAATGTGTGGTCTAATTTAAAATTTAAAATATCATAGAAAACATCGATTTCCTAAATTCAAAGATAAGGTTAAATATACAAAATTAGATTAATTAGAAAAAATATGCTTAAATACAAAAATATTCTCTAGTTGTACAAATAAACATTAAAGATAGGTCTAATCCCATCCCTCCCAATCCTTTACACTTCCCTACTCTCCTCCTCTAATGAACCGAAAGAATAAAGTCTAATCACTAAGCCATAAAACACACCCCATCTTCTAATGTTAAATCAGTCTAGAAAATACCCGACACTTTCATTAATCAATTATATTCCCAACCCACCT